>VWZW01006602.1:8765-58788 GCA_013397115.1 Edolisoma coerulescens
TCCCGGTCCCGGTCCCGGTCCCGATCCCGGCCGTACCCGCGGGAAGCGCCGCCGCCGCCGCCATGGGAGCCGCGGCCCCTCCGCGCAGGCCCCGCCGGAGCCGCCTAAGTGGAGGAGGAGCGGGCGGAGGGACTTCCTGGGCCGGGCCGGGCGGGCAGCGGGGGCAGCGGCCGCCGCTCCTCCGACCCGAGCGCTCCGCAGGCCCAGCCCCTCCCTGTGCCTCCGTACGGAACCGGGCACAGGGACAGGCCATGGGGAAGGTTCGTCATGGGGGGCCGGACTGGCTCTTCCCTCCCACACAGACCTTCCCGCCTTGGCGCGGCCCCGAGCACGGCCCTGGTACCGCCCCGGGACCGCCCGGTGTGGTGCTGGTGTGGTTTAGGCCAAGGGCCGCCCAGCCCTCCCGCCGTGCCCTGGGGCAGCGCCCTGGGTAATGCAGGTGGCCTTGCAGTGAATAACACCCGTGGTGGGCGAAGGTGGTTGAAACAAAGTTTCTGTGGTGTGTCCAGTTAGACAGGTGCTTGAAGTGCACCGTCCCGAGCTTTAGGACAGCAGCTTCCTGCAAGCGGGTTGCTGCGTGCTTCACACTGAAGTTAAACTCTTTGCCTCTCCGGTATTTGCTGCAGTAAAGTCTTAGTTCAGCGTTGGGTTCCTTTAGCTTCCTGTCCTGGCACTCACTGAGCCTCGTATGCCTATAAGTGACCTGGAGACACAGGCACTGGCCTGTTTAGCTATTGAGCTAAAAGAAATACAGTCTAGGAAGAATACAGTTAAAGATCAGGATGAAAACTTCTTTAGACAGCTCTTTAGATATAAAATTTAGGTCTTTAGACATAAAATTTTTGACAGTGGCTTAGCGCTCAAATAACAAATTCCCATACTTGCGAAAAAACCCTCCAGCAGCAATATCATTATTATGTGTATGAGGACGAGTGCAAAAATCCTGTAAGATTCTTGTACATCGTTTGTCATAGAAGTAGTGTCCTGAAAGGCCTGTACTTAGTTATGTGTTGACATAGGAGGACAATGAACAGATTTCCCATAGAGCAAGTAGACAAGCATTCTCTTAAACTGGTTTTCTTTCTCATGTTAAGTTTTATTCTTCTTTGCACTCAGAATCATTGTCATAGGGCTTTGATTTGCTCCACACTCGGTGCATTGAATTTTCCTCTGCCTGCGTTGGGTGGCAGAGCTGGCTCAGAGTGAGGAGCTGGGCTGGGCTTAGCTCAGCTCAGCTCAGGGCCAGCTCCTGGGAGAACCCTGTGTACTGGCTTAAGCCCAGCTGGCAACTAAGCACAACACAGCTGCTCTCTCACCCCCCACCCCTGCCCAGTGGAATGGGGAGGAGAATCAAAAATTAAACTTGTAGGTTGAGATATAAAAACGGTTTAATAATTAAAAGCCAGGTAAGATATAATGGTAATAGTAAATAATAATGGTAAGAAAAGGGGAAGGAAAGAAAACCCCAAGCAACGGATGCGCGGTAGAGTTGCTCCCCGTCTGCTGACTGATGCCAGACTTCATTCCTGAACCCAGGTCAGTCCTTTTTATGGATAACTCCCCCAGTTTATATACTGGGCATGACATGCTTTGGTGTGGAATATCCCTTTGGCCAGTTTGGGTCACCTGCCCAGGCTGTGCTCCCTCCCAGCCTATTTTGTACCTCCTCACTGGCAGAGCATGAGACACAAAAAAATAGTCCTTGACTTAGGATAAATAGGACTTAGCAAAAACCAAAACATCATCGTGTTATCAACATTATTCCCCTTCTGAATCCAAAACACAGAACTGTAGCAGCTACTGAGAATAAATTAACTCTTACCCTTGCTGAGACCAGGACACCCTCCTGTGGGTGTCCTCTGTGGTACCCTGGGGCACCTGAGTATGAAGAGTATTTCAGAGGTGTGTTTTGAGGCAAGACAGAATGCAGGAATTGTAAATCAAACTGAAACCATTTTTACAGTGAAATTTGTCCCATTAGTGATACAAAAATTACAAATATATTTGGCACTTTTTACTACTTCATATACAAGTGGATGCCACCTTGATTTTGCAAAGAAGTTTCCTCCTTCATCTTCTGGGGAGGAGCACACTTTGATCAGCTTAAATTTCCAAATGGTTTCACGGAAAACCAGTTACCGTAATAAATATTTAAACAGGCCTAGCACAAGTGAGCACACTAATCAAATCCAAGAGTAAGGGGGGAAAAAAGTAATTTATTCAGGTAAATAACTGCATACCCACTGCCTATTAAAGCATATGCAGCATAAACTGGAAGGGAAACAAAAGTCTGGAATTGTGCCTAGGTATTCTTTGGCAAATGACAGAGAATGAGGCTGGCTCTCAACTTTAAATCCATTCCATTCCATTGGGTACACCTCACACCTCACTGAGGCTGATGAGTAGATGTCAGCTACTCCTTTTCTTTTAATAAGTGCTCTTCCTGCTTTCCTCAAACTTATAAACCCAAACCATCATGTTTTGGAAACACCAGTTAAAATCAATGTTTGCTTCAGAAAGAGATAAAAAATAATGCAATGCAGCACAAGGTCTTTGAACAGGATATTTGGGTTTTGGTTATCTCATTTAATTTATTTTTTTATGCCCATTGTCTTCCTTCTTAGTTTTGAACTATTCCTCTTGTTTCTTCCAATATAGATTTTAGTGGGAGAGAACAAGATAAAATTTTTATTCCCCCCCAAAAAAAGAAATTTCATTTAATGGGTATAAGCCAATACCTAAAATGCAGGATTTTTACAGTGTTCATATTAAGGCTTTTCAGCATTCTGTTTTCTAGTTACAGATACATGGCTGATACCAGTATAAATGAGTTCTTTAATTGTGCCAATACAACTTTTCGGTCCAGGCACTACTTAATATGAAGAAGTTGTGTATTCTGAGAGGAGTTTTGAAGTTGACATGAGCTAAATTAGAAAGAGTCTTTTTCGTGACACATAAAATAATTGAATTAATATGTATCATATTTATAGTTTAAACTACTACATGAAACCAGTGTAACATTTTGTAGAAGCAGACACTTCGCACAAGTTCTTGAATGCAACATTGTTTTGGTATAAAAAAAAGTCATACTTTCAGCACATTATTTATAGCTTCTTTCTGATGCTGTCAGATTTGGGTTCTCAGTTTTCATGACGTTCACTCCTTTTTTTAGCCTTCCCCTAAATGTGCAGTTGAATGGGATTGTAACTCAGGGAGAGCTGTGTGAGACAAGGAGCTCGTGTGCTGAGACTGTTCTTAAATACCTCCTGTTTTCAAAAGTGCTCTGTTTGGATTTAGCTTCTCCCTTTGGAATGATGGCATCCTGTGTTTCTTTACGGGTTACTGGATTTCATGCAGGAGGGTGTATCATGATTTAGGGGATTGGTGTGGGGGATTTAGGGGATTCGCTTCTGTTCCTGGCTGTGATGACAAGAACAGCAAACTCATGAGCAATTTTCTTGGTTATTTTAGGGTAATTCTTTTGGTAATATTCATCCATTGCAGAAAAAAGAAAAAAGTTGATTTTTGGTTTTTTAAATGGAGTTTTGAAGTCAGGTACTTCAGTCAGGAAATGCCAAAATTGCCTCCTCAGTGAGTGGTGATTTTTCTGTCCTTGTTTTTCTGCTTGGCAGAAATGCTTTATAAAATACCCTGATGCTGTGTTTTAAGAGAGTCTCTTTTTCAGTGCTTCTTTGTCCAGGTGAGTGTACAGGGTAGGGAATAATTGTTTAAGGACCAATTAATTAATATTTTGTTTGATGAGTGCATTGCCTTGCTCTCTGCTGTTCACTGTTGTGGGGAGAGCATCCTGTTTTGAAGGGAATGTCCCCAGCAGGTTTGCAGGGATAGGCATCTGTCCCTGGCAGGTGTTTGAAGATGAACATATCACACCAGTTTTGTTCTAAATCATTATTTCTGAACAATAAAAGGAAAATAAAAGGAAACAATGATCTTTATTGGCATTTTTAACTTTTGAACTCTAGACCATTATGTTTTAAAACATTTTTCTCTTCTTTCCATCTACACCCCGTTACCTTCTCTGTTCAAATGAAGGTACTGTGTTTTGGAGTGCAGGGCTGGATTCATCGCACAGATCTCTGTAGCAGAGCTGAGAGAACACAACTCTTAAAGCAGCATCTGCTATTTGGGCCGTGCAGAACTGGGAGTGAGATGTGCTTTGGTGCTTGGGAGGTGTTTTGCATTTGCTCAGGACAGAGCAGTGGAGAGAGGCACTTCAGTTCCGGCTCCTAAACGTAAATTTGGGGAGCCTGAGTGTTACTTGTTTTGTTTTGTTTTTTTTTTTCTGTATTGCTCTAAATCACTTAGTCCTTAGAGTTGAACCTCTTACTTTAAAGTATATGCAAACACTTCCAGAGCTACCCTATGCAAAACCAAACACTTAGAAGCGCTTTCTTTCCCTTGCTGAGAGAAATTGTTGTCATATGTTTTTTGAGGAATGCATATTTTGGAAAAACCTTGACATTTCCCCAATTCCTACCCCATCATCAGTTATTTTGAATAGTAGATCTTCAGGTAGAATGATGAAAATACAGAAGAGGTGTAAACCTTTGGCAGTCAGGTTTTAAATGTAATGTGTTTGGCAACTTCAGGAAAGTGCTGGCCACCTACAGGAGGACAGCCAAGAGAGAAGGTCATATTCATTCATCCATCCAGTGTTAGTGTCTTCTTGCAGTAACGTTTTTCTCAGATAAAAGTTGCTAAAAACTGATAACTTCTCCCTGTTCTCCTTTGGCTTTAGGTTATCCAACTTCTGAAAGCTGGGAAAGCAAAGGAAGTTTCTTACAATGCACTGGCCTCACACATTATTTCGGAAGATGGGGACAATCCAGAAGTTGGAGAATCTCGAGAAGTTTTTGATCTCCCTGTGGTAAAGGTGAGCGACTCATCCGTGATATTGTCAAAGTACTGACATAGATACTTCAGTGTTATAACAGAATATTCATCTTTGGATGATGACCAAATAAAACATATCTTTAAAAATCTTACATTCTTGTTACACAAACTTTTGTCCTCACTTGCACACTTCTATTACAATTCTGTTCTCACCTTTCTCTTGCTCTGTATCTGTCAGTGTTGTGGGTATTTTTTAGTTTTCTGCTTTGGGTTTTTTTTTTTCAGATTTTTCTTTCAGTGGTCTGTGAGATGGTGTCCTGTTAGCTCTACTTTAGAAATATTTCTGATGGGAGGGTTCTTACAAGCTTCTGGCAACAGAAAACGTTGATTTAGAATGAGTAGTAGATTGCTGAGGGTTTTTTTAAACACGTATATAATTGGCAAGGTACAAAATGATTTTGTTCATTCTGCATATGTGTACTATGCTAATTATGGACTCTAGGAACTTGTAGAAAATTAGGGGTTTTTTCTTCCTTATTTTAGTTTTTAAGTGTTTTTTTAGTCTTTTTTTTTCTTTCTTACACTGGAATTACCAGTATTTTGTTACTACCTTGCAATAGTGGGGTGTTTTTCCGGTGAAAAATTATGGGCTTCATCTTTGAAAATGTCAACTTGTCATTCTGGAAGTCATGAGAGAGATTGGAAGAAATAACACTAAAATTTCACTGCATATGCTTTTGGGTACATGATTCTGGGTTATTTTTTCCATACAGGTACAGGTGACAGTAGAGAATTTTGATAGGTTTTGTCATGAGAGTTCACCTGATAGTGTAGAACTGTGAATTAATTCTAAAAAATGGAAGGTGCTTGGCTAGGGACCCTTATGGTTATGGTTGGTGTGCTGGTTAATTTTTAGTTCCTTTTTCTGAAGTGTTTTTTGGTATACTTTTGACTTTATAAACAAGGAAACTGCTGCTGTTTTCATGAGAAGGAAGGACATCAACGTCGTAGAGAGCACTTCCTGCTTTCTAATGCCACTCACTTAAATAATTTAATTTGCTTCATAACTGCCAACTCATTTGCCAGATGAGAGCAAATCTTTCACTAATGTCACTTAGTTTGACCTGAAAACATCACAGCATGATCTGTAATCAAGAAGATCAGACTAAGTATTAAGGGACTAGAAGTCAGAGGCAAAGGTAGCTGATTATAGGGAAAAAGGAAGATAAAACTTAAGGGAGGAAAATATCCTTTTTTTTCCCCTGAGGATCAAGGAGTTAGAAATTAAATATTTTAGCTATTTTTTGTATTACGCCTCATAAGGGAAAGAGAATATCAAGAACTGGGACACCATAAACATAGTTACCACATTATATGCTTTTGTTTGTCTTTAAGGAAAAGTAATTCCATTCTGAATGTGATGTCACTCTTTGCCCATTCTTCCTTGTCTGCTGCATTGGGACCAGTGTCCTACATCTCCTTCATTTGCTGCCACCTCCCCGTGTCCCTTTGAGCCCTTCTGTCCCAGAATACTGTCAGTGAGGGGCCATCACTGCTCAGCAGCCAGCACTGTTCTGTCTTTAGAAAACGCATTCTGTGTAAGGGTATGGTTCTTCTCTCCGTGGTGATGAGTGTAGGGTGGGATTGTCTGAATTATTTTTTCTTACAAGCAAGCAGAACTGCAAAAAGGGAGAGGATGAATAAATACTGTAAGTGGCATGAGAGAAGGGGGTTGCTGCACAACCTTTGAGCTGTCTTTATGTGAACTCTTGGAAGTATATGAAAAGTCTTTTTTGTAGAGTAAGTGCATGTCTGTGAAACACTTAAGACTTCCAAAGCTGGAAAACATATGTTAAAACTAGCTATAGTATGAACTTGGAAGGTAATTAATGTTTTGTGCTTGTACACCAAGGTTTTTAATGTCTTGGGGTTTTTGTTTTTTTCAGCCTTCCTGGGTGATCTTGTCTGTTCGCTGTGGAGCTCTTCTGCCGTATCCTTTTATGTTCAAAATTCTGTAGAAAACATGCTAAAATGGATACCATTGAAGGATTCAAGACTGTTTCAAATAGGTACAGCTTAAACTTCTAACATGATCACATGTATTTTGCCTGCGAAGATTGCAGCGTGCTTGGAGCATTTTTGTCTTCAGTTTTCCTGTCCCTTTGCCTATTGTGTGCTTCGTAGGCACTTAGAGGACAATTGTTATAAACTGGAAAAGAAGAGGTGGAATGTGCAAGAATCCAGGTGTTCATACTAGGAATTCAGGCCTTAATGTGCTTCAGGGATTCAGAATTCCTGGTTTATACCCAGCAGTTTAAGGTGTGTGCCTTTGCATCTCGCTGTGCTTCTGTGGTGTGGTCTAGGCTAGTGATCTTGGTCTTTTGTGTCTGAACATAAAAAATGTGTTTATTGTCCTTTCATCATCAGGATGAGAGTGTTTAGTTGTTTATGTCACATGTCTCTAAACCTTCTCCCTGTCCATGAGGAGTGTTGACAAAAAAACATGTTGGAGTTAGCTACATTTTCAGGCATGAGTATCCTAACATTTCATTATTGATATTCGTTCACATGAAGGGGTTGCACTGTTAAAAAATTTGTCTTCCATCTGCAAGCAGGGTTTTCTAAAAGGATACTCTAAGAGCTGACGTTACTGGATACCCAGAAGAGAAATAAACAGATGAAACAACAGAGTGATGCAGTCCATAACTAAATTGTAGCAATAAATGTGGGAATGTAGCCCTCAATGGCTATTGCTTAGGAAGTCTTTATTGTGGGAACATTGGAATGGCCCAGTGAAAAGACCAGGTCTCAGTAGGGTCTTGTTCTTCAGTTGCATGGAAGAAGGAAGTTTTTGTGCACCTGTCAGCAATAAATGTGTCCTTGGACCTTTGACTTTCTAGCACTTCATGTCCTTCTAACATGGTGGGGTTAGGTTTTACTCTGAGCCTTATTGTGCTCACTAAAATGGGTTGTCAAGTCTTAACTTTGTTTTATGCTGTTTCAGTCTCTTTATGACTTCTAGTGCAGTGACATCTGGCCTTTCATTAGGGATTTAGGTACTGCCATAATGAAAAAATTCAGTCATTAATAGGAATAGCTTAGTTTTTCCAGTTGATTGCTTTTGGACCCAGTTTAGGCAGAAGTTTGAGATTCTGCATTTTTGTCTTTTGTTTATGTTTTAATTGGGTAATGCTCAAAGTGATCATTGAATTTCTGAAGAACCAAGTCCTAGAAATGTCTTATGTCAGTTAGACATATGGATATAATAAGAGCCTTAAGGATTTTATGTTGCCTTACCAATTCCGGTGCTTATTTGATGGGCATTTGCCTGTCAGTTGCTAAAGGTAAAGTTTAATATAGAAAGATCTAATACAATGTAAAAGCACAGTAATTTTGTCTGTTTCTTAGTGGAAGTTGTTTTCATCAGGGGGAACTTAAGAAGGCAGAGTGTTCTCCTGTGCCCTGCCACTGACGTTTGCAAAGTCTGACTAACCTGCAGTGGAAGGGAAGTAGCAGAAAAATGAAGCTGGAAGCAGACTTGGTGAAGAAGGAAAAAGAGTTTGATGTGTGAAAACCTTGGCTATAATGCCATACAGAGGGCTGGCAATTTCTTTCACAGCAAAAGCAAGAATGCAGAGGGTGTATTTTTCCGTGGTCTTGTACAGATAAAAGAGAGTCAGAGCACTTCTGAAGTTTTGTTGATGGCAGGAAAAAAAGGGAGTTTTGCTGTATTCCCTCTTTTTTGTTATATTGTTATGCTACTTGTAACTGTTTTGAGAGAGTCTGTTTCACTCCTGCTCTTTATAGAGTGCAAGCTCCAGACAAACTGGTGGACCTCTTAAAAGTTAAATACCGACTGTTTCTGCTTTATGTGCTAGCAGTAGGTACTCAGGCAGGGAGCAGACACATGTACCCTTTTGAAAGATCCAGTACTGAATTTCTGCCTTGGATGAAATGGAGAACAATTTAGGACGTTCATCAGGCTTGAACTTCTTGAGGTGTTCTGGGTTTTAAAGTGCTTTGGGCTTTGTCATCAGCCTGCTGTGTGCTGTCTCTTCTGGGGCGCAGAACTTGAGTGTTGCTGATGCATCTGTCAACATCATGGGGAAAATAATTTTGTTTCATTAAAAAGATCTCAGTGTCTGCTGGGGACACAATGTACACCTGTCTCTAGTCATTTTTTTCTGACAAATGTGCATGGATCTTAAACACAAGATCATATGAAAGTGTTGAAAAGGGAGGGAAGTTGCAGAAGTCCAATGGTCCATCTGTCTTTCCCTGGTCAGTTCTGGTTTGGAGTGTTACCAAAATTGATCATAATATTACAGGTGTCCTGATTCAGTTTGTACATCAGGTGTTTTCTTGATGCATACAACTTTAATTGCAAACAGACAATGTGCTTTCAAAGACGAAAGTTTTTGAATGGTCAAATACTTGGTATTATCTGAGAAGTACTACGTAGACTGGTTAATTTCCTTCTAATGTCCCTCAGGAAACTCTCATCTAATTATTTTGCATCCTTGACACCTGCTTTCCAGTGTAAATGGCTTTTCTCCAGAATCATGTCAGATCTTTTTTGGAGTCACTGCTTGTCTCTCTCAGGTAAGAAGTGAACCATATTTCAGTCTACTCCAATGTGCATTATATGTGTGATGCTTTGCTTTTTTAAGGAGAGATACCAGTTTTTCTGTTGTACTATGTCTTTTTTTTCTCTTTGTTTTCTCTGTCTCTATGCAGGTTAAAAATTACTCTTTAGTGGTTTTTCTTATTGTGTCTCTTTGTCACCCTTTTTTCTCTCTAACTTTCATGCTAATTTAGTATTTAAAAGTGAAAGGTAATACATTAGCCAGCCTTGTAAGTGGTATGTTGTGGATTACTGAAATTCTTCCAGCTGAAGACAGCTGGGTGCACAGAACTAAAAGGCTTTTCTACCTCCCTTTTAGGTTTCATCTGAAGACCGAAGTACGCTGTGGGCTTTGATTACTTTTTATGGAGGGAATTGCCAGCTGAGCCTCAATAAGAAGTGTACTCATTTGGTTGTGCCTGAGCCAAAGGGGGTAAGAGTTTATTACATGTACAATTCTTCTTGTTGTAGCTCTCATTTACTTTCAAATAGTCAAAAATTCTCCCTGAAGTTAGAATTCTTAAGACTGTTCATTAGCAACTAAATTCAGCAAAATTATGCATTGCAGCTATTCAGTTTGTACTTGCTTTCTGCACGGCTTTAAGCCTGATTAATTCAAAAGATGTCCAATTTCACACTAGTATTTGAATTCCTGTTTGAATAAAGAATTTTATTCTTTATCTTGTTTGTCTTAGCCTAATTTTGATATGTCACAGTCATTAGTGATTGTGATTTGTAAATCCACAGATACAGAATCAGTGAAGAAAAATGAAGGACAGAATTGAAAAATGGAAGAATAAAACATGGGCTGGCATTGGGAGAAGAGAAAGTGTGGCTATAGGAAATGAATGCTTTTCCTTCTTTAAAATATAGGAACCTTTGTAGGGCTGGGTTCTTTTTGGTGTGTGTTGATTTTGTTTTTTTTCTTTTTATTAAGTGCTTGATCTTTCTTCTGTGGGCTATTTAGAAGGGTGTATTGAACACCATTCTAGTTGTCCCTTTCATCACAGTAAAATACAGGGCTTGGACAAAGCTTTATTTAATCTAAAATTTTGTTTGTAAGAGGCAATGAAATGCATCAAGAATCATACTTCAATAACTTACTTAAAAGCTTAAATAATAAGCTTTTTAGAACAAAGGATGTTGTTTTTAGCTTGTCAGTCAAGAAACTTAAAAAGGTATTAGCATTTCCTGTCTGTAGGGTACAAATATTTTAATGCACATAATCATTGAATGGGAACAATTTTATGGGATGATTACTTTTTGCTTCCAGTCCTGCTGCTCTGATGCACTGCTACAAGGGAAACTGCAGCAGTTTGTAACGAGCACAGTTCTGTCACTAGGAAAACTTGTATGATTGCTCTGACTAGATACAGGATGGTAAAACAAGATGGTTAATAATTCTTACCAGAAGGAAAGAATAAAAACTCGTGTCAGCAAATAAACTTGATTTCATCTCCAGTCTCTTTATTATGTATGAATGACAGTTTCATTGTAGGAAGTAACTCCACAGAATCACTAAAGTAATTTCCTCTGAATGGGCTTGTTGTTAATTTATCTTGTTTGGCATAAAAGAAATAACCAGCTCAATCACTTCTAAATATTAGATCCTGAAATAAGTTTCAAATTTTCGAAAGAAAGGGGTTTTTTTCCTATCCTGTTTTGATGTATGTGAGGGGGTTCCATCAAGGAGGATATTCGAATAAATAGAACACTGATTCTTTGTCTATTTATTAGGAAAGGAAACGGTGAAGTTTTAAGATTTAAGCTGTATTCCTGCTGAAATGCTTTTTTTCAGTGATCAACTTTTAAATATTTGTCTCTACTTTATTATGAAATTCCGACTTTTTCCCCAAATGCTTTTTCATAGGGGGGGCTGTGTTTTTTTTTTTATAGTGGACAAAATATAAACTGTATTTAGACTTGCGTTAATGTCCACCTAAAATCACCTGCATTTTAGTATTGACTGTGATGTTCTTCACTGCTGGGTTGGAATCTTTTGGTGATTGGGTTAGAGAAGAATTTTGCAAGTGAAGACAGTCATTTTCTGCAGTGCCTCTGAGTCCTTTATATTGTAAATGTGGAGAATTTGGGTTTTTTTGTTTTAGTCTTGGAACTTTTGGTTCTGCATGGTAGTGTAAAGTGTGTCCTGTTGTATCTGGGCATGATCACTCTGGTATTGGACAGCCTCTTGTGATCTCCTTCTCCATGCTCTAGCCCTGATCTCAAAGAACTTACTTGCCATTTTTTTGTCTTTAAATATTTTTTTTTCCCCCCAGGAAAAATATGAATGTGCTTATAAACGGGACAGCATTAAAATTGTGACCCCAGACTGGGTACTGGATTCTATAGCTGATAAGAGTAAAAAAGAAGAGACTCCTTATCATCCTCGTTTAATTATATACGAGGAGGAGGAAGAGGAGGAAGAGGAAGAGGAGGAAGAAGCAGAAAATGAAGAACAAGATTCACAAAATGAGGCTAGTACTGATGAAAAATTATCGAGCCCAGCATCTTCTCGAGAAGGATCACCTTTGGGTGATCAAGCTTTTTCACCAAAATCTACTACTGCTGATAAGGCAAAAGGGGAGCTGATGTTCGATGATTCTTCCGATTCCTCTCCAGAAAAGCAAGAAAGGAATTTGAATTGGACACCAGCTGAAGTCCCACAGGCATCTGCAGCAAAGCGTAGGTTGCCTCAAGGGAAAGACTCCGGGTTGATTAATTTGTGTGCCAATGTCCCACCAGTGCCAGGTAACATTTTGCCTCCTGATATGAGAGGCAACCTCATGGCTTCCGTGCAAGGTGCCCAAAGTTCTGACCGCCAGGAAATGATGGCCACGTGGAGTCCAGCCGTGCGGACGTTACGGAATATTACTAATAGTGCTGATATTCAGCAGATTAATAGACCATCAAATGTAGCACATGTAAGTGTTGGATTTTTAATTTATAAGCTATCGGACTTTTTCTTAAGAACTATCGTGTCCAAGAACTTCAGTTTCCTTTTACTGTTCTTAAAATAACCAAAGTTAAAACTTCCCCTTATTACTTAGAATTGTGGCCAATTCGTATTTTCCCTGTAATAAGTAACTTAATTTCTAGCAGGTTCACAGAAGTAAGAATGCATTTGGAAAAAATGTTTAGAGGAGTAAAGCTATGTATAACCTACAGCATGGTTTAGATTTTCAGTAAGGACTTCTTGGTAAGAGAGGGAAAAAAGTGCATTAATTTAGAACTATTTTGCTAGTTCAGCAAACCTGGTTTCCTATCCTTCAAGTTTCTCAGTCAGTGCAAGGAATTATTTATGCTATAAGCACATAAAGCTCTGAAACTGATTGTTCCCACAGTAGCTTCAGTTCTATGCTGCATTGTTCTGCTGGGCATCATTAGGTTGTATATAGTATACATACTATGATGGAGAGGTCCAAACTTAGACTTTCTTATGCCACTTGTGTAGTTGAAATAATTGCAGCTCTTGTGTTGAATGTATTTCTACAAGAAGATGAAGAGCAAGTGAGCATGCTGCATCTGCAGCATTGAAATTTTTAGATGCTTGTGGGAAGGGAGCATGAGAAAAATAGGTGCTGATAAATGTTAGACATATCTTTTACATAAATAATTGCATTGGTGCCTTTCTTTGGATGTTCATCTGATGGTAAAACTTTGAAAGGTGCCTGAGAGGCTTCCAGCCAGTACTTAAACACAGAATGTGATGTCACTCGGAAATGTTGGTTCTGTGCTGTTTGTATGACATCTGAATATGGAATGGAAATACAGGCTTTATTTTGAATCTGAGTCTTAGATTCCTCTTCTCAGTGCCTTGAATTGTTTGAGGGCTGAGACTTCTGGGCAAGGCCTGAGCAGAACTGCCAACCTTTTGCTCGGTTGGCCAGCATGGGTAAGTTGGCCACCATATGGTCTCCAGCCCAGTCACTGTGCTGTCAAATACACATCAGTGGTGTCCCTGTGGAAGTATTTCTCTGTCAGTAATATTTGCAGAGCTACAGGGCACTTGGTGGTCATGTGCTTTGGCTTGTCTCTGTTCACCCAAGGTATGCTGGAGTAGGGGATGGACTGTGGTGTGCGAGGGCTGTACCAAGTACCCTCTCAGGCTGCTGTGCCAACTCCAGCATGTGCAGGAAGGCTTTGCATCTTAGAATTGTGAATCTGCTTCCTAGAGGGAGGAATACCAGTTCTACTTTTCTCCCTGTAACTTCTCTTTTACTTTGTGCCCAGAATGATGAGTGCGAGTCTTGGTGAACATTGTTGGCAAGTTAGTGTTTAGTTTGAACCTCTGATTTCTGCTGAGTGACAAGATCTGTCATCTTCAGGTGTTTGCAGATACATCATTACTTTCTGAATATAGCCGTAGAATACTTTTGAAAGTTTTAGCCCTTTATTTTGAAATACATGTCCTGAACCTTCTGTAATTTTGGCTTTTGGTACTTGTTGTGGAGAGTAGCTCCTCATACCAAGCCCCAGAAACATTTTTTGTGTGTGTTATTTTTAGTTATTGAATGTTTCTGCTGTGGTGCTGCTGAGACATGAGTGATGGGTGATGCATTAATAATTGTGGTTGCACATGTGTGCGATACCAACCACGTCAGAATTATTTAGGTGACACCGGAGATGTTTTGATGTGCATTGTGAAAACACTTGAGCCACCTCTGATGGAGAGTTGATGGATGTCTGGTTGAGAGGATACAGTTAATTGGTTTTGTGCTGTAGTGATGGGCTTTGATTGCTCTCTCACACGCACATCGCTGAAGGTGACGCTGTGTGTGTTGAAGTAGTGAGGGTGAAGGAAACAAGCTTTGCAGGATTCATCAAAGCTGATTTCATGTTTAAAAGACTTTATGAATGGCAAGTCTGGAATTTCCTATTGCTCCTTCTCATTTCTAGTAGGTAGTTTATATTAAAATGTTTTAATAAATATGTAGAACTCATCCTATTCTTTAAGAACTTTGCCTAATTTTCCCTTTTCTGATGCTTAAAAATTCACTTCCTAACTTATGTCTGTTTAGTGTGAAATGATTTTTCTCTTAATAGTGAGTTATACATCTAAAAATAAAATTAAATTCCAGAGTACTTCAGCATTCTATATAAACCTAAAATCTAGTATTCTTAAGTAGGGAGGTTAGGTTGTTTTGGTTTTTTTTTTCCCAAGAAATCCTTAGTGCTCAGCAGATCAGTGTTTTTCTTTGTTTTTTGGAATTGAGATTAAAAAACAAGCTATATAATCCTGAATTGGTTCAAGAGAGAACAAGATTCCCATGTTTCAAACAGCACTAATTAATGAAGGCATCATTAGCAATTTTTAAGTGAAAATAAGACTATAGAGCTAAGCTCTGAATTTAATGGGCCAACGGGATTTAAAAATTAATATTGCAGTTGATCGATGTAATTATTAATATAGTGTTAATAGTAATAATGCTGTTGGAGAAATTATTAATAATACAGGGATGCGCTTTAATCCTTAATTCTACTAAAATGTGCATTGCTGTTTATTAGGAGCCACAGGCAGCTCCATACTTCTCTTTGTGTAAGTCCTGTCTTTTCATTTTGCTATTAAGCAGTTAAAGGTTTTTGTTCAGCTCACAATGTATTTAGGCATAGGGTTCTTTACTTTTAGGAATTGTATTTTCCCAGTAGTTCTTAAAATTCTTTTAAAACCAAATGACAACCAAAAGGTCACAAAAATAATCTTTGTTTTCTAGATATTACAATCACTTTCAGCACCTACAAAAAGTTTAGAACAACAAGTAAATCATAGCCAACAGGGACATCCAAATGTGGTGCTGTTTAGTCAAGTGAAACTAACACCAGAGACACATTTATTGCAGCAGTCACATCAAGCACAGCAGCAACAGCACCATCCTCTTTTACACCTTCAACCTCAGCAACTTATGCAGCTCCAGCAGCAGCAGCAGCAAGTCCATCAGCAGCACCAGTTCTCCCAGCAGCAGCTCCAGTTCCCGCAGCAGCCTCTCCACGCGCAGCAGCAGCTGCACCGCCCTCCGCAGCCGCTCCAGTTCCAGCAGCAGCATGTGCTGCAACAGCAGCTGCAACAGCTGCAGCAGCAACAGCAACAGCTGCAGCAGCTGCAGCAGCAGAACCTGCAACAGCAACAGCTGCAACAGCAACAGCTGCAACATCAGCAGCAGCAACTCCAGCAGCAGCACTTACAGCGACTGCACCAACAGCATCAGCAACAGCAAATGCAGAATCAGGCAGCGCAGCACTTAACGCAGACACCTCAAGCACTACAGCTTCCAGTTGCAGCCCAGCAGCCACAACACCACCAGCAGCAACTGCAACAGCAGCCACTTTTTGGGCATGATCCAGCAGTGGAGAGTTAGTAATTATTGCCTTCTGATCCTGGAAAAAAGTAGCTAATGACACGAAGTGGGGTAGAATATCAAAAAGTAATGCTGTGTTTACAGGACGGGGTTGTAAGAAATGCCACTCATGGCTCAGAACTGGTTTTACTGATTTTTAGGCAGATACTTAAATAATAAATAATGATGATCCAGGAATCTGAAAAGCATGAGAGTGCTGAGAACATTCTCTTTTCAGATATACACTTGATACCACAAGCATACAACCTATACTTTCATAACAGTGTTAGTAAATGCATAGCATAATTGTTTTAAATGTTTTTTTCCTTTGGAAGAGGGGGAGGGGAAAGCTTTCAAACAGTATAAGAACTGGAAGGACAGCTACAATTTTGGAAATACTGAATCTTCATTAATTTAGTAGTATCAGAAAGTTGTCACACCTTGCTTTGAATTGTGTCCTTACTAGTAGAACTGAAAGCTTTTTGATTGTTTTGGCTATTCATAGCTGATCTTTGTAAAAGAGGAAGTTGTCTTATGTGTTCCTTTTGATGACCCTTCCTTTTGCCCTTTTGGCCCCTCTTCATCCCGGAAAAAAAACTACCCATAACAAAATCAGACTCTGGGCTGAGCTGTACCATAAAGGCTTTCAGCTTTGAAATTTTGGATCCTACTTTTTCCAAGGAAGTACACTTAGGAAGTTTATAACCTGGTAATAGGAAGAGGTCAGTGTAGCAAATGTGTTCTGAGATGAACTCTTCAGACGTTTAAGTATTTAATTGTTTGTTCTTTATGTGCCAAACTATTTCAGTTCCAGAAGAGTATTTTCTACTGGGCTGTGTCTTTGCAATTGCTGATTACCCAGAACAGATGTCTGACAAGCAGCTCTTAGCGACCTGGAAGCGGGTAAGATTCTGCTGTATTTCTAAAAAACTATAACATAATGTCATAGTCCCTAAATTCTAAAAGAAAACATTGGAAGTATTTCAGCACTGTTCACTTTTCTTTAGGCATCCTTTTGTGTAATTCTTCTGTTACAACCTAAAAAAAATTATTCAACTGCTGCTGACCAGAAAAAGTAATAAAAATACTTTAGGTATGCAGTCTGGTTGAATTAAGCTTTCAATCAGAACATGAGCTAAATAAGTTGCAGCCTTAACTATTTCCCAGTTATTTATGCTTTTAATCAGGCAGCTGTAATACAGCAAATGTAATATAGCATTGCTGTCTCTCTTTAACTTGATTGTATAAAAACATTCTTTTTTGCATATAATTTTGGCATTTAGTAGCCTGTGAGGTATCCACCTGAGTGAATACGATGGAAGAATAGAGTGTTTCTATTTTTTTGCCAACTTCTATTTTTCAGAAAAATCTGATTGTATCCTTTCCTAAATAAGAGGACTTTGATGTTCTTCAGAAACTTCTGATGGATTTTATAGTTGAATTTTCCCTACAATTTTGCATAATCAAGTAAGCTGTTGACATTTTTAACAGCACTTGTGTTTATTGCTGAGATAGAATTGAATAGTTCATGAAAAATTGTTTAATAGTTATACTACAAAAACTAAAAAACATGAGAAGGGTTATTTTTGTTTATATATCTTTATTTTGATTTTTTTTTCCCATTTATTCTAAAAAATAGACTTTTTGTTCAATGAAAAGCTGCATATGTAATTTTGTTTTTTGTTTTCAAAATCGTTGTTAAGCTAGATAACAAACCTGGTTTTGGGGGGTAACTCTACAGTGAAGTGATGCTAATGGTGGCAGTGTCCTAAAGGGTGGACTTTCATTTCAGACTTTTTGTTTCTTAATGTAATGTAAAAATTGTTATATACTAGAAGTTCTGGGTTTGCTCTCTTACCAGATCATCCAAGCACATGGTGGGACAGTGGACCCTACCCTCACGAGCAGATGTACTCACCTTCTCTGTGAAAGCCAAGTCAGTAACATGTATGCTCAGGTAAGCCAGCTGGGAGCCTGTACTGGTGCATGCTTTCATTTTATCACTGGAAAGGCAGGGCTTTGCACTGTGTACTTCATGCTTAGATAGCAAACACAGAGTTTCTCATCATGTGGTTTTTTATGATTTGTGGTCTTTTGGGGTTCGAACTTCCATAGTGCGTGTAGTAGACTTGTTCCAGAGAGCACTAAGGAAGATGCTATGAGAAGGAGGAGTCTAAAAAGTAGAGAAAAATAATTAAAATCTAAGCTTTGATTTGTAGAAAAAGTGTAAAATAATATAAACCTGTATTTTGGGCTTTAAAAGCTATTTGTGCCTGTAATCCTAGGCCTTAAGAGAAAGGAAGAGATGTATTACAGCACATTGGCTGAATGCAATCTTGAAGAAGAAGAAAATGGTCCCACCTCATCGAGCCCTTCATTTTCCAGTGGCATTTCCACCAGGAGGAAAGCCATGCTCTCAACATGTAAGAAGAAAAAGCTTACTTTGAAAGAATGCTTGCTTCATTGCTTGCTTCATTACATGAGTGGCATTAAAACAGAGCTAGAAAGTGCTTACTCAGAGCAAAACACACATTTCTTTTGCCTTGGAAGAAAAGCTGTTAATCTCAAGGTGCTGTGTTGATGTGGTGCTGCTGCCAGGTGTTTCTCAGTGTTTTGCAAGTGTTCCTGAGCTCAGAGTAGTGAGGAGTAACACCTGCTTTGTGAGTTACTCTCTCAGACACTGAGGGGGCAAGGATTGCATGACTTACACATAGCAAGGTATCAGCAATCCAGGCTGCACAGTTTATGGCAGCAGAGCAACAGCACATCTAACAGTATGTACTTCCTTTACCATAACCAAATATTCTGAGAGCATTTTTGAGGGTTTTTCTTTTTCTGAGTCAATGCTTAGTAAATACCTAAAAAGGAAGCCTGTGCTGCTAGTCAGAGGATAGGTCACAGTTCCATTGCCTGTGCAATGAAGAGCTGTGTGGAAGTTGAATTTTGTGGGGTTGAAAAACCTTAGTTTATTCAGAGGCATCTTGGAATGCACCATGCTGTATAAACCAAGATGCCAAAGTATGTCTTGGCATTGGATTTCTTCGTGGTGGATGCAGACATATGGGATGATGGCCTTGCTAATAGCCTGTCCTGACCAACAGAAAAAGAAATACAGATTTGGGAAAATCAGAGTGTAACAACATGCATGTGTACTCAGTGGCTAGTAGTAAATGTAATACATAATGTAATAAACACACTTCTAAACAAAATTACTATTGCCTTTTCCTAAAGAAAAGGAGAGAATGGCAAAAATGAAAACCTGTCAAGATTAAAGATAATAATGGAAGATATGGAATTACAGGTCACCACCTGTGATCAGCTGGCACAGTTTATTTGGCTTCATGGCAGAGTAGAGCACAGTTTTCATATATTTAGAGTAGAGCAAGTAAGTGTTAGCATTTTTTTTGTGCTTCTATATAAATAGCAGGAGAAGGAAGGAGGGGAGACCTGTGAGAAGCAAATTAGCTCTGAGCTCTTTCATATTAAAACTGTGGTCTCTGCAAATAAGAAAAAGCTGACCAGAAGAATGCAAATGATTTTTCTTGAGTCACAGCTACTGCTAGAAACCTGAAATTTTTATGTATAAACAAATCACTTTTAAATTGTACTGTTTGTATCCTACAAGCCATGCTTTAATTGAGTGCTTACACACCATGCTGTGCATTTCATTGTAATGTAAAAAAATTAGTCATGGAAAAATATTTTCCATGGGAGTGTTTTGTAAGTGCCATCAATGTTTAGTTATTTATAACTGTTTCTTTCTGTCTGCAGATAATCTCTGTGACAGGATTTGTTGATAGTGACAGAGATGACCTCAAGCTCATGGCCTACCTAGCAGGTGCCAAATACACGGGCTACCTGTGTCGCAGCAATACAGTTCTCATCTGTAAAGAGTAAGTGCTGCACTCCATAGCCCTTGCTTTCTCTGCAACCTCTTGGCAGGTAGTGCCTCTCTGAATGTGAGGTGCTCATTATATGCATTATATGCTCATTATGTGCATTATATGCTCATTATATGAGGTGCTCATGTATGGCTCATTATAAAAGCGTTAATTTTAATTAATTCTGCAGTTCAATAGCAATAAACTTAAAGATGTTGTTTCTTGAACTAAATTACAGCATGTAGTACGTGATGAATTTGGCCTTCTGAACACAGGCAAAAGTAGTTTCTAATTTTTCTTTTTTTTAATATTCTTAAGTGATGCTCACTCTTAGATCATCTATAAATAAACTATCTTCTTTTAAATAATTATTCTAAAATGTTGGAAGAGGGAGAACTTAAATCCAGGTCTAAAGATTCCATTTGCAGCAGAAATTCTCCTCTGACTGCCTGATTCCGACACGTAGAACAAAAGCATTTTTCAGAGTATCTCCTCTGTCACAGTTAAAGCAAACAATAGACCGATAAAGAAATAGTGGTCTTTTAGGTTTATTATCAGAAATTGCTATTTTACCGATTTCTTTGCAATACAGATTATTTTTTTTCTTCTCTGCCCACCAAGGGCCAGCGGGTTGAAGTACGAGAAAGCC
Organism: Edolisoma coerulescens; assembly: GCA_013397115.1. Taxonomy (NCBI): domain Eukaryota; kingdom Metazoa; phylum Chordata; class Aves; order Passeriformes; family Campephagidae; genus Edolisoma; species Edolisoma coerulescens. The sequence continues at coordinate 29,109 of VWZW01006602.1, forward strand.
AAGGAGTGGCGGATCCCGTGTGTGAACGCGCAGTGGCTCTGTGACATCCTGCTGGGGAACTTCGAGGCGCTGCGGCAGATCCAGCACAGCCGCTACACGCTGTTCAACCTCCAGGACCCACTCTCTCCCAGCCAGCACCTCGTGCTGAACCTGCTGGGTAAGAGTTTCAGTCACAAAATCCTCTGTTCTGCAGCATTTTGATGTGCCTCTTTATTCAGTAGGGGCGTGTTTCCTCGGGTATAAATAACTTGGCAATGTTGTCATTTTTGTTCTCTTCTCCGTTCCCTAGATGCTTGGAGAGTCCCATTAAAGGTGTCACCAGAACTTCTAATGGTATGTTGAATTATTGTATATATACAGCTGTTTTGATAAGATCACTCCTTGCCTGTGCTGAAGCTCCTGGTTGTACTTTCTGCTAATGTTCTATTTTATTTTGAGGAATCTGAGAAAGAATCTTTAGCAGAAATAAGGAATTTTAGTTGGATATACAGAATGAAGTTGCTGTTGACATACCTTGGGCTAGATGTTTCACTCTTCAATTTCTACATCAGACCTTTAGAAAGGGCTTAGTACTTTTTAAGTCAGTACCTAACACTCTCTGAATGAGTCCACATAAGGGTTTTTAAGACAGAACACCCAAAATCAGTAAGAATATTTACTGAATTTTAAGTAGGATACATAATGTAAGTTAAGGGTGGAATTTCTTTATATTGTCTCTCTGATATATACTAAGAACTCAAACCATGGGCCTATATGCCATGTATTTTAGGATTTAAAAATATACCACGCATTAAAAAGTGTAGTTGATAGCTGTGAAATATCAGTGGAAATGAACAATGAAAAAGTGTACCTGGAAAAAAAACAAGAGAAGTAAATTTTTGTCATGTAGAGTATTCTGTGAACCATGCAAAGCATGAGATAATTTTCTGCATATTCAGAGTAAGCTGCAGTTTCCATGTCAGCTCTTACACCTATCTCATATTTTTGTATTGTTTTCTTCCCATTTCATATTTATACTTGATAATTTTTCCCAGTATGTCTTGATGTAGGTAAATCCCAGTTTAGGCTGATTAACTTTCAGTTCATTTGTACTACAGGTGGCTCTCAGATAACATTTTATAGTGCACAAAAACGTTTTGCTACACCTCTTGTGTTATGGATCAGTTGTATCTCAGTCACTTTGTAAACTCTTCAGAAAAGAGGTGCTTAGTAACTCTTAAAACTTAATTTGTGCTAATGTTTTAAATGGTGATTCAGGGCACTGTTGCTTGAATACCTTTCAGCTTTAGAAATAGGCACTACTGTGTTCCTGACCATAAGTTTGAAACATTCTTCTTATAGACCCCTGTGGTATTGTTTTGTGGGCCCATAGGAAACTCGCATTTAGAAAACTAAATGCTTTTAAAAAGTTGTGGTCTTCATATTTTCCTGAAGAAGGAAAATATTCTGCTGCTGCAGAAGATTCAGTATATACAGTATTAGTATTTAAAATAGCTTTTAACTAACTCAGTTTTGGGTTTGTTACCACCACCCTTTGCATCCACACTGCAGTTGAGCTCATCTTAAAAATGGACACATGCCTTCTTTGTGTGGGTCAGTCACACCGGGTTTTTGTCCATGTTTTGTCTTGTGTAGCAAATGGAGACCCCAGGGATCAGATGGGTGATTTAGTATCTCCCTGTCTGTATTTTTATGGGGACCTTTCTTGCCCATGTGAAGTGGGAATTTTGTAACTTAGATTGAAAGGGGCTTCTGGAGACAATCTGGTCCAGCTGCCCTCGGGGTGCCCACACAGGAATGTGGTTTCGTACTAGAAAATTCTGGGCACGTGGAAGTGTCAGGGAAGACAAGGTGCTTCACTGCCTTCACAGTAGGCATTTCTATTTGTCTTGGGATTCAGGGTCCTCTTCTGAGGACAGCTGTCTTGTTAGATGCTCTTGATGCCATCTACTTCTTGCATTTTCATAGTTGAAATGTCCATCAAAATGTGAATGTGTGCACTTTTCTTTCCAGCTGCTCATACTATGGGCTGTCTAACATAAAAATGCCTGTTCCTGAGAGCAGGGAACAAACCCCTGTGGCTTGTTCCTCCCAAAGGAGCATTCTCACAGCAAGGCTGGGACAATGCTGCCTGTCTTTCTAGTAGTGTGCCTCTAGCATTCTTCATTAAATTTCAGGTGTCGATTTGAAGGTTAAAAAGGAATAGACGTCACACACTCCTGAATGTGAGAGCTGTGGTTCCAAGTTACTCAGACCAAGGAGAGCCTAAAAGCTACATTTAACCACCCCTGGGCACATGCTCTAGAAGCTGATCTGATACTGGGGAGGTGGGACTATCTATCCAGCTTCTGTTTATGTAGTTAGGGAACTTGAGTTTAAAACAGTATTTTCTGGGATGTTACCATTCCGTGAAATTTAGCACCCGGAAGAATATTGTAGTCTTCATGTACTTAGCAAATGGACAGGCTTTTCAGTCTCTTTCTCATTTAATTCATCGACTTTTCCATTGATAGTTATCAGTGGATAAAGGAAAAAAGTCCCACAGTATTTTATTTGGTGAACACTTACATAAGTTTGTGGAGAAGCTTTGGCTGATGCTCAGCTGTGCGCTTGAGTTCGTTTTGTAAGCAGTAGGTGCCACATGTATTCAGCAGCATGCCATTTTCATTTGTGTTTAGTTCAGGATACAAGTTGGTTTCCCTGCTTAATTCAGATCTAAACATGTAACTGGTCTGATTTCAGGGTGTGAGGTTGCCTTTGAAACCAAAGCAAAATGAATCCAGTCTTCAGCCGTCTTCCAAAAGAGCAAGGTAAGAGCAGCGAGCAGTCAGTGCCCATAGTCCTTAACTGACTGTTCCTCAGAAGGGTCAGCTGCCTGTCAGCCTGCACCATCCTGTGCCCTGCTCCCTGAAATAACTGTCAGTGGCTTTTGGATGGTACCAGTTACTCAGCTGGCAGGAATAAAACAAGAACTAAGAGAGTAAAGTAGAAAGAGAGCTGGGAGAGTGCAGAAAGAAGAGAATATGTCATATTCTCTGCGTGGTGATTTTTTTCTTCAGAAAAAATCCTGCCTAATGCTTGTTCATCTGGGTTCATTCTGTTGGTAAAAGTTGCAAGAGTGTGCATGTCTAATTTTAGAATTACAGCTATATAGCTTTGGGTCCAAATGTCACGTTCTGCTGTATTTCCTCAATTTTGTAGGATTGAAGACCTGCCTCCACCTACTAAAAAACTCACCCCTGAGCTGACACCAATGGTGCTCTTCACAGGATTTGAACCTATGCAAGTGCAACAGTACATTAAGGTGACTTTCAGGCTTATCTCTTGTGAACTACATTGAAACATCTGAAAACTTTTTTATGGATTTTTGCTAAGACTTGATTAGCATATATCTAGCATATAAAAACCCATACTTACTGGCCCTGAGGTTAGAGTAGGTTTATGTGAAATGAGTTTTATTTGGTAGCTGTTCTCCTTTAGTTAACTACTTTACACTGCTGTGCTGCTTGCTTTTTCTTTCTGTAGGACTGCTTTAAAAAGCAAGAAAGCCCTTTCCACATTTGTTTTTAAATCAGCAAATTTCATGACCAAATTTAGGTGAGAAAAGTAGTGGTGGTTGTACTGGATAAGACCCAAGATTCTTCTAGTGGGGTTGCTGTCTGTAGTGCCAAATGCTTCAAAGAAAACTGGTGACAAAGCTTATGGCAGGTGTGAGATAAGTTTTAGTACAGCTTTGTTAGGGAACAGAACAAAACCTCCATAGGACCTTAAGTGTAAATAATTTATAACATTCAGATAATGAGAAGTAAATGAGGCTTCATTTGAGTCCACTACATTTCTTAGAAATAGGCACTTCGGTGTGCTCAAAAATATAAAACATTTTCTTTATTACACCTATACTTATTTTTAAAGTGGTTGAACTTTGGAGGTTTTTTTTCCCCCTTACAGTGTTTCCATTTAAAGGTCGATATTAAATATTTTGGGACATAAAATGTTTTTCAGTGTATCCCATAAAGTTCCAGTGTGAACTTCTCATTTTCTCATGCTGGTACCAGGTTAATTATACAGAGAATCTATTTTGGTAACAGCTATGGCTCACAAATTTAAAAAATCAACTTCAGCCTCAAAGGTTGTGAAGTTGAATCTAAACCTGTCAGCACTGATGCTTCAAAACTTTGGAGGGTCTGGATACCTAACTGGGACTGGATGCTTTTCATCTTCTTGAGATGTAGGGGTAATCTTTGTACCTGTCTGCCCAAAGTGTTCCTTCCACATCAGAGTGGAAATCTTGCATGGTCTGCACTCACAGGTAGAAGTGTTTGATGTGAACATAGAAACAGCAGCTTTTGCCTTGCAGAGGAGGGCAGTGTACTGTTCACAGAGTGTTTACACATACCAGGAAGGAAGCAAATAGTGGAGAGGTTCAGTGTCATTGAATAATACTTATGTGGGTCATCCTGATGCAAACCATCAGAGCATGGTAAAGAAGAGCTGTAAGCACTGTCCCTGTCTGTCCTACATGCTCATCATTATCAGAGCAGCAGAGTGCACAGGGCTGCCAGAGACCTCTTAGGCCTTCTAACCCACCCCTTAGGCTTTCTTGCTTTGGGACTCTCAAGGATTCATGTAATAAAATCACCCTAGTCTGTTAAATATTTATGCTTATAGGTATTGGTGTGGGTTTTATTTATTTGTGCAAAATGTTTGTCTTAGAAAATCAGAAATCCAGGGTGCGTAGTTACTAAAGCTGTCCAAATATTTTTTCGTCCTTGAAATTTATTTGAGGGGAGCACTCTTTAACACCTGTGGTAATCTGATGTGCCTCACCAGCTGATTCATTGTGTTACTCATTCCTTCAGATAATGACTGGCTTAATTGATAAGATAGCAACTGTGAGGTGTTAGTTTAAACCAAGGAAAAGGAATAGTTGCTCAGTATCATCAAAAATGCATGTGGAATATGTGTTTTTCATGAGATGCTTTTCTCTTTAAGGAAAAGCCTAGCAAAATTAAGTTTGCTCTAGCTACAGTGTGTACTGCACCTTCCCTAGAAAAGAGCAAAATTATTATATATTCTTATTATTGCTTACTTAAAATGTAATATCCTGTTTCACTGAAAAAAAATTTAATTTGTATCTTACAGTTAGTGCCTTGCTTAAAAAAAGCACATCCCAAAATCAAAAAACTGCAGAAGCAAGGAATAGTTTTCAATCTTTCCAGGTGATATTTATGTCTGGAAATACCCGGATTTTCAATGGATGTAAATTCTGTCAGAATTAATCAGCTTTAATAAAGAAATGACTGTAATACAGAAATCTGTTTCATTAGGAGCTTAGTTTTATTTGATGGTGATGTTATGATATTTAATTTCTTTTTTCCCTCCCATTTTTTCACAACTATTCCATTGTGATTTGTGTTTTGTACAACTTTCAGAAACTGTATATCCTTGGAGGTGAAGTAGCAGACTCTGCCCAGAAATGTACCCATCTAATTGCCAGTAAAGTGACCCGAACTGTCAAATTCCTGACAGCAATTTCTGTAGTCAAGCACATAGTAACTCCAGAGTGGTTAGAAGAGTGTTTCAAATGCCAGAAATTTGTTGGTAAGTTAAATTAGTATCCATTCCTATGGTAAAATAAAGGTTCATTGACAAGCATATTTAAATATACTTTGTTGTTTTGTCTTCTGTCTTCAGTGTTTCTTAGCAGTTTTCTAAAGAGTTCCGCTTTTGAAAGCAGAAATTTTAATTCTACAGCAAGTCTGTCGTCGTTCACACCTCTTGAAGAATAATTTGCAAAGTTTTTAAATAATGGTATTAGCAGCTAGTTTGTATTCCACTTGAGTTAGAAGGTTGTGTTAGTATGGTTAAACAAAGCTGTCACAAGAATTATGTGGGGTTTTTTTAAAAATCAAGTTCTCTTTCATCAGAGCATTTTGTTTCACTTAGCTCTCATTTGTTTTAATACAGTTTCTTCCCCTTAAATGAAAGAAAAACATTCTTTAAAAGTTTGCTTTAGAGTGATTAAATGACTGGATGTTGTTAAGTATTGTATTTCTTTCTTGTGTAGCCATTCTGTAGATTTTCACCTGTGGCTGCATCATTTTTTAATTCACCCTTTCTGAAAGGGTGATTATTTGTTTTATGATAATTTTGTGCTTTTTGTATAATTTATTTGTAAGAAGAAAATGTACAACATCGCTGGCTAACCACCATAAAGACTTGAATCTATGGATAATTAACTAACAAACCAGCAAACATTTTTATAAATCCTAAGAAGGCAATTTGCTTACTTCACCATCAGTGAACTGAGAAACCGATTCATTTGAAAACTCTTAGAAGATGAAGAAAGTCAGGGCATTTAGGATGACTGTTGTGATCTAGTACTGGAAGTATTTATTTGCTGAAATTAGCTTGATTTGTAGGTAATGGGCTGGCTCCAGTTTTGTACCTGCTACAATGATGGAAAATATGGCAATTGTTTACAAAAATTGTCTTAATTGTTTCTTTTGTCTTTTGGAAGAGTATTTACAATGTGTTTTGCAAGTTGTCAGAATTGTCCTTGGAAAGACCAATTTGTTCTCTGTATAATTTTTTGGTTTTGGTCTTTAGACTTCGAGGTTTTGGATTATTTGGAAATGTGTTTGACATAGCTTTTGTGGAAAGATAAAGACTGAAATTCCATCCCTAATAAAAATGAAAAATTGGCTGAATAACAGGACGAGTGAAACAGATGGAAAGTTCTTTCTGTTAAGACTGTGTGAGGACTTGAAGACAGTTTCTGGGCTCCCATAAGTGGTCATAGTAATTTTAATTTAAACTTAATCCTTCTACTTGATCATTCTGCTCCTTTGTGTGCAGAGAATCAAAACCTAAAAATTTGCAAGTTTCTCCAATGAGTTAGAAAAAGGTACTTGATAGAACAGTGATTGTTGCTAGGTATGCAAGTGTAAAACAGTTTAATTCTGCAAGTAATTTGGGGTCATCACTGTAAGAAGCCTAATGAAAGGGGGTACTGTAATCATGTTAAATTATAGTAGGTGTTTGCCATTCGGAGCCACTCTGCCACCAAGATGCTCTGCTCAGATTCCATCCTGGGGCCTGTGGATGTTTATGTTTTGTGTGCCACATCATCAGTCTTTGTTTTTCAGATGAGCAGAACTTTGTGCTCAGAGATGCTGAAGCTGAGGTGCTTTTCTGCTTTAGTTTAGAGGAGTCTCTGAAGAGAGCTCAAGTAGCTCCGCTGTTCAAGGTATGCAGTTTAACACAGCATTTAAACACTTGGAGTTTTTCAACCTAATTTTTTCAGCGTTGGGATCACAGGTTTTAAAGCTGAAAGCAATAGAGGAGACTGGTATATAACATGAAACATTTGTTGTTTTCTTTCTGTCTTTATGCCTACTTCCTGCCTAAGCATCACTGGGGTGGATGTAAACCCTCTGAATGACTGGATCCTGTAGATGTTAACAAAACATGCCCAATATATTTATTCCCTGCCAAAATTTAGAACATTGTTCTGTTACTTGTAAAAAACCACTTATGGAAGGGACTTGCTTTTCTTTTTTTTCTCTTTTCTTTTTTACACCAGCCTCATAGTCAGAGCACTTGCCCATAAAAATGGGAGTCTGAGAGTGAGTTTGCCCTTCAGCCTCAGGGAGTTGTAGTATGATTCTCCTTGGAGACTGCACTTTCCACCAGGCTGTTTGCTAGGATGGTGCAAGATGTTTTCGTGCCTCTGGTTAAAATTACATTACAGTGCAGAGAGGTTTCTGGAAATCTGAATTGCTAAAGATTCTTCAGCCTAACTGAATTACAGACTGTTTACTGGGGTAGACCACCTAAACCAGGTATTTTTTCAACCTGTAATGAATAAGAATCTATGTCTTCTGTTATGTCTAAATGCTACATTTTGCTCTCTGTTTTGCAGACTAAATAGCAAGGTGTTTTCTGGTTTTTTATTCCTGGCTGATAAACAGAGATAATCTACTTTGTGATCTGATCACCTGTCTCAGTCAAGTAGCAGAATAATTTTTGTCAGGAAGTAATAAATTGGCTGTTAATTAAAAGATGAAAGTTCTTTTGTAACTTGAGATGTCCCTGTGCTCAAAGAAGCAAGGAGCATTGTTCTTACATGTCTTACCAAGCTGCATTAGTTACTTCACAGCTGTGGAAATAGGCACACCTGAACTGTTCAAATTTACCAAAATTGTGGGTTTGCCCCTCCAGTAGAAACGTCAGCAGTAATTAAGGACAACTTATCAACTGATGAATCTGTGTCCATAAACCCAACTCCAGCTTACAAAGCCTGCCCTGTTGTATAAGAAAAGTGTCACATGACATTAAAACTTGATGTGTTGCAGAAATCGGTTAATAAAATAATGCTTTTTCTTGTTCTTCCTTTTCTCTTTTTAGGGAAAATATTTTTACATTACACCTGGAATTTGTCCCAGTCTTTCCACCATGAAAGCTATTGTGGAGTGTGCAGGAGGAAAAGTATTATCTAAACAACCTTCTTTTCGAAAACTCATGGAGCATAAGCAGAATAAAGTATGTTGAGTGTTGCTTTCTAAAATTTATTGATAATAACTTACCATGTTCTTCTGAGCTTACCATTAGTTTCTTTCCTTTAGAGTTTGCCAGAGATAATCTTGATTTCCTGTGAAAATGACCTTCATTTATGTCGAGAATATTTCGCACGAGGCATAGGTATGTATAAGCTTTCATTGTCATTTCAACAGCATAGCTGTTATTTTGATTTTTTTTTTCTTACTTCACAATTATTATTATACAAATACAGAGTTCTTCTGAAGCTTTCAGGTAGTTGAGGAATACATGGACTATCCTGGAAACCATGGAGAAATCAAAACCAGCTGTTTGCTGGATATTTTTAATAGTTATTTTATAGGCAGGTCATCATAAATTTTTGGAAGGGTAGGCTGGACCTTGGGGTTTTAGTCCTGTTTAGGCAAAGTTCCTGTGTTCTGTGGTTTAAGCCCAGAAGGCAACTCAGTACCACACCCTGGCTCCCTCCACCACAACACTGGAGGGGAAGAGAATTAGGAAAAAAGTAAACCTCATGGGTTGAGTTAGAAGACTTTAATAACTGGAATAAGATAATATACTGTTAATCCTAATGACAATAACAACAACATGCACAGTAATAAAAATTGTAATAATAGTAATGAAAAAGAGAGGAGTAAAACCCAAGAGATACAAATGATGCACAACACAGTTGCTCACCACCCACTGGCCAGTGCCCATCCCATCCCTGAGCAGTGATCAGTGGCTCCCAGCCAGTTCCTCCTAGTTTATATACTGGGCACGGTGTTCTGTGGTGTGAAATATTGCTCTGGCCAGTTGAGGTCAGCTGTCCTGGCCATGCCCCTTCCTGGCTCCTTGTGCACTTGTTTGATGGCAGAGCACAGGAAGCTGCAAAGTCTTTGACTTCGGGTAAGCACAGCTTAACAGCAACTGAAGCATCAGTGTGCTGTCAACATTATCCTCATCCTAAATTCAAAACACAGCCCTATACCAGCTACTAAGAAATTAACTGTATCCAAATTGAAACCAGGGCACCATCTCAGTATTCATCCAGTGAGTAGGGGGTTTTCTGTTTCGGTATTTTTACTTTAGTGTAGAGCCCCTAGAAGTGCTAATTGTGAACAGGGGTATGAATGGGCAAGTGTGGTCTGTGCAGTGTCAGGTGTAAGGACTGACTGTAGGGCCCTGGTACTGGTGGGGTGACACCTCTGCACACCTTTGCATGAAGGCCACAAAGGTCCAGAACGGCCCCTCCTGACACCTGCAGAATGAGGCAGAATTTCTGTGTAAGGTGTGAACTGTATGAATTTTGGTATTTCCAGATGTCCACAATGCTGAGTTTGTCCTGACTGGAGTACTTACTCAAACACTGGATTATGAATCATATCCTTTTGTGTAAAGACATTGTGCTGCTTAGGGAAGTATGGTTCACTAAAAGTTTTTCTTAGTTGGGAATTAATTAATTGTAGTTTTTTAGGATATGTAATGTTTACTTGATAGGAGAGTAGTTTAACACCCAAAAACCTAGCTTAAATTCAACATAGAATTACTTTTTGATGGGAAATACTTGAGGGGAGGAGGGAGGCCGGGTGGTCACAAAGGAGTAGTAAATATTAGAATAAGTTAGTAAATAATAGCCTATTAGGCAATGGAAAAAAAAAATTGTCACTAAGGAAAATATTTGGTACAAGTTACTTTCAGATGAGGAAAACAGCTTTTTACTGAAGGTTATAGACCATGTTGGATAAATGCAGTGGAGGGACCAGTAAGGTCTCTATGTCTTTATGCATGTTTTTTATAGAAGCTGTCATTTCTTACAGTTGTTTTTTCTTAACAAGCTTACATATAAATTTACTTGATGGATAGTAAAATGCCTTACTGCTCCGGAATCCTTGGAGCACTATATCTAGCTGTTCAGCCATTGTACAAAGCAACTAGAACTTCCTGTGGATGCTGTTTTCCAGCTGTTTTCCTAGGGATGATGAGCAGTTTAAAGCAGGAAAGCAAAAATAAACTGCATCTTTTTTAGGATGTGTAATTTTATTATGCTGAAACATAATTTACTATGTTTTGTATTATACTACCATTTTAAAAGAGCCCACTTTAGGTATCATGATGAGCCCGTTTTTAAGCGTTTTAAAATAAATTATGGTACTTCAGCCAAAAGTGTAATTTGGATGTAAAAATAAAAGGGCTTGCTATCTATTAAATTATGGATGTTGAAGATGAAAATGTTTTGTACTTTATTTTTATTTCTTATACTCTATTTTCTTTTATATTGATATTTTGCCCACATTTGAAATAAATGTACTTTTAAATGTTTTACTCTATATTTTAGTGGTCGTTCATTTTTTTGAATACTGTGCAACAATGGCACTCTGGTAAGAGTAAATTACTCAAATCTTTTTCCAAGCAATGTGAAATTATTTTAAGCTTATTTTACCAGGTATGTTTTAATATATGAATCCCAGTGCTTTAAAGGGGAATCGTTGTAAATGTATATATGTGTTTTTACTGAAGCAGAGAAGCAGCTCGAAGGAAGGAGGAACTATAACCCTGCATATTACACTGATGTGATAACTTTTTGTTTGTATAGTGAGTTTTACTAAATAAATATTAAAAAAACCAGTCTCCTGAATCTATATTCAGTTGTATTTCCTGAAACACACACAGTTCTAATAATCTGATTTGACCGTTTTTATCAGTTTAGGTTTCCGTAGATGAAAAAGTGATCCTAAAAGCATATATTTTTTTTCTGATCAGCAAGACAATTCAGCTCTGATGCTGTACAGACAAGTGAGTATCTGTACTCCCCTATCAGGGAAATTACTGATTTCAGATCTCTTTTGTGCTGTGGCTTAAAGTATAAATCCAGGTTCTTGGATTTAGTGATTCTGTTGCCTTTCTCCCAGTGCCTTGGTTGAACAGAGTGCTTAAGTGAATGACAAATTGCTGCTGTGAGAACACAGTGGTAGTAAATGTCAGGATGAGTGAGGTCCCACAGAGGTCAGTGTGTGCCTGCTGCCTGTTCCTGCTGGCTCTGCTTCCTCAGCTCTGTCTGTGTCCTGACCTGCTCCTGTGTTTGGCTTTTCCTTTGGGAGCAGTAGGGGGCTACGTGAGGATCACAGGAATGGTAAAATTTCTACCAGCGTGACTTTTGATGAGGTGGCAGAATGGGATAAGTGAAAATGTTGCACTTTGGTCACGATGGTTTGAAGTGAATGAAAGGTTAAAAAGGTGTGGTACAGGATGGGAGGAAATGGTACTTTTTCACAAATGCCATTTACTTTTGTCAGAGTTCTGTGTTTTTTCTTAGCGTGATGTTCAGCTCTCCGAAGTGCAGTTTCCTTTTACAAGACAGACTAAGGAAAAGACTGTAATGTGGAGACCTAAGGTTGGAAATTGATGGCATGATTTTATGCTTTAACTTCTAAAAATAGTAAAAAAAGAAGGAGGGACTGCAGTGGGAGTTAATTATTGGTTGATGAGTTGTGCAAATGACTTAACTTGTTCAGACATGTGGACCTGGCAAGTCTGGTCTCCCTTTACTGTCAGTGGAGGGAGAGAACATCTCTGAAACCTGACTTAAAGAGCCCTGCAGAGACACATCTCTAACAGTTCAGCAAAGTAGTTTAGTTATCTAAATCTTTTAGAACACAGAAAATAAATAAAGTTAATCCCACCTTAAAGAATGTCATAATATATTGCATGAATACTATTTTTAAATGGAGAAATAAATGCACCTTTTTTCGTATTTAAGAATGTAATACTGTGTTAATCTTTGTATGGCTTGAGATTTTCTTCATTGTTCTCATTACCAAGTTGCAGGACGATTTTGGGGTGCCTTTTCTTTTAAAACAAATATCAGCTGTTGCAACTTTTGAATGCGTGGCAATGTTGTGGTACACAAAACTTGACTTGAATGCATATTTTGTACCTGTTGTGCATTCAGCAAGACTTCTGCCTGCCTTATCAATGATGTGTTGTCCTGTCGAGTGTAAATGCTGCTTTCAGAGAGACACACACGTCAGGAGTCAGCTCAGTTGTGCACAAAGTCAGACTTGAGGCTCATGACCTTGCAGGACTGGGTCCTAGAAGCTAAAGAGACCTGCTACACCAGCTTGGTGCAAGAGGAGAGCCTCACTGAGGGAGGGGCAGAAGGAAACCAGGCTTGGATGTGTTGGCAGTCTCAGCCTCAGCAGTGTTAGACTGCTCCCACTCCATAATGCATTTGTGCTCACTAGGAGTTCTCAACCTTTTGTAGGATTGGTTTCCTCCACATTTTGCACAATGAAGCAATGTTGAGGATATGTAATACCTTTACCAAAACTGTTAAGACGTGAATGCAATAGCATCTGCAAGGTAAATTTCCTTATGAAAACTATCCAAAATGCTGTCAGATACTGCATAGAGAAGCTTGAAGAAAACCAAATGTGATCATGGAACAAATGAACCCCATGGGAAGCATGAGTGGTAATGCATCTGTTTCATCATCAGTGAAGACTGTGTTTATTTAGCCAACATACAAGTATGAGTTATTTGATTAACCTTTCAATTAGAGTGAAAAACACAACCTGCCAAGAAATAGTCTTTCAAGGACCACAGGAGCTGTCCAGAGCCAACTGGCTTGCACAGATGTTACTGTGCATGTGATTAGTGATAGAGAAAGGGTTTGATGGAGTATTCTGATACAGCATTGCTGTTATGAACATGCTTTTCCCTTAGAGGAAGGTTGTAATATTTAAGGGTCCATTTGATCCTGTCCTCGGTATTCAGGGAAAAAAAGAGTACCTGTTATGTTGTCACTTAGTTGCTTGCAGAAGCAAAAGGTCTGTAATACAAACTTGTGTTTTGTAGAAAACCTATTCTGATAAAGTGGTTATTTAAAGGTAAATGAAGAACATGTCTAATAGCAAAGACATTCCATTTTAGGGTTAGGGATATGTTGGAAGTCAAGGAGCCACGGGCTCCACTTGTTACTGTGCAGCTTTCTTTGCTGTGAGTCATCAAGTATGACTGTGGAACATCTGGAGTAGACCTCTGCAGGTGGAGTGTTCAGTATCTTGAAGGATGGAGATGCCACAACCTCTGTGGGCATTTTGTTTCTGTATTTTGCTACCCTCAAGAAAATAAATCATCTTTGTATTTAGCCAGAAATTCGGTTGCTCCACGAGTGGCTGGTGATGCTCGTTTCATCCCCACACACCCCCCAGCAGTCTGGCTCTTTCCTTCTTTCCGTGGAGCACAAGAGGCTCCTCCCGAAGGACAGGCATGCTTGAGAAGCTTCCTCAGTGGGATACGGGAGCTTTCCCTGGAGGACTGAGCCCTCAGGAGATGAGCTCTTCAAAGGGAATTTTAACCTGTGTAGTATGTATGCAGACAAGTGTGAAGAGTGAGGGATGCTTGGGAAAATAGTCCCACCTTTACCAAGAGGGTAAATTTCTCTGATCCTTGAGCAGTGTTTTGTCAGAAAGAGACCAGGCCATGTCTGCCAGGGAGGAAGCATCAGTAACAGGGAGCACATCAGATCAGACAGCTTTGAGTGGGTTTGTCCTTGTAGCAAGCTACACCAAAAAGGGAAAAAAAAATGTATTTTAAGCTCAATAGGCCAAATTTTATAAGTATGACAACCGAGGGACTTTTAAGTGAGGCAGTTATATCAGAGATGAAACAGAAGTTTCCTTCCCTGCTTTTCATGTCTTTATAGGACAAATCCTCACTTACTTCCATTTAACTTGGCATGTTGTGGGCAACTGCACAGTCCTTTCTGGTGACAGGAATTTTCTCCTTGCGGATACTGCAAATACTTGAATAAGCAAATATGCATCCTCACCATTTTCACAACTTTTGGGATTTGATATTTAAATGTGATAAACTCACAGCTTTCTATTGACAATATCTGTGTCATACAGTCCCTTCCTGCAGTACAAAGGGACTTTGTGAGAGAAGATAGAGAAATGTCTTTGTCAGAAAACAAATAAGCATTTGAGTTACACTTGGGAAGGCTGGGTCAACCCCTGGGGCCTAAAAGAACTGGAGCCCACCAGCCTTCCAGAGGCCAGGCTGGAGCAGAGGGAAGGAAGAGGAGCTCAGCGATAAGAGCAGGCAAAGGCAGTCAGCCTTCCCCAGAGGAGCCCTCTGAAAAAAAGTATGTGCTGCAAAGCAGCTCAGAATCGTGTTATGTTCTGTGAAAGCAATGAAATCTTTTCAAAGGAGAAAGGGAGAGAAGAGTGTGATTTTTCGAGTGACGATTGTGGCTTCCAGCCCAGCAAGGAGAGAGGCAGACTGGAGCCACCAGGCCAGCCCGGAGCAATCTGAATTGCAGATGAGTCGGGAGGTGTTAAAAAGTTACCGAGCTCTGTCTGGGCTGGGAGCTCCGGGGCCGTGAGAGATGTGGCAGGAACCAGCTCTGTTCTGTCTGCAGTGACGTTGTGCTGCTCACCTGGGAAAGAGCATCCACAGAGCCCTTCGGTGGTGCCTCACCCACGTCCAAACCTGGATGTTGCTGGAGCTGCACAGATCCTGCAGACGGGCAGGTTTGTGGAGAGACTCTGCAGATGTGACCAAAACGCACTGGAAGAAAAAGGGAGGGATTGAAACACAGGCACATCCTTCCTCTTCCAGCATCCTTTAGCTGAGGGGCTGGACAGTTACAGCTCACATCACCTAAGAGGAGAACTCAGGAGCTGTGGTCCAAGGTGTATTTAAGTCACCTTTCCCTCAGAGTTTCAAACACAACAAACCCATGTAACTCTGCCTGGGCAGAGTGAGACTCTCACCTCCCTGCCAAAACCAGCACCTTGCTTCTCATGCAGTGAGTGTGTTGGTCAGTCCAGTGCTTCCTACTCTGCTTTTGCCCTGGCTCCTTTTTCTTCTTTGCCTAGAGGAGGCTGCAGTAGCCATTAATTCAACTTTCCAGACTCTCTAGCTGCTGTTGGGCTGTAGACTTCTTTGCTTGGCCTCCCCAATGCCACCATCTTTCTGACAGAGCATCCAGCACGGTATAAAAGCTATCCATCATATTAAAAATGCTACTTAGGACATTAAAAGCAATGTATTTTGTATCCTTGGCCTCTGAACAGTCTCTAACCCCTCCAGGCTGCTGTCTGCAGCATCAGCAGCAGCTCTTGTTTCCCTCTGTGCTCTTCAACTTGGCTGTTCCTCACATGAACGTGGGGTCATGGCACGGCTCTGCAGTGGAAATGGAGCAGTTTGCTCACGAGCAGATTCTCCAGAGTTTTTGTGCAATGAATGTCTCAACATGTTGGTTTTATGGAGCCTTTTCCTCTTGGTCCACAGTGGCTGACACAGCTTCATTTCCTCTCTTACCATCCCAGGAAGTTTTGTATTGTGAATTGCATTTCTACTTCCGTGGAACAGACGATATAATAAAGTCCAGTTATTAAAGAAATATCTCTCTTCGTCCTGGTAGGCGGAAGAAAAGAATGTTTGTAAACTGCTTTAAAAGGAGAGAGAATATCTTCCTAGAAGCGATGATCAAAGTGGCCAAGCTCTGGCTCATGTGTGCACCTGGAGGAAAGGTTTTGTGATTGGAAACTCCTCTATTTGATCTGGTGACATCATCTGATTAAGTGACATCACCCCTCGCAGCACAGGGCGAGCTGGGGGCTGTGTGAAGCCCTGGGAGCATCAGTCACTCGTCAGCAATACAGCGAGAGAACAAACCCTGCCTGGGGGCTGGAGCTTCTGTGCCTCTCTCTGTGGATCATTTTGAGTGATGAGCTACTTACAGAGCCATTCTAAACCCCGTTCTCACATGGATGTGAGACATAGGGGCTTTCTGAGAACCAAGAAAGTTATAAGAGCTAAATGAAATGCTGAGCTCAATAGCAAGGGCAAGGGAATGCAGGAGATGTGATGGGATTTGCTGAGATGGCTCCCAAGAACTCAGTCACTGGTCCTCAGCCTGCAGCTGGAACGGCTGAGCATCCCATGCAGGCGTGGTCTTGCTTTGAAAGAGGTGCAGGGATAATAGCAGGCAAGAGTGGAAACTTCATGTTAGTACCTCTGAGGAATGAAAGAAAATGTACCCTGCCCAAAAAATGGGGGGTGTATGTGGGATTTTGTAAGGCTAGGAGCCTCTGGGAGCTGACAAATTAGTAAATTATTCCATTCAAATTGAAGTATATTGGAAGAAACTCGATTTTAATGAAACTAGTTTAGGGCCTTTTGACTAGGAAGGCAAAATGAATTATTAAAGTATCAAATAATAAAGTAACTGATATGAAACTGAGAGAACAAAACAGAAACGAAACTACTATAATCAAATGTTCTCAGTGTGGGGAAACTGAAATGGGAATTCTCATTTCCAGTTTTGCAGCAGCAACACTTCGTAACTGCTGAAACACTGCAGAAATCTTGCAGTTTGTCCAAACTCTGAACAAACAAGGAGAGAACCTTATGAAGTTTATTTTTTCCTCAAGCACCACAGTAGGCACAAGTGCTCACTTACCACCTCCTCCTTGTGGCACCTGTTAACAACACCATGAGCACATCATGCAGCACTTCGGGATCGTTCAGGCATTTATTTAGGTGACCTAACTGATGTTATTAATTGTTTAACCTTCAGTTACACAGACCTCTAGAAATTCATCACCCTCTCTCCACACACAAGCTGCAAACAGCCATGGAGCCCTTACTGAGCACAGGTGAAGTTTCTGTCCTAAGCATCCTCTAAGGGGTAAGAAAAAAGAGGGGTTTGTAACAGATTTACTGTTTAAATATCCCCCATCATAACAACTTTAGGTGTGTGATGTTTGCTCAACACAAGTGTCCCTCCTGTAAGAATGTATTTATTTAATGCTAATGAGCATGAATATTTATCTAATGCTGCATATTGAACTGTTGAGACATTTGTGTGCTGACATCCTTGTCTCTCACCTTTGATTTCACCTGCTATACAGCTTTTGAGCACAAACCCACGACCTTAGTGATGGAGAAAGTCACAGCAAAGTTCCTCAGGACCCTTTGTCCTCTCTGTTGGTCTGGCAGCATCACAGAGGAGGGGTTGTCTGTGCAAGGACCTCTGAAATTATGTGTTTCACTTGAGTGATGTGAGCACCAGCACTTGCTTGGGATCCAGTGTGATTTGAGATTTAGGATATTTAAAACATATTTTTGCCATCTAATTTTGGAGCACTTGGGCTTTAAGCATATTTTCAAGTTTTCTCATCAGCCACAGGTATAGAAAAACGTTTTCAAATAAGAAATGGAGAACTAAGGATTTTGTGAATCATAGAATTTTAGAATCATAGAAAGGTTTGAGTTGGAAGGGACCAGGTTGCTCCAAACCACATCCAATGCTCCCAGGGATGGGGCATCCCCAGCTTCTCTGGGCAACTTGTTCCAGTGCCTCACTGCCCTCAGCATAAAAATTTTCTTCAGCTCTTCACAGGAGAGCCTCAACAGGTCCAGGTCTTGTGCTGGGAGCCCCAGAGCTGGATGCATCCCACAGGAGGGATCTCACGAGGACAGAGCAGAGAGGGAGAATCCCTTCCCTGAACATGCTGGCCATGCTGCTTGTGATGCAGCCCGGGGTATGTTTGCTTTCTGGGCTGCCAGCGCACACTGCAAGGTCTTGTCCAATTTTTCAACCCCTGCTGTTCCCAGGTCCTTCTTGGCAGGACTGCTCTCACCCCTTCATTGGTTCTATATTGGTTCTGGGGTTTTCCCTGGCTCAGGAACAGGACCTTGCCCTTGGTGACTCCAGGAGCTGGAGCTGACAATGGCAGTGCCACCCACAGCACAGGGAGCTGCAGAGCTGCCAGCTCTTGTGATCTCAGCATCTACTCGGCGTTCCAGGGCAAAAGGAGAGCTTTGAAAGCTGCCCCTGTGAACTGAGCTGTCACACAGGGCAGTGAGCTCTTCATAACACACAGAGCGCAGGATCATGATGGTAATTGAGTGCTTAAAAAAAAATACAATCCTGTTGTACCCTGGGTATGGAATACCTAATCAAATCATGTTTATTGCTCGGCGCTCGGCTGCTAATTTGCTTTGATTTAGAATTTATAAAGATAATTGCGGATGTGTGCATCTGTGTAGGTGGCTGTGAAAAGCCTTTCCTCTCTGTTTAATAAGCAGCACATTAATATGGACTGCCTTCACTCGACTTCCCTTTTCCAATACGATTGATTTTAGTCCCTTTGTTAGAGGAGGAGATGGAGCCAGGGAAGGCCATGTGCTCCCACCAGAGGTGTGGGAGCTGAGGAGCAGCCTCCTCTCATGGATCTGTGGGATTCCCCATGCCCTAGAGAAACCCTCGGGGTAAAAGCAGGGACAGACGCTCATATTTTACAGCTCTGACCTTAATATTCTTGGTGGCACTTCCTGAAAGCCACTTGCACGTATTTACCCCTGGTTTAGTGTTATTAAAAGTGGAATGAGCTGAAAGTTGGAGTAGGCGTGGTGTCAGCATAACACAGAAAATTATTCCTGTTTACCAAAACACTTTTCTTTAGGCCTAGTCCCTACCTTCATATGGCCCAAGGGATGAATCCCTGCTCCCATCTGCCTGTGCCCTGATGCTGTTTGTTGCCGACCCTTTGCAGCCTCTCACACAATCAGACACTGCCCAGGCTGGGCTGTGGCTGCACACCTGGAGTGCAGCTCAGCCACCCCTTTTTTGCTGTTTATTTCACTCAAAAATGACTCCACAGGTCACCTTGCCTCCACCTGCATCCAGCCGAGGCTCCCTCCCAGGCACCAGCACCTACCTGGCAGACACCTGTGGTTTTTGAGTCTAATTAATCAGATCAGATTATTAAGGTGAGGGAGCAAAGATAACACGAGATTGTGTGTCTGGTGTGGGGAGCCTTCACGCTAGGCTGGTCAGCCTGGCCCCTCAGTGCCCACATTTGTAAGAAAACAGTAACTACAGACACGAAAGTGGAACAAAGATGACGACTCGATGGCTGCTCTTGGCAGCTCCTTCTTCCCCACTCATAAATCAACCTCAAAAATCATGGCAAAGGGGCTGGAGCAGCCCTGCTAGGGTGGGGTTGTACTGGCTGTGTTGCTGCAATAACCCAGAGTGGAGCTCCAGCAATGCTGGGAGCAAAGCAGATGTGGTAAAGGACATCCTGGATGTTGCTGTGACCTTTTCCTGCCCTCTCCTTCCCCTGCCAACACGAATTTCCAGTGGTCCATACAGGCAGCAGCACTGCTGCCATCTTCTCACAGGGGCTTAATCATGTGCAGAAGCATGCATTAAAATTCAGAGATCTCCTTCCTTCTGATGTTTCTTGCAAAGAGACAGGAATCAGTGTTTCTGGCCTTCAGGGATGGAAACTTTCTCTAGAGATGGTTCTTGTCATCTTTTTTCCACTCATGGAAATGGTGATTTACTCCTGCAACTTTCCCAAAGTGGCTTAAAATGACAGGCTGTTTGAAATATTGTTAAAAAACCCCCAAGTCCTTGACCATTCCAGGAGAAGTCTCATCATCCCAGTGTGACATCTCAAAGTCAACTGATCATGGGCAGAAAGCAGGATGAGGTCCAGCTCTTCTGCAGGAACAGCAGGAGGGTGCTGCCTGTCAGGGTCCTGATTCACCCTGATTGCCCAGTGCCAGGCTCCTCTCAATCCCTGCTTCCAAGATCCATTTTGTGGCTTTAGGATTTCTAGATATGGATGTAGCAATCTGTGTTGAAGGAGAAAGATCGTCCCAGCTCAGGATTTGGTGTCACTGCTCCATTTTTAGCTGTTCCCTCTCCCTACAAATGATGTTTTACCTAAGCTGGCCGGGTATTTCATACAAAAGTGGTATTGCCTGAGGAATTGCCTTGTCCTAGGTGGTTCCTTGTCCCAGGAGCAGCCCGGACACTGGGAGTGAGGTCAGGGTGAGGGCAGGGCTGCAGCTGCCAGCCCCAGGGATGCTCCCACAATCCAGCCAAGGACGCAGGGAGCAGCACCCAGGGCAGGCAGAAAGCCAGACGTGTGTGGCTGGGTAGACTTTGGAGTGCGAAGTTTTCCTTTACCTGTTCAGCAACAGGAAACCAAAGCACCATTTAGAGTGTCTGCCCTGGCCAGGTGACAGCTCTGAGCTCAGCCTGTGTCAGGCAGAAATTCTATCTGACACCTGTAAAAGATGAGCAGATACAACTGTGTCCTCTCAGCCTGGGAAAGAACCACTGGAAAACTTCACTCGTGCATTCCAAGGGATGCCTGGTGCCAGCCCAGACAAAACATCTGCAGCCAGCAAGGGATGTTCCCACAACACCAAGCAGCAAGACTTTTTCCACCATCAACATGGATTATGTCAGAAGCTGAGAGTCTCTTCTGCCAGTTGCTCAGTCCCTGAGTTGCAGCAATACTCTCCCCTTGAAACTCCATTTCTCATGTTCACCAGCAAAGCAGGATTTCCTAAGCTCTCACAAGAGGTGGTTGTTTTCCCCTGCCAGTATGTTTTGCGCAGGAATTACAGCACGTGAAGCAGATTTCTTGCATGATGAGAGGATGTTTTGCATACATCCCTTCAGAGAGCTATTGCTGCACCTCTGGGGAGCTGGAATACTATATCTAATAATACACCTTAATTAAAATAAATAGTGCTCCTAATTATGTCTTGTCACACAGTTTGTACCCTATAATTTATCAGGGCGATGCAGCTATGAATAAAACATTAAAAACATATTCACATGTAATTTTACCCATACAAATGTACTGCTGATGTGCTTCACAGATTGCTCTTAGTCTTTTATGAAATGCTTCAGGTCACATCATGGTTTCCTTAAACTGAGTTTTCGTAACTTTAAGGACTTCTGATTCAAGGAGCAGTTTTGTAGCTGTGAGGATGCTGAGAGCCAAAAGAACAGCCTCTCCTAACAAAATATATCCATGAAATGAAAATGGGAGAGAAGAAAATGAATATAGAGGGAGTTGCAATTCATAGCTAATGCCATGAATTAGGCTTACTCAAACAACAAAATCAGCTTTCACAAGAATGAGCATCACAATGAAGGAATCATTCCAGGGCTGGTGGAAACAGCTGGCACTTGTGGCTTCAGAAAGTTGTGGATTCACCCTGTCTAGGATGAGGAGCATCTTTGCAGAGCATCACTTCATATTGGAGCCTCTAAGTGATCCCTGCACCTCTGAGGGACAGCAGCATCTGGTTCACTGCAATGGTTTGCTTTTATTTGGGATTCAGAGACAGTTTGGGTTCCCCAAAACTTCTGGCAAACTGAATCCAGGCTCATCTGACTTCTTCTTACGAAAATGAATTTAAAAGCTCATTGGGCACATTCAGCCTAAAGAAGAAAATGAAAAATATTGTCTGCAAGTATCTTGTCCCTTATTAGTCCTCCTGCCGGTAGAGAGGAGGGGCCCTTCAGTTTTCAGAGTCATCCAGAATTGTGTTTTATTAACTGAAGTAGTTGTTTATTACTCAGAGTATAGGCTGTAATACTGGATGTGGTACAGGTGGGTTCACTCTGATGAGCTTGGAAGTGCACACAGGCTGCTGGAGGTGATTCCTGATTCCTCACAGGAGGAAAGGATCCACTCCAAACCCAGCACTGGTCAGGCAAATGGAGCTGGGTTAAACAGTGACTCCAACATGTAATTCAAACCCGCTTCTTGGGAAGAAAGATAACAGTAAAAGGAATTATTAAGTCAACAGTTTTTCATTGCAATGGTCACTGAGGTTTGTGATCACCCCCATGAAAATGACATTGGAGGAGGTACCCCGATTTGTGCTTAGCACTCCCTGCCTTTGGAATTTCAATCACAGACACCTGTGAAAATCGCTTCATTTGTTCCCCCTCCCTTGACTGAGATGTGTTTTCTACTTTTTATTTTACGAGAGGAGATTGAAAGAGTCACAGAAATAGGAAATTAGTTTGGCTATCAGGTCTCAAAAAGACATTGCTGTGCAGTAAGGGCACCAAATCATAGCACTGAGCTGAACCCTGGACCAGACCCCTCACAAAGGGTGACCCACAGCATCAACACATCTGGGCTGGAAAGGGAAGGGTCTTCGTGGGTCCCTGAAGAAGTAGGGCCAGCACAAGGGGGACACAGCAGCCCAGAGCCTGACCCCTGGAATTCTCGTGCAGTACTCCTGTAACACGTAAGAGCGTGTGACGGGAAAGGAAGAGGTGAAAGTGCAGGATTTATGTCACTACTGGGAGCTTTGAACCGGGATGTGTCACAGCGACAACCCGCTGCACCCGCTGTCCCTCTGCTCCCAGCGCTCGCCCTCCGCGCCCGCAGTCCCGGTGCCCTCCAGGGCGCGCATCCCCAACAGCCGCTCCCGAAACAGCTGCGGGGGGAGAAGGGGACAAACCAGGCGGTGACAAGGTCCTGGCCGGCTGTTCGGTGGCGGCCGGAACGCGGTGTGTCCCGGGGACACCTCGTGCCGGGAGGGACACGGCGGGGCCAGGAGCTCCCGCGGTGTCCGTGGCCGTGTCCGTGCCCGTGTCCCTGTCCATGTTCGTGTCCATGTCCGTGCCCCTGCCCGTGTCAATGTCCGTGCCCGTGCCCGTGTCCGTGCCCG
Organism: Edolisoma coerulescens; assembly: GCA_013397115.1. Classification (NCBI taxonomy): domain Eukaryota; kingdom Metazoa; phylum Chordata; class Aves; order Passeriformes; family Campephagidae; genus Edolisoma; species Edolisoma coerulescens. The sequence goes on from VWZW01006602.1 coordinate 52,164, forward strand.
TGTCCCTGTCCGTGTCCGTNGTGTCCGTGTCCGTGTCCCTGTCCCTGCCCCTGTTCCCGTCCCTGTCCCTGTCCCTGTCCCTGTCCGTGTCCCTCTCCCCGTCCCCGCGCTCCTCGCGGCCTCTGGCGCCCTCTGCCGCCCGCCCCGCGCCACTGCGGGCACCGCGCACGTCCGGGATCGCTCCGCTTGGAAAACTCTCGGGATCTCCGAGTTCGGGTGTTTGTAGAAAGCGAGAAGGTCCCCCCGAGCTCCTTTTCTCCCGGCTGAACACCCCCAGCTCCCTCAACCTCTCCCCATAAGACTCGTGCTCCAGATCCTTCACCCCCTCCCTTGCCTCAATGTGTTTCTCGTAGTGAGGGCCCAAAACTGAACACAGGATTTGAGGTGTGGTGTCACCAGAGATCAATACAGGGCGGATTATCACTGCCCTGGTCCTGCTGGTCACACTATTGCTGATGCAAGTGAGGATGCTTGATTTTTCCTCTTTTAAATATGAGGAAAATTACTGTTTTCCTGCCCCAATGCTGCCACAGCTTCCAGGGGTTTATTTCCAGGGATTTCCTTTCCAAGAGAGAACTGAAGTGTGGAGCTGCCACTGGCATACAGGAGTGACACCTCTGTCCACCCACCCTGTAAGAAAGGGCACCTCGTCCTCACTTTGCTCACCCCAAGGGAACTCGGGCAGCGTGAGGCATTTCTCTGTCATGAACCACAACAGCCCAGGCCACTTTTAAGGCTGCAAAAAAAAAAAGTCCTGCTGATGCCTCCACCCACAGATGTTGTTCCTAGTTAGGATTTTGTTGGAGCAGCACTTGGAGAAGCAGATGTGTTTGGGCTGAGCTGCCTTCTGAGAGCTGCCAGCACCGCCACTGCCTGTGAGGCTGTGAGTGTGGGGCTGCACCCTGGGGATCTGATCCCATTCCAATTCCTCTGCACATCCCTGCTCAAACCTCAGCCAAGATGTCCCCCCTCCAGTGCCCCTCTGTGAGTTGTCCCAGCGGTCACACCGAGCTCCCAGTGCTTCCCATGGCGGGCTGGGGTGAGACTCTCTCCATCACCGTGCCCCTGGAGGGAGGTGCTGTGGGCAGCAGTCACAGAGAGCAGCCAGCTCTGACAGGCTCAGTCCCTTCTGCTGCCCCCACACAGCTCCTGTCCCACAGCACTACGGCATCTCGAGGCTAGAAACTGCTCTGAAACACTGGCACCAGCCTCGTGCCAGGGTGCTCGTACCACGTGAGCTGTGTCACTGAATTTGGGCCTTTTATGCTAATCCTGGGCTTACCCTGACTGTGAAGCAGCAGCTCTTGATTCTGTGTGAGGCCTGGAATGTGGGGAGTTTATGAACCAGAGCAGCAATGCCAGTCTTACACCGATGGGAATTTGTGTCCTTGAATTTGATTTACTCCTCTGACTTTCCCTTTCCTATTTAAAACTGCAGTGATGGTACAGAGCCAGGTAAAAGCTAATCTCATCTCATCTCATCTCTCTCCACACTCCACAAGAAAGAAATGGATTCTAGAACAGCAGAACAAACACTACTGGCTTTCTGGGGACTTCCTCCTGTGCAGCTTCACAGATATGCAGGAATGTCACTGACTTTCCATGAGGATATTTAAAGTTATCATTCAAGGCTTTTCACTCAGAGCTCAGTGGTTTTGGGCCTATCTCTGCTAACACTGAGCAGTGGATAGGGAATTTCAGGGCTTGAAGGGAGAGGACAGGCAGGAAAATTAGCCCCTGCACCTGCAGAGAACATTGCATAAGCCTTGCTTAGCTAAAAATGTAACAACCCATGCTGGTGTCCCTCTCTTTCTCATGTGATACCTCCCAGTTTTCTCTTTTATCTTTAGGGGAATAGGAAATTTTTTTCTGGTTCTGTGGCTGAACTGATCTTTAACCTGTTTGTTTGACTGTCATTGTGGTGGTGGGAGTTACAGAGCAGACAGTGATCCTGAGCTTAAAGACTTACCTTCTGATCTAATCTAGTATGTTTTTTAACAAGAATCAAAAGAAATTTGAAAATTAAGGGATAAAGTCAGCAGGGAGGTGCATCCCCAGGATGGGAGGAGAGGGAAGGAGTGGGATGGAGCAGTGGAAGGTGAACCCTCCACTCAAATCCTCGCCTGAACTCCACCGAGAGTCACAGTTTGCCTGCATCGGGGTGGACCAGGAGCACCCACTCCTCGAGTTCAGTGGTTTTGTGCAGACATTCAGGGCCACGTGAGCCATAAAATCTGAATCCTTGCTTTGCTTTCGCCAGCTCTGGTGCGATCCTCCCTCCTGCCCCGATCCTCTGCGGGTGTCGCAGCAGAAGAGGAGGTCAGGGCTTCTCTCCCTTCGGTCCCAGCAGCAGCGGTGACTGTCCCGGAGCCCTCCCCGTGTCCCACCGCCCGTGTCGCAGCTCTGTACAGAGATTCCCGCTAGATGGAGCGATGGCTGAGCCGCAGCAAACCCGCGGAAAGGCTTGGAAGGGGTTTCGAGGGAGAAACAGCCGCTGAACATAAAAGGTTTTCTTTCCCTAAGACTTCTTTAGAAAAGGAAAATTCCCCCGCTGAGATTTGTGAGGAAGAGCTGTGCCTCACGGCATGGAAACACAGCTTTCTTCCTGTGAGCTGGAATGACCCCTCCTGGCAGCGCCCGCGGGGGGGGAGGAGCAGCCGGTGGCACTGGTGGTCCTGTGTCACAGGGCTGTGACACCCTCACAGCGTGTCCCTGGGCCTGCTCTCTCCCAGAGCCCCCCGTCCGGAGTGCCCCTCTCTCCACCCCCTCAGGGGCAGGTCCCCCCATCCTGATGCCCCACTCCTGTGACCACCCTCACAGCAATGCAGCATTTCCCGGGTCCGGCTTGACTTTTGGCACCTGGATGTTCACCTCAGCCTCCCACCATCACCTGGCAGCTCGCTTCAGCCTGAGCGGCTTCCCCCACGTTGCAGCATGGATGGATTTCAGCCTCCCACACCCCGTCCTGCCGAGGCAGCCCGGGGAAGCCTGGGCCGTGTGGCACCGGGGGTCCAGGCAGGGAAACCCGGACCTCAGGTGTCCAAACGCTGCTCCTCCTTGAGTCCATCCCAGCGTGGAGAGACAGGCAGCTCCCAAAGCTCCTGGCCACAGGCAGGGCGTGTACCTGGATGTGGGAGAGCAGAGGTGCTCCCAAGGCTGGAGCTTGGGGCGCTGCTTTGTCCCACCCTCATTTTGGCGCACTCCCCTTTCCCGGCCTGCCTGCCACCGAATGCACACCTGAGAGAGCAGTGACCGCACGCTGCTGGCCAAGGGTGCCAGGCTGTGTCCCTGCGGGGGTCTATCATCCCCCTTATTATCCCTTTTGGGATGCCCAGTCCCAGCGGCTCTGGAGGAGGGTGCCCTGCGCTGGCCGCGCCCTGGGAACGCCTCCCTGCGCATCTCCCTGACCTGCTGCTGGCTGCATTTGGAGGGCTGCTCTGAAGTCCTGACACGTCCACGCTCCCAGGCACCCTGTGGTGCAGACAAATGTTCCAGGAGCTGCAGTTCTGGGTGTTCCTGCAAGGAATTGGGCTGTGGCAGAGATGCCGAATCCCAGGAGGGCGGGTGTTGTAGGGAGAGGCTGTGGGGGTTGGTGCTTCCATCTGACAGCAACCCCTCTTTCCTTAGAGGTGCTCTATGGGAGGAAATAGGCAGAGAGTGGCACATGGACGACAAAAGGTGAAAAGTAAACAAGCTGGAGGGGAATTAGAGAGGCATTTCCAGCTGCAGACCAGCAGCCAGCCTGAGCTGGCCTCACTGCTGGGTTTCACTAGGCAGTGGACCCTCTGTCCTTTCCGGGCACTGCAGTTCCAGGTAATGTTGTGTTCCATGAGGGCAAAGGCTGTTCCTGTCTGATGCTGCAGACAACTCTCCCCTCTTTGCAAACAAACAAGGATAAATCCTTCTGCACAGCAAAGAGGGTGAGAGCTGCAGGTACCCTCAGCCCACACACGGAATGAGGAATAACCAGAGCCTGGGCAGCCTCAGGCAACATATTTCAGAGCTGACAAGCTGGAAGGCTTGGCTTCCTTCAGACATCGCTGGTGTCCCCCGTGAGTGATGATAATGGGATCCAAGCAGGGAATCAGACATCCAGACAGACTGAAGGTTATGACACGCTCTCCATTCCAGCCAGGCTCTGGAGAGGTGGCACTGCACAGCTTTTGTCAAGCACGTTTTGAAAACTTTAACTGACCTTGAAGTTTGGGATTGGAGAAACATTGATCTGTGGGAAATGGTGACTGATTCTCTTGCTCTGAAAGGCTTCAGCTGATCGTCACAGAGCTTCGACTCAAGGGCCTTTCGGTTTGATGGCTGTTCTTGTCCCAAAGACATTTATGGGTGTTTGTTAGGGATGGGAATTGTTTTGCCCACCAAGAAACCAAAATAGACTTGGAGTAATCATTCAGCAAAGATTGTGTAACACACAAGAGATCATTCTGGCAAGGAAGACTTTTGTAGGCAGTGCAGACAGACAGATGGAAGTACCTGCCTGGGATAGAGGGATGACCCTTCCTGTGGTTCATGGTGGGATCTTTTCTGCCTTCTCTTCTGGAGATACATCCTCTGAACCCTGACCCTCCCTGTCACTGGGTTGCAGACCCACCTGAACTTTGCTGAGTGTTTTATCTTTAATCCTAATGCAGGGGGGCGAAAATGCATGATGGAGAGTTTGCAGCCAAGTTTTCTGGTCATTTAGCTGCAAAGGATGGAAAAAAATACCAAAAAAAATCGCAATAAATTTCTATAATTTAAAGATTTAAGTGTTGATTAAGAATTACATGGTTTAATAAGGCAATGTGCATATTATCTGACTAAAATTCAGAAAAAAAAATCCCATCTCTGTTACATTTAGAATGAAGTTCACTCTTAAGTGAAATGTTTGCTGTGATTCAGCACTTATCTAAGCCTGAACTCCAGCATCATGGCAGCATCCTGCTCCCAGAGGCTCTCTGAAACCAGACTGAAGCAAACCAAGGGGGAGAGTTTTCCATAAGAGCAGCTGCCAGCTCCCATGTGGGCATTTTTCTGCCATTACCCACTAATCCCTTTCTCAAAGCAGTAATTGCCAGTTGGGGGGCTGCTCTCTGGAGGCCTTAGCAAGGCCCTTTGCCCATCTGATGGTGTCAGGCTGTGGTTGGTGCTACACAGTTGTGCCCATGGAGATGCTGAGTGACAGAGGCCGTGAAATGCCCTAGAAAGGTGAAAACACAGATGTGTCTACACTCAGCACTTTTACTTTTAGGCTCCCCATAGTGTTATGGGAGTTCAGGGCTGCACTGGCAGGATGCAAACCTGGAAGGGTGGCAGGAGAGTTTTCTCTTCTAATCTTTGGGCTACCCAACATTGTTGGCTGCTTTCCTGTTCCTGGCTCAGACTGTCAGGGGGTCTTTGGTGGGCTCTGCTGGTGATGCTACTGTGTTTCCAGAAAGAAACCGACCTAGTTGTAGCTGTTTAAAACCTGAAGTGCCTGAGCTTTTCACCTGAAGCCTGTCAGCCTTTAAGGGTGTGGGAGTGTGTGGGTAGGGAGAGGTGTATTGATCTGTTGTCCCCGAGCCGTGTCATTAGCACACAGTCACTGTGTCCTAGTGCAGCCCTCCTGTCCTCAGCAAAATTGCTAAATAATGACTCTCCAGCCACAAAGCAGACCTGTGTACCAGAAGAAGTCAGATTTGACCCCTGTGCCCCAGCTCTCACGAGCAGGGTTGTCAGATCAGAACACTCTCCTGGTTCACAGTCAGAGCACGCCTGAACCACAGCCACTGAAAAGCCATCAGTGTGACCCCCCTGCCCTGTCATGGGCAGACTGTGACCTTTTACCTGAGGGCTGCACATGCTGCAGCTCTGTGCAGGGCTGTGATCTGGCACAGGGGTCACTCAGAGCTGAGCCACAGCCCCACGTGCAGCTGACCCCGTATCCTGGCTCTCCTCTGGCTCTGGCTGCACTTCAGGGTGGGTGTAGTGTAAAACAAAGCTGCCTTGCTCTACTCCTGTGACATTTCTCTCACTGCTGAGGGATAGAGGTTTGGCCAATGCCAGTGCAGTGAAGTGCCAGTTGCAGCTCAGTTAATCTATGCTAAGTAAAAAATTTAATTAGCCAGTAGTCAGTCTGTGGGATGATTTCCTTCATTTGATGTGCATCAGTACCACTTCTTTCCTTTGTATGGGAATTATAAATTCTGCTTGGATGTGCATTTTCTTATTCTATTTACAATTTCTTCTCCCTCCTTCCTGTCACTGCCATGTCTCTCCTACTTGCTAATGATAGCTTAAAGTGAGCTTTGAATTGTCCTAAATCATAGGATAGGGTAAGATAGGGAAGGGTAGGGTAGGGTAGGGTANCTGGATGAAACTTCCCTCAGCAGAGGATGCCTGTGGTTGTCATGTGTCTGCTCTCTCCATATGATGATATTTCTTACTGACCATGTTCACAGACCACATCCACCCATCCATCCATCCATCCANTATTAAGGGCATAAAGCATGTTATTATCCCTCTAAAGCACTGACAGGCTTGGGGCATGGACCACTTCATATTCTTCCCTTTTGTACCTTGTTTCGATAAAGCTTGTCCTCTCCATGTGCCTCATACCTTGCATTTTTCAGGGGAAGGTACAAAGTCTGTG
>VWZW01006602.1:59017-317501 GCA_013397115.1 Edolisoma coerulescens
CATCCATCCATCCATCCATCCATCCATCCATCCATCCATCCATCCATCCATCCATCCATCTCCCCTCCCTCTCCATTTCTTCCTCCCTGTTCTTCCCTGCTCCCTATGACCATGCCACTGCTTATTCATCCCTGTAACTTTGAAACCTTTTTTATTTATTTGATTTTGGCAGCCAGGGACTGCTGATGGGGGCTCATTTGTGGGCTATGTGCTGCCTCACCTGAAGGGGAATAAGAGGCCTCTTATTCAGAGAGCAGAGACAAGTTGATAGGTGGTGTTTTACCCCTCTCTGAAACTCGGGGTCTGCCTTTTGGAGGCTTTTTCAGAAGCTGTTCATGCATTATTAGTTTGAAATTGTACTCGCAATAACTTATTTCTGGAGCTTTTCTATTGTGCTGTCTGTGCTGGCAATTAATTATTAAGGCAGCTTATTTACAGGCAGTGCTTACTTCTGTCTAGCACCTCCAGAGAGATGTGAATAGCAACAATTTTCCTTGCTGGCACAGAGAGGCAGATTCATCCTCTTTCAGGACAAGACTGTAATCCAAACAATAACTCTGAGAGAGACTCAACCTTGGTTTTAAAAAAGGAAATTCAGCCTTTGAAATCACATGTATAGGCCAGTAACCTTGGACTTGTTTGCTGTTGCTTTTTTGAAGCTTTTTCTTGTTTGTTTGTTTACACTTTTCAGCAAAGGCTGTTCTCAGTTACTCCCGTGCTCCGAGGTTGTTGTCCCTGTAGCTCTTGCACTAGAGCACTTTACAGCAGATGATTAAAAATCCTGGAAATGTGAGTCCCTCTTCCTCTCATCCTTGTCCCTGGGAAGTACATCCCTGTCCCTGGGAAGGACGTCCCTACCCCTGGGAAGGAGATGTGCAGTGCCATCACGCAGTGCTGACTGTTCAGTCCCCCTCCAACAAGCTGTGTTTTGCTGTGCAGCCGCAGGCTGGGGACGGTGCTGGCTCCTTTGTCACCCCCTGCACACAACAGAGGCTGGACAGAAAGTCCTTGTGGATGTTTTGAGCATCAGCCTTCTCTGTCCCAGGGCTTTGGGTGATCTCCTGTCCCTGGCTGGGGAAAAATGCAGGAGCTGCAGCCTCTGCTGCCTGAGGCCCAGTGGGAGAAGCCATCTGCAAGTCCTTGTGGGCCTGTAAAAGTCAACATGATGAAGGTGTGACCCATGGTTGCACTACGAGCTGGTTAAAAGCCAAAACCACACTGAGGTTTGTGATACATTTTTTTCCCCTTTCCTTCATGGTAATGAGAAGCCATCCCATAAAGGCAGATCTGGACCAACCAAAACCCAACCTGCATGAGCACTGGCATTTTTTCCTTACCCTTGCATGTCTCTGCTTGACTTCTGCTTAGAATGTTTGACCAAGAAATCACAAATCCACCCCCTATGAGACACCAACTCTGCTGTTTATCTGCATTTTTCCAGTCCCAGCAACAGTCACGATGCTGACGAGGCCATGGTTGCAATCATGTCCTGGAGAGGCCTCATTCGGCTCAGAGAGATTTGGGGGATGTCTCTGTCCAGCACCTTCCCCTCACTCACATGGGACAGGAATCCCGTGGTGGGCTCAGTACTGGGGTCTTGCTTCCAAGTTTTGCTCCTGAAATTGCCACAGTTCCTCCATGGACTCACAGCTGGACACTGTATCTGCCGGAACAGGCTCATGGACTGCTCTACAACTGCCCAGGCACTTATGCACTTCCTTAACTCTTGATCAAGATCTTGTCTTGCCTAGAGGGATGATACAGAGATGCTCGTGGTGCTCACCTGGAGCCAGGGCTGCCCTACCTGTGCTTCCCAATGGTCCTTTCTCTTCCTTCAGACAGTGCCTTTGGCAATGAGCAGCACACTAAAGCAAGACCCTCATGGGTCTTCCTGCCCCACTCTTCAAAATAACAGCTGTGTCCTTGGAAGGCTCTTTTTCACTCAAAGAAATTCAGTTTTATCCTCTTTTGCTTCCCCCCAGCTGCGGCTCTGAGCTCTGGCAGCTGCAGGACTGAGCAGGACCACAGGGCACAAGTGTTTGCACCCACTGGCACCAAGCCCGATGCTCTGCCTCTGGCACCCAGCTTGACCCTCTGCTGAGGCATATCCAGGGGCTGTTCTCTCTCCCCACACTTTAAAGATGTGCTTGAAAATAAAATGAAAGCTGCCAGTGATGTTCCAAGGAGAGAGATGCTGGAGAAAGTCCCCTGCTGGCTTTGGACAAGCAGGAGGCCAAGAAAAATTGTTTCCAACTTTTCCAGAGGCAGAAGATGCAAAAGAAGCATTTCCTGAGGAGGGAGGCTCAGCCTTCTCTCACAGCCTGCTCATCTTCACAGCTTCCCTTGGATCAAAACCCCTCAAACCCAGCAAGGACATGGGTAAACAGAGGAACAGGATTGGGTGTCTGGGTTCAGGGCCCTGCACTTGTACTGTTCTCTCCCCTCTCTCCACACTTGCACTCCAGCGCAGTGGAGATCATTCCCATCAGCCACATTTACGTGCTTTCTGCACTTCTTTTTTCCCCCAGTCTCAAAAGCTGCCAAGCAGATGGAGAGCTCTGAAGGATTCCGTGACCTTGAGCAGGTTTTGGGTTGAGCCCTGGTGCCCCTCATGGGCTGTAGCACCAGAGACTGTTTTGAGCATGGTCCTGCTGTTGTGTGGTGAGTAACCTGCTCACTCCAAACTTCCCAGGTCTGCTTAGTGCAACCAGTATTCCCAGCTTTGGACATGGTACAGGGGGTTTTAACCTTGCCATGCTGCTTCCCTGCCCATGACAGGGAGATGCCCCATCCTCCCAGGGATGAGAGCTTCCAGTGCTGTGGGATGTGTGTGCAAAGAGACCTTCAAAGCACCACAGGGCTCCTGATGTCCTCCTGCAGCCTCCCAAAGCTGGCTGCTCATGGAGGTGAGTGAGGACCGTCTGGGAAAGGAGCGCTCACCACACAAAGTCCTTCGAGCCCACCTCTGCTGCAGAGATGTGTCCATCTTGTTTCACTGGCTCTGAAATTCATTCCAGTGATTTATGCCCATGGGCTGGAGCAGCCTGACCTGGGGAAAGGGGTTTTTCATTCATGTAGGCACAGGGATTTCAGGGTTCGGTGTCTGTGAAGCCTCAGGGGCTCCAAAACAATTCTGGAAATGTTGAAACAAATAAACAGCGGGGTTGGTGTTTTCCCTGTCCTTCTAGATCCAGCCTCTGCATGCTTCCCCAGTGATGTGGGCTGTGGTCCAGCCAGGAAGGGAGCGTGCTGGGGGTATCCAGCAGCTCCAGGAGCTCTGCAGAGGACGAGGGAGACGCTGACACGTTATTGTAGCTGACTAACGCCATCCATCAATGCCTGATTAAAACAAGCAGAAATGTTTTTTCTTCCTCTGCAGCAGAAGAGCTCTCTTATGCAGAAAGTGCTTCTCTTAATTACCACTCTGTAAACCCTCAGCGAGACAGAGCATCAGCGTTGTAGCTTAATTCCTCTCAGTGGTAATAACCTTCTCATTTCATAAGTGCATAAGGCAGGATAATACCTATGGGTTTTGGTGCTTTGCTTTGCTTTGCTTTTTTTTTTCCCCTGTCTTTGGTATCAGAAGTGTCCTTCTTTCAGTGATGGAATAGCAAAAAATGCAATAGGATGGCAGTTCCTACAGCAATTAGAGGCAGAGCCATGCTGTAATCCTCGTGTGGGGCAGGGGAGTTCAGGCTGAGACTGCAGATCCAGCTTTCACAGCTGTCTCCTTTCTATTATCTGCTCATCTGTGCTCTCTCAGATTCTGGGTGAAACCCCAGCTTGGCTGACATCAGGGACAAAACTCCCATTTGCTTCAATAAGCTCGATATTTAATGCACTTCTTTTTTTTTTTTTTTTCTTTTTAATACCATTACATGCTTCATTCAAATAGATAAAGTTGCTTTTTAAAGTGTTTTAAAGCAAAGGTACCTCAGCCACTCAGAGAAGAGTGTGAGTGGGCTCGTGAGAAAGTGTAACTTCATTGTGAAACCTGATTGTGGCAACAAACCCCCTAAAAAACTTGGACACAGCTTGCACTCGTGCAGAGCAACAACAGCAAAAGGGCATATGTTGAACAGGGGTGTGTGCCTTATCCTGTGTGTGAGATTTGGACAGGATCCTGTGAGGCAGAGAAAGGGATGAACAGATGTGCCCAGGAAGGTGCTACAGCCCTGAAATGCTGGCAAGCACTGGCAAAAACCCATTGAGGAATTTTTGGAAATCAGAGCTAAAAGTGATTTTTGGCTGGGATAAATGCAAGAGAGTGAAGGTGAAATATAAAACAAATGCAAGGGAGGGTGGGTAAAATATAAAACCACATCAGTCATGGGAGGGGCTATGAAGCAGGCACAGGAGGAGAGAGGAGCAGGAGTCACACCATGTGTCCCCTTTGCCCTGCTGGCATGTGCAGAAAGTGGGAAGAAAATCTTGGTAATGATCTTCCACCTGCCTGCTGGGTTAAGAAGGAATTGTTCCAGCTGAGCACAGAGGCTGGTGTGGTGGCAGGACAGAAAAATGCCATGGCACCTCACACCTCGGCAGGGATATGCTGCACCCAGACCCTTCCCAAATATCAGGGCGAAACACAGCCAGTGAAATCCAGAAAAGCCCTCTTGCACTTAAAAGTTGCTTTTTCCACCTTCCATTGAGAGCAGTACACAGAGCTGGGGAAGGCTGGTTCAACAAGTGAAGGGGAGAGGGCAGAGGTGAGCCAAGGGTGGGGAGGCAGGGGCAGGGGGATGGCAGCCTCAGCCGGCACAGTGGAGATGTGGTGCAGGGTGGGGAGGGGCCCAGATCCTGTGCTGTGTGGTGGGAGGCTGGAGAGCCCCGTGTGAGGCAGGGATAAATGCTGAAAAAACCCTTGAGTGTCACATCAGCAATCTGAGCTTTCCTGTGCTGTTGCTACAAGAGGAGAGTAAAGTCTACCTGTGCCAGAGTGGTTCTACAAGGTGGACTTTGACAAGGAGAACCAGTACTGCTCTCCACATCCTTGGGCAGCAGTGCCTGGACAAGGCAGAAAGTGGTCATGGAGCCCCAAAAATTCAGGAGCAGAGCTATAAGCTTCACCTGGTTACTTGAATTATAGACCAAAGAAACAAACCCAACTTTTTGCTCCATTTTTTTGAGAGCTTTTCAGACAGCAAGTCAGACAAACCCTTTTCCCAAGCAGAGAAATGGGACAATCTTTGAGCAGCTCTCAAAGTCCCAGTCCCAGTCTGGAACCACGGTCCCTTCTCCATCCTAGTGCTGGATCTGCTCCTTGTGATGAGAAGCAGAGCAGAGGACAAGCTGCGTGGTGCTTGCTGTGTAAAATTTCAGAAATTTTTTTAGTCCTCCAAATGCCCTTTCTCTTGGCTGGTGCACCCAAGACATTGACTTCTTCCCTAAGAAAGGAGGGATTTTTTTCTTGTTTCCAGAGGGGCCTCTCTGCAGTCTCCACCAGCACACCCAACTACAGCCACAGCCACACAAGCAGTGTCCGGAGCTGGGGACAGCCAGGGCTCTGAGCCTTGTTCCAGGCCAAGGCTCACCTTGAAGATCCTGAACAAATGGCCAAATTGACAGCCTGGAAAAAGCAAAGACCTGAAATGACTCTGCAATCAGTTTTGCCCAATTCTGGCAACACCACATTCTGTATGAGATATGAGAGACTCAAAAGTCCCAGGCAGACAAAGCAAATTGCAATCCCCAGAAGAAGAACAGGCTGTTTCAGCCTGATAGGGAATGTGGCTCTCCAGGGAGATGCCTGGAGGCAGGGCTGTTCTCCAAGTGGTGCCTCTGGCTCACAACAGCATCAAAATGTAAAGGTTGCAAAAAGTCTTAATGGCTCCAAAGCCCAAATAATGCATAATTGGTGTCCTCTACAGGTTTTTGATTGTTGATTCTGATAAGAAAATACAACCACCTCAGAAATCCCACTGACTCACAGGGGCAAATATGAATTCTTGTATGCCATGCCCGAGACAACTTACCTTGCCCTCTGCCTTCTTCCCTTCTCTTCTATCCAGCATCTTGCTCCTGCATCACTGCCATCTGAAAAACTTCCAGCAAGTTTTTTCCTGTCTTTCCTTTACCCTCATTTCTAGACATGGTGTCTTTTTAATACCTAATTGTTCTAATTGCCCAATTATCTGTCTCACACAATCGTGATTCACAGCTGTAAAATCTTCTTTAGCTTCTGGATGAACATCTCATTCAATTCCTCCCATGGAAACCAAGGTGAAATTGTTTTGCTGGGAGCAGAGGATGGCCTGAAGCCAGAGGACCATCTCCCACTGCAAACTGAGCTGGATTTGGCTCTTGTCCCCATGGAGATGTCCCCAAGACCTCATGGGCCACATCTCTGTGTGCCACCTCTGCAGGCTGGTGGAGGTGCAGAGCGGGGAAAGTGCAACATGCAGGAGACAACTTCAGCATTCCTTCTTTTCCCTGGCAGAGCCAGATCTCCCTGTGCAATGTTTTGGGGTTCTACTCTTTGTAGGGATGGAGGCACAAGCTTCTCAGGGCTTAAGGTCCTGCAGGAAGAAATTCCAGAGATGAAATGACATGAAAGCAGACAGAGCTGAGGGCTGTCCTTCCCCTGACTTCTAAATAAACTCACAGTCCATCTAAATATCCAGTGCTCCTTTTCAACAGCTCCTGAGGGCTCCATTAGCCCTTTGAGAGACTGTACTCATATGACTCAACTTTTTCCAGTGTCTGAGTCATGAGCTTCTGCACTGTGGCATGACGAGGTAAGCTGGTGTGCTGCTTTCCAAAAACAGTAACAGTGCCTGAATCTGTATTATTTTGGGGATTTTTTCCTAACTCCAGATGTTCCTATCTTGAAGAAAGCATTGTTGGGAAATGTTGGAAAGCAGGGTGTTAGCAGCACAAACTGCAGCAGCGCCGTGGGACTGGGAATGCTGAACCGGGCTTGTCCCAGCACAGGAGCACATTCCCAGATACCCACAGGAGCTGAACTGTGAAACAAGTCCAATCCAGCAGTCAGGGATCAGCCTCTTTCCCTCAATATCCTGTTGAAGTTGAAGCTGTCAGAGGTGTACACAGAAACGTGTCTGTTTATGCCACTCTGCGGAGTGAGGGAGTTATGAAGTTTGAAAAGCAGACAACTGCCATATGTTCATATATTGACGGAAAGCCTGGGAGCTGCCAGTCTATATTTCTTGTAGCAGGCTTCCCACATTTGTACTTTCCTCTACAGCAGCTAGATTCCATGGATATGCACTGGATTTACCAAGCCTGTGCAGTAAAGAAGGTGCTGAGAGTCTCTGGCTCAGATTTGTGGGGTTTGAAGTGTGTGGCAGAGACAGCGTGGCAGGTGCCAGTGAATGTCCTTCTAGAAGTGTGAGCAAGGGTGGAGACAGGCAGGTGGGGCTGTTTTTCCATGTTTTTCAAGAGCATTAAAAGCTAAATAACCTACAGCACAAATACAACAAGACTCTGTCTCGTGGCTTCTGTGGACACCAAGCCATGAGACCTTTTAGCCTGGGAGTGACCAGTGTACAAAATATGAGAAAATTTAAAGCTGTCCTCTGAGTGACAGAGAGCTTCACTTGGAGGATTTGAAATTCCAGCAATGATTTCCCTGGCAATACTCATGCCTTAAAGCAGGCCAGTGTCCTGTGCAAATGAAATGCTGGAGCACTGACCATCCTTTCCCTGGGGTGTGTGGGGAAGGGAAGGGTACACAAGAAGCCTTTTGCTTCACCACTGGCACTTCCTTGTTGCCTGGGAATATGCTGGATGATCTCTTGGACACCTCAAATGTCTTCCCACTCTTCAGGAGATCCAGGCACATTCATATCCAGGAACACAAGAGCTCTGCTCTCAAACCAGCACCACTGATGCTGCTCCTCCCTTTGCTTACCAGACCCCTGCAAGGACTGAGCTCACTTGACGTGTGTGGAGCCAAGGCTGGATTTGGAGCTGGAACTCTTGCTGTCGCATCCAAAGTGCCTGATTAGGAAAATAAGACACCCAGATGCTCTGTAATGGGGGGGAGCTCCAGAAAATTTACTTTTTATTATATTAATGAGGAAGGAGGGAGAAGGCAGAGCTGGAGGGAGAGCCAGATGTAACTGGGGAGCTGCCCCTGCCGGGTACCACTAATGGGCATCAGAGGGGATGTGACAATCCCCCTTCCAGTGATGCACTCCTGCTCTGTGCAGCATCACTGGCCTGGTTTGTGAACCTTCACAAAGCACAGCCCCAACTCAGGCTCCTGCAAGACTGGGCTGTGTGGCATCCATGGGATGTGTGTTGTGGGAAATACTTGAGCTACTGACCTTGCACAACACTCCAGGACACATCTGTGCACAGGACACTGACCAAAACACCTCTCCTGCAGCACATCTGCCCCAGCAGCTGATATATATATATATATTTATATTTCTATAAAGGGACCCTTTTCAGAGCCCCTTTGTTTTTGCTGCTGTGCAAAAGCCCCCTCCAGACATACATTAAAGAGCTTCACTGCCTTGGAAATGGCTTGCTTGCCTGCTAAGGGAGGAAAAAAACATCTCTGAAGTTGGTGCCCGAGCAGCACTTATATCTCAATTATCCACACATTGCTTCTCTGTGTGTGAGATTATGAGCTAACATGGTTTTCATGGCTTCATCAGCACCAGTTTAAGAGCAATATTTATCCCTGGTCATGTCAATCCTTTGGTCAGCTCAGCAACAAAGGTGATGCTTGCTGCCCTCTTGCCGGAGACTCTGCTAACGAGCTGAGTGATTTATTCATTAAGGGCAGGGAAATCTGGGGCTTTATTCTAGAGGCCCTGGTGGGAAATTTGCATGAAAATTTCATGCTGTTCACTTGCAGGAACCCTTCCCTGCTGCGCTGCCCTTCTCCTCACTGCAGGAAAGGGTCCTGCTGTGGTCCAGCAAACCCCTTAATAGAAATACTGAAAGCAAAGGGGTTTTTATTTGAGTTGTTGTTGTTTTGAAAAAGTCATGGGAGCAGGAACTTGCCTGTTAAAAAAAAGAAAGTTGGACTTTGGAATCCTGGGTGGCTTTTTGACAGCTCTGGCCATATTGAAATATCAGAAGTTTGCTCTGGTCCCATCAAAGATCAAAACCACAACCCCTTTTAAAAACTTTGGACATGCAGGAAAACAGCTTCCCAGTTCTGGAGCAAAGCAGCAGAGCAAACTGGGTCAGCAGGTCTCTAGTAACCAGATATGAAATTAAATTTGAGTTTATTTTACAAAGTCATGCATCGTATCCTCAACTGGGATTTGCTGTAGGTCTGGTCACACTTGCATTTTGACTTTGTCCTCCTTGCTTAACTAAAGGTATTGCAGGCATTGGCCAGAATATCTAATATCCACTCTGGATAATATTATTTGTGTTGTTTCGTGAATGATGTGGGGATCCCAAACCCATGCATGCATCCAGGCTGGGTGCTGCTCTGTGCTTGGCTGAGCCCCTGATGGTTGCTGACCCCTGGGACTTCCCTTTCCCCATTTCTTGGCAGGAGAAAGGATCAGGAAAAAAATAAAAATTAAACCGATATTTTATTTTTTCTTTTCAGTGGAGAAATGTATTGGCCCATAAAACACAATCAGCAACTTCCACATGGTCCAGCCTGGAAACCTGACTTTAAATGGAGGGGCTTTGATGTATGAACCCCAGGGGAGGGGGAAGCTGCAGGATGAGCACAGACAGAGATGATGCGGGTGGGACCTGTTGCCTGTGCCTTTGCCACTGTCTCATCTGGTCACTGTAACCCTGGCCTCCAACCAACCAGCAACTGGACACAGCCTCTGGTCTTGTCTCTGGCACCCAAATGCCACTGGGAGAGGGGGTGTCTACAGGAGGGAAAGCCTAGGGTGGCTTCCGGCGGGGATTCCTTGGCAGAGACGTAACTTGGACTGCTGGACTTGATCATTCAAGCAAGTCTGGGTCTGTCCTGCATGGAGGGTAAATTTAGGAGTGCAAGCTTTGGGATTGTTGGTTTAATGACCATTTGGGCAGCCCCTCAGAGGGAGATGCTGAAGCAGAGATGTCTCTGAAGGCTCTCAGGGACCACACACAACCCCTCCAAGCGCTGCCACCAAGTGCCTGCACCCCTTCCTGTGTGGGGCTCAAGGCTTTAGGCTATTTCTGAGGGAAAGGCAATTTTGTCCTCTTATTGTTGGTGCTCCCAGCACTCCCTCTACCAACTGCCTCAGGGGCCTGGGTGGCAACTGCTCTGCTGAAACTCCCAGGCAATAGATACCTTCTATAATTGCACCTTGGAAGCAGTTGACTGGCTCCTGCGACGAGCTCTTGAATAATTGAAGCAATATTTGCAGGGCTTGCACTGAAGTACTAACAGCTGTGGTATGTTTTGATATTTATGAAGCCAAATAAATTATGGATTAGTCAGTGCAGTGAGCCCAGCATGATGCTTTTTACTTCTGGAGTGCCGGAGCCGATGGAGTGCTATTCATGCCCTTTTACTTCCATTGTGTGGCTGAGTATGACTGGTGTCTATTACTGGACTTAATAGAGCTTGCTTGCAGGTTTAAGTTCCAGTCCCTGAGAGCTGATGGGGTGTTTTAATTTGTTCTTCACTCTACAGGCTTTAGAAAGACATGCTGGGACCATATCTCAGGGTCACAGGCCATCGCACCGCCTCACAGATGTGGAGGTGATTGTTTCTGCTGTAATGGGGCTGGGTGCCGGCAGAATTAGCAGCAATTCTTGGCATTAAACTGGGAATTATACAAAATCCAATCTTCTTGACAAGCTGGTCTGTGGGCAAATATTGTATGTCTTCTCCAGGATGCCTCGTTCATTGCACAAACTTTTCTTCAGAACTGAGCCAGCGCTTGTGAGATTAAACTCTTCACTCCATTTTCTATTATCTGAGAAGGTATTTTTTTAATGGATGAAAAAATTTTCATTTCACAAATGTCCTGAATATATTCCAAATTTCTCCCCATCAGTGGGAGCTGCCCGCTGGGAAGGGATGAGGAGGGAGCAAATAACCCTTTGGAGCAGCAGATGGCATCCTACCACTCAAAAGCTTCCCAGCGCTGGAAAGTGTAATAAATACCTAACAGCAACTGCCTGTGCTCTGCTCGTAGCTGCACTCAGCAACTTGGTAGAAAACTGAGGGGTTAGGAATCATTCCTTTACAACTCCAGTACTTTCTCTGTTTGTTGTCCCTATTTTCTGGGATGAAAAGAGATCTCTGCAGCTGGTCTGCTCACCCATATCTGCCTGGTCCATGCAGCCCACAGAGTGTGCCCTCATAAAGTGGGCACAGGGAGCTGGCTGGATAAATTGGGGCTGGAATGGGCATTGGAACTAGGTGATCTTTAAGGTCCCTTACATCCCAAACCACAATTCTATGAAACTGTGCCATAAAGTGCCTATTAGTCTGCATAAAAAGTTATAAAGTCTAGAATGGCTGTCTCAGCTGCAGAGATGTTCCATGTGGACATCTGCATTTTACTGCATCCCTCCACGAAACTGGCTGACATCTGTCCAGAAGAAACTGTGCACTGTAACTTTTCCTAAAAGCATCATCCTACAGGAGTTCCCAGAAGAGGTAACCCAGGGCCACTGCAGATAGGGGAAGTCTTTGCATCCAATGAAGTGGGGATTAATTCCTCTTCTTTACTTTCTTTCTTGAAGATGCTGAGGGAGAGGATGAAGGATATTTTCTCTTTAAAATCCTGACATAGGAAAAGGCTGCACTTTTTCAACTGTTATTGGTTGAGGCAGAGTTGCAGATTTTTTAAAGGAAGTTTGGGCTGAGTTTCTGGCTGCTGATTGCTGTGTTGCAAGATAAATTGCTTACAGCCTGCCTCCAGAGACAAGTGAAAAAAGTTTTTCCTATCCCAATTTCCTTGTAAATGATATCATTATCAGAATCATCACAGTGAAAACAAAAGTCTACTGGGTCACAGAGACATGAGGTTTATTTCCAGGTCTTCTACTTTCAAGAGATGTCTCTTCAAGAAGAACTGTAGCCCACTGTGCAGAGACGATAAGGATTAAAAATGATTCGGTAACTCTAGCTTTGGTTTCCACTGAGAGCTGGGACATTTTTTGCTCCTGTCCCTTACAACACCTTCACCATCATCATCTGACAAGCACCTTATCACCAGCTCTGGTACTGATAGTCCTGCAGCAGTGATTTCTGCTCCTGTCATGGCACCAGCCCCTCTCTGTCTTTCAGCACACCTGCTGATGTGTTCTTACTGCTCACATTCCACTGCTGATTTCCTCAGTGACCATTAACTTCCATGAGCACGGGATGCAGGATGAAATTGCAGGCATGGTTGGTGGCTTTTGGGTGAGAATGTGCCCCTTTCTGTTTCCCCCCAGCACCCTCATCATCATTATGGGTGCATGTGTTTCTCGCTCCTGGCAGCTCCGAGGGTGCCGGCTGTGATGAGCAGCTCCAAGTCTCTGCCTTGGGGGAAGAGCTGGGAGCCAGATCTCAGCTGTCTTCAGCTCACACTGATTTCTAGACTCCAATAGATTTCCCACAGAGGTTTGATAGCTGGGAAATTTAAGCTTACCGTGTTAGTCTTGCTTTTCTCATCCGCCTTTTGGCACCTGTCTTAGTGCACAGACTGAAAACATCTGGAGAGTCCCTCTGTTTCTCATGGGCATGACCCTAACCACGTCAGGGGAGGGGTTGTGTCTCAGGGTGGGCTGTCCCACCTCTGGGCTCATTTCCTCCTTGCTCTGCAGCACTTTTTAACAGGGGACAAACTTTTGGCATCACATGCCAGACTGCTGTGCTGGCCACATTTCCTTGTGTGCCGTGGCTCCTGTGATGGTTGCATTGGTCTGATGTTGAAGGAGTAGAGGCAAAACAACATCCTGAATTCCCTGCTTTCTGCACATCCAAATGGGAATTTACAGGGAACAAAAGTCAAGCAGGAACTGTCACAGCCACAATCTGGGCTCCTGACTCTCCGCACTCTTTTCCTGTGGTGTTTCAGAGCAGAACGTGGAGCAGAGGATTTGCCTTGTTCATGCTTTGTGCTGGGTTTGGTTTTTTCAAGGTGCTCCCAGATAAGGTGGTGGGGAGCAGGTGCTCAGGATCTTCTGCAGGCAGGTTCCAAATACTCAATGGAAATTACATGTCAGCTCGAGTTACTGGAACTGCTCAGCACAAACTGCAATTCAGGACACTGACAAAAGCTGTTGCAAAGACACTGTAAGGATTCCTTTTCCAGCAAGGATGAGAGCATTCACATCAGCTCTGAGAGTTGTCTCTTGCTTTAAATTGACCCAAAAGGTACATTTAAAGTGAAGGAAGGAAAAAAACCCAGCCAGGAGGGAATCTTGCTATTCCACAGGAATACTGAAACACAGTTTACTTTTGTGCTTTCCTGGGGCCTCATTACATCTGTATTTGCTTTTTACTCGTCTTCGCTCTCAATCATGGGAATGGACGTTTTGATTAAAGCTGTTCTTCCAGTGAGGAGGCAGAATGTAGCATCATTTAATCTGAGTATTTTCATGAATGTCTCAAAGCAAAAAGAAAAAAAAATGATCATGAATTAACTATTAGAATAAAGAATTTGTTTTGGTTATGGCTTATTGGGGGGCCTCACCATGCTGTTTTTATATTTGTCTCTTCCTAGTTTCCAAGGGGGTGGTGGGTTTGCTTTCAGACTGTAACCATGCTGAACGGGGACAGAATGGAAAGATGAAATGGGAAGAGGAGACAGATCTTAGCAAGCGCCCTAAGCTCCACTCTGAGCCTCCAGCTGGGAGCTTTACTTTAGAGAGCAGAATAAAAATAAGCAAACATCGAGCTCAGTAAGGCACCATGATTAAGGAATTGGCAACTGAGATCTTGAGCTTTTTCTGTTATCTTTTCCTTTTTTGCCATTTACTCTTTTGCAAATGGGAAGCAGGTAAGAAGTCCAGAGAGGAATGAGCACCACAGAGAGCCAGCATTTACTCAGGTCAAGGAAGAAAGCTGTCCTCAGCCCAGCCCTCAGCCAGGCAGGTCTGGCAGCTCTGTGCCAGCCCCACAAAGAACTGCAGGGCAGATGTGCCCTGAGACCCAACACACAAAGTTAAAACAACCCGAGTGAGCTTTGGGACAACAGGAGCATGACAGCAAATGCAGGAGCACCTCCTGGGTACCAGCACTGGCCCTGTACCTCTGGCCTCCTCCACTGAACATTTTTCCCTGTTGCAAACAGCAGACTCCAGTGGACTTCCCATGGGAACATCCCACATACCCTTTCTCGTTCACTCAATTTTTTTCCTTCCCACCCTTCAAAGATGCAGCATTTGTTGAGCTCATAAGCAGAGCTTGGATGGGTTTACAAGCTCTGTGCCTGTACCCATAGACAATTACAAACATGGCTGGCTGCCTGGCTTTGTTAATTAGCTACCAGCAATGCCTCATCTTTCCCTCTGCGGTTTCCTTCTGAATTAGTAGGGCACTGCTCATTAGTTCTCTTCCTCTTTGGGATGCCACAATTGAACATTATGGCAACCAGATATGCCAGTTAGCTGAGAGTATAAGCTTGATTTGTTTGGACAATAAAAAAAATACTAGCTGCATTTGGGTAATTAAACAAAATAACAGCAAAGCTGTTTTCTACGGATGCAATCTGCTCTTCCCCATCCCAGTGCTCCATTTTCTTGTTTCCTGATCTTCTGGAAACAAAGATTGGGGTGAATGTCCTCAATCATTTCTTGGTTTTGCTTTGAAGTATTAAATTTCTCTTCCTCTGAATCTGGTTTGGTCAAATGGGTGTCAGCTGATGGACAACACCCTGGCACTGACAAAGTGCAGCAAGCCAGCAGGTGCCAGTTTGGGCTCAATTCAACCAGAAATAGCACTTCCAGCAACTTGATGTTTGTTTAATATCTTGAAACAAAATAACAGCAGTAGCAACCAGGGTGGTAAAATAATGTTTTATTCCATGAATGAACAAACACTACCATGCCACATCCTAAAGTTCTTTCTACAAAAGATTGTGGACAGAGCAGATTTTTACATTTCTCAGTTCAAGTTCATTTCAGGCTCTCGAGCCTGTTCAGCGCAGCAAAATCTGGACACGCAGCATTCTCGTGGTCTATTTGGCATTTTGCCAGATAAAGCAGATTTACACCGTAGTTCTTGTTCACACAATGTCGATGCACTGTAAATTAAAGGAGATAATCCCAACCAAACTAGGTAATTTCTGTGGTCTACCAATATATTTTTTCATGATGGTCAAAGTACAACCAACATTCAAAGCTTAAAATAAAGGTAAGAAAAAAGACACACTAAAGAACACAATGGAAACATCATCATTGCTGTCAGGATGTGAGCTTACCCACAGTACTATGTAAAAAGTAGAAACCGGCATTGACATTCAAGCTGTTAAAACAAGAGAAGAAATTACAATAATTGTGATATTTCCAAGCTAGTACTTCTAAGGAGTCCTGATCAGCAAAGAAGTGTTACCGCATGCATGTCGAACACAAGACTAATATTGGATTGGGGATCTGACAAAGAGCTGACTTACATTCCTTTATATACAACAAAATGAAATATACAGTATTAATACTGGCTGTACATTTGGTCAGAATATTTTACAAGGAGCGACACTGTCAAAATTCTTATGACGCAGTACGTGGAAGTGGATGGAAGTTGGATTCCTTTCTGAGAGCTGAATGCTTTCACAACAAGTTTTAAAAGTTGCTTTCCACTGCTAAAATTAACAGTTAGACCTTTTAAACCAAAAAATCCTCCTTTTTTTTTTTTCTTTCTTTTATGGTTGTCAAAACTAGTGTGAACAGAAGAGATAATTAAATGAGTTTGGAATATGCTAATCATTGACCTGGAATAAAACTAAGCCACAGACAGCGTGTGCAATAGATCTCTGCACATTGTCTCTGTTTAAATGGCTTTATAAGATGATCTGTGAGGTCTCTGGTACAAATTCCTGTACCACAGCCTCACCTAGCTGTTCCCCAACAGGTTGCCAACCATTTGTTCCAACACTAAAGGAAGAGAAAGAATAATCATGACTGTCGCATATTTTTCTACATCGCAATAAAAATATCTCAATGTAAGCTGATTTAGCTTATTTATGTGCATATTTTTCAAGGCTGCCAAAGAAAATACTCAATCCTGCTGGCAAGAGCTATTTTGGGAACTCAAGAGTGAGTTTTTCTTTGCTTTATTCCAATGGATTTTTTAATATCTGGGTAGCTCAAGTCCCAGTGCCTCATTAGACCCCAGAGGTCTAAAGTGAGTTGGTTAATCCATTGCATGTTTTTTCCCCATCCAGAACAAGCTGAGAAGCTAATAAGGTAAGCATGAGACCCAATGAACAACGGAAGTAAAAGCCATACAGAATTAACAAAATAATTACAGGAAGGTAAAGATCGGTGTAACTGTAGTGATATTTCGCACAATTGAATTTGTGTATCCTGTAGCAATGACAAACCTCCTGAAGGTGGAAAAGAGCAGGCAAGTGTATGAGCCTGTATCCTTTAAAATAATTGTGCTATAATCTTCTCCATCTATTAGGTTAGACTTTTTTTTCTGACACAGTGTGATGCTAACTATAGTAACCTTAATGTGGATGATGGATTTCACTGCTACTGCTTGACTGCTTGAATGCAAAGAGACATTAAATCTTCCAGTCCTCAGAGTGGTTTCTTGGGGTGTTCCTTCAAGTTCAAAGTCTTACCACTTTCACTCTAGAAGTCATTTTGTGGCAAACAAAAACAAAAACAAAAAAAAAAAGAAAGAAAAAAAAAGGGAAAAAATCCCAAAACAACCAAAGAAAAAGAAGATGTTGGTTGTGATGGATTTATTTCAGACAGCAGTTTCTGCTGAGTTCACCATGCTTAATGTTCTTCCATCTAGGAAGGAGTTGCTGTCAAGTAAAGCAGAGAAGCTGCTTTCAGTTTTTGTGGTTTTTTTTTTCTTTTTTAAATACATGCTAACAACATCTCTTTCTTCAGGAAAATGATCCAGTTGCATATTGTCAGAGAGATCTGCCTTGTGCTTAGCAAGGACAAGTAGGGTTAATCATCGTCCTCCTCCTCTTTCAGTGGGGCTAGTGGCAGCTTGTCCGGAACCTGGAAACACTCCACAAAGAAGTTGACAATGGACTGGTACAAGTGCTGCTCAAATGCTGCATTGCTGAAGTAATGGCTTTGATCAGGGTAAATCTGCAAAAACCAGGTAAATGTGAACCTTTTAGAGCCTAAAGTCTCAGGACTGACCACCCACACCTGCAGATTGAGCTGCAAACCCACTGCATCTCCCCAGCATCATAGGGCTTCCCATGGATGCACGTGAGGCCCAGGGTAATTTGGGCACCACAGTGCTCTGAGTGCAGACTTGCATCTTTTCCAAAAAAAGAACTTTTTTAGGGGGGAGGATTTTCCATTTAATTCCAGTCTGAACAGGTTCAGTCGAAGAAGAACCAGCCCACACTTTCCTTGTGAAAACCAAAAAGCCACACAGTTTTAGAGAGAAATGGCATTAGGTTATACTGGCTAAAATGAGGGCTTTAAAGCAAAAATGTCATTAAGTTAAAAAAAATTAATAAATCTTGCTGGAGAAGTAATTAAATTGAAAAAAAAAGGGAATCTAGAAATGAAATTGTTTAAACCCAACTTTTCATTTAAATGGAGCAGGTAACTTGAAGAAATGTAAGATGATCGTAATGGGTTGTCTAGGCAGGGATGCTAGGGTGGGTTCATTTGGAAAGACTTAATGGCTTGGACATGGACCATTCAGCAAAATAGAGATATAATTTGGTGGAAAGTGGGGCTTTCTAGACCAGAGTATGCCATTTGCAGGGGGATATCAGATTTAAGTGACATTTATCTTTGTAACTTTTCTGGTTGATTTAATTTAGAACCCTGTTTCCCCCAAAATTCATCCTGAATTTGTTCTGTTATTCCCAAAGAAAGTCAACAGGAATAAATTCCTCAGGGATATGTCTCTCACAACCTAATTTACTGTAATTCAATAATTGTTCTACAACTGTCCAGACCAAAATAGTGATATCACATAAGCATGGGACTAATAGAAACATGTTATATGCTGGTGCTACTCCTACTGCCAGGCTGAGTTTGCTAGTGGCTTCTTAAAGCAGGTTTCATAACAGCAGTTTGAATTCAAACTGGAAAATAACTGTTCAAGTAGGAAAAAAAGAAACATATACTGTACCTGCAAGCTGTAATTAGCCTTTGCCCTAATTAGGTGTGTGATAAGGTCCGTAGTATGCTGAAAATGGATTTTTTCTGTAAAAACAGATTGCAATCATTAAAGAGGCAAATTTAATTAACAAAAATCAAAGCTATCACAAACATATAATGAGCTTAAATGATGGGCTAACTCACCATCAGCAGTAGCATGAATGATCAAAAATGTCTGTTCCTTTAGTAATGAGACTCTGTGTGATAATTTGCTGATCTGTGAAGGTAAAGGTTGCAATAAGATTAAAAAACTTGCTAGAAATTAGCAATTTATATGGAGGCAATAGAAGCTCTTATTTCCATTTAATACTTTTTCACCAGGATAACAGCCAGAAACCAGCACAACATATTCTCCTGGCTGCTTATATAAATCTAGAGATAAAATAGACCCCCATCCTGTGCTGGCAGGGCAGTGCCAGCAGCAGGAAGATATCAGAGACCCTCATCTGTTCTGATAATGTTCACTAAAAGCCTGAACTGCAGATCATGGAAAAGATCAAAGTGAATATCCAGTGAATAAAAAAGTGTGCCCAGGTTCCTGTGCCTGAGAACTCTTCATGGATCTGAAGTAACTTTGGTGTGGTTTGAAAGCCAACCGCAATGAGTTTTGATAGCTTGGGAGAGGATCTGATATGAAATTCAAGTGTCCACTGCTGAGAAGGCCTTTGCCCCCAGCTGTCTTTCAGATGCACAGTGGAAAATAAATACAAACGACTTCTTAAAGGACAAAAAGAGTTTGCACTAATGAGGAGATTATGAGTGCAAAATTTGAGAGACAATGAACTCAGAGTTTATGTAGCCAGGATAAATCTTCCCTTGTGAGGACACAGGGCGACACCTGCTTTCTCTGTGAGAACAGGGGCAGACCTTTGCTACCTTCACATCTTCTGGCTGGAGACAAGGCTTAGAAGCTGAATGAGGTTTTCTCTGTAACAAATTTTTGTGTTTGTGTGACTACTCTTTATAAGGTTTTGCCTCCAAGTAGTTGCAGCACAGGATCCAACTGATCCCATCACATGTATTAAACAATGTCTTTGTTAACTGGTGCTGTGTCTCCTTTCCCATGTCCTGCTCAGCTCTGGCAAAGAGTTCTGCCTTTCTGAAATATCACAGAGTTTGAGAAAATCAAGCTGAGCTTCACTTGAGTTTGTTTATCTCAGAGAAAATCAAAGTGGCAAGAACACTGGCTGGAACTTTAAGGAGGTCATGACACCATGTCCTCTTGGGCACATCTGAGTCACTCAGCCCTTTCAATCTCTAAAACTATATTTACCCAATTTAGAGAGGCAGACACGAGGGCTAATCAATAAAAACTTTATCCATGATTACTATTAAGACAAGAAAAGCAGTAAGCAGGCTGAAGGACACCTTCAGAGCTTCACTAGGGAGTCCCCCTTGCACAACCTTGCTTCCTCCCCAGAGGAGAACACATGGAGGGAGAGTTAAGACCCAGTTCACATTTTATCAGGGAAATGCAGTGTCCATGTAGTTACCTCATATGCTCTGTTATCAATCCCATGCAAGCCCAAGTATCTTTCAGAAAAGGCTGAAGCTTGAAGAGAAAAAAAGAAAATATAACTTTCAGTCAGAAGTGAGTACTCTGGTGCTTCTGAGTCACATATTGCAAATCTTAAAAAACACCTTATTTTCTAATATGGCCTTAATGATAGAGGATGCATTTCTAAGTTGCTGAAAATGCACTAAGGATATGTGTGATACCACAGTCTATCATTGTCACCATGTACTTCTGGTCTCTAAAAAATTCACAGAAAAGCCTGAGATAGAAGGGCACTATCATGTCGTGTCCCTTTCTCCTTTCACTTGGGGCCTTCTCCACCAGCAGCAAGTTCCCTTTGGTCTCAGGGATAACTGTACAGCTCCTAAAGTCTGGCTGGACACCACTGGCTTCCATGGCAGTCCCCTGATTTTCACTGGCACTAAGTGCAAAGGGAACTGCTATCCCTGAGAGAAAGGACCACCACGTGGAGTGTAGTGCTGTGGTCAGAGCCAGGATGGGCCAAGCAGACTGGACCACATCTTGCATGGATGGGTGGTTCAGGCAAGAAGGAAACACGTTCAAGGCAGTGGGGCTGGTTGGTGGCCAAGGCTGGAGGGGTTTAAAGACAATTCTCCTTTATTTAAACGGAGTAGTAAAGTGATTTGATAACTCTGACTGCCATGGCTGGTCCCAGTGGTGCCAGCAAAATTGCTTGAGTGGGGTAAAAGGGTTTACGGTTAGTCCTAAAAAGACACAGAATATAAACAAAGAAGGATCTTGGGAAAGAAAGATGGCAACTGGGAAAGGACAAGGAAGGAACATCATTTGTGGTCCGCAGGAGGGTCTGTGGGCTCAGGGATGGGGTTTACCATATAGTCTGAAGTCTGTCACTGGGGAAAGAGCAGCTCCACAGGTGAACACCTGGTTCTCTTCACCGGCTGGAAGCATGTAAGTGCTCAGGTAGCCACCATAATCCTGGGACAGAAAGAGGACAGGGGTGTCAGTGTTCCTGCTGGGAGGCACTGCTGCTTTTGGGTACAGAAACAGCAGCCGAGACCTTGCAGCAAATGCTTGGCCATCACAGAACATTTAACACCTTGCCCTGGAAAAACACCAAACAGGGGACATCTCCCTGGCACTCTCCTGAAGGCAGGAGGATTGTGTGCCCAAGAGCTGGCCTTTTTCATCCCACTTTATGGCTATAGCTCTAACCAGATATCTTACCTCTCCAAAATGTTTACCCCAGTCTTTCTCTATTCAAAATGAGCATCAGAATTTCAGTGCCTGCTGCCAGCCTGCTCACAATTCCCTGCAGAGATGCTGCTCTACGTGCAGCTCTCTTCGCCCACTTCAAGCCTGTGTCTCCCACAATAAACAATTTCTACTCACAGTCCCATTCTCATCTCAAACTGTGAGTATTTTATCGCTGCTGTTTCCCAGCCAGGCACACATGGCAAATCAGCCTCAGAAATCCACAGTGTTGTTTTACACATGAGTTAGATGTACCCATGTTCCCATAGACTTTAAGAGACAAGGTGAAAATGAAATAGAAGTTTTTAAGGGAAAAAACCCCTAATTAACTGACAATGTTTTTCTGAGCAATAGTCACTTTTTGCATTTGGAAGTTAATTTTAAAAAGTCCTTGATGAATACATTGATGAAATGAAAGCTCTCACCTTTAACATCACTGAGCAAGGTGCAGTCTATCTCAAAAACAAACAATAATAAAGAAGTCACCACTGACATATTCAATAAATCAGGATTTAGCACAGCTGTTTAGCCATATCAGCCAACTGGAACAGCACAGAGGAGCAATGGCAAAACATTACCTTCCCAAACACACCAACTCTCGTTTTATCAATGAAATGCTCCTGCAGCATTGTCCTAGAACATGAGAGAGGAAAAGCAACGGGTTAAAAATATTTTGCCCTTTGAGAGCAAAACCAGTGTGATTTTAATCAGCTTTAAATTAAACTGGCCCCAGAAAAATTCATAGAATGGATTGAGTTGAAAGGGACCTTAAAGATCATCCAGTTCTAACCTCTGTGCCATGGGCAGGGACACCTTCCACTAGACCAGGGTGCTCCAAGCCCCATCCAACCTGGCCTTGAACACTTCCAGGGATGCAGCATCCACAGCTTCTCTGGGCAACCTCTTCCAGTTCTCACACCCTCACAGTTAAGAATTCCTTCCCAATATCCAGTCTAAACCTGCCCTTTTTCAGTGTAAAGCCCTTTCCCCTTGACACAGACAACCTAAGTCATGCTGGTCCAAGCCGCTTTCACAGGAATCTGTCTGATTTAATCTTGCAACCTCATGTGTTGGATTTGGCCAAGCAATGGCAACAAATAACCTGCTCTACCTCTGGAAGCCATAATAAGCTATTGCACAGCTATTGCAATACTCTGATAGTGGTTTTAATGTGATTATGTGCAGAATAAATCTAAAAATATGACAGGACTTGACATTTAGGGTTTTGCCCTGGTTATTCTGTTTAAAAAGTTTAAGGTTTTAAAGATGGATTTTTTTACAACTACCACTACAACTACTTTTTTACAAGCAAAAGATTAATGTAGGAACAGATATTCAAGCTCACATGTTTGTAACTGTAAGACTGTACAGAGCTAAAAATAAATAGGCTTTGAACACATGATACAGATAAGTGTGCTCTAATTTAGCTCTGTTTAGGGCTTGTTTTTCTCCTTCTGCACTGACATGAGCTCCCTCTCACACGCAGTTACAATTGTATGACTACATCATCCCTCCCTTCTGTCTCCTTGCTTTACCCTACACTCCATTAAAGCAATCAGGACTAATGAGTCTTGGGTTAATAATCATATTGAATTAATTTCTTCAATAACAGTGCTATTCACCGGACAGCTTCCAACTGGTCCTTCTCTTCCAAAAGGCCCAGCTTCCTCTTGACCTCGTGCAGTAACTTGGCGCCCTGGAAGCCGCTGCCGCGGCCGTCGAACTTGAGCACGATGGCGTTGTGGGAGCTGACCATGACGCTCTCCCACGTCACCTCGAACCTCTCCGTGACGATCTGGCTGCCGGGTGTCCCATCTCTGAAACAGAAACGGGCATCAGGCAAAGTCAACGGCACCAAACGCCCTCCCCAGGGCTGTGGGATTGCCGTGGGACAGGGACCCACAGCCCCATTGTGCAGGTAGGGCAGGACAGGTTTCTGGAAGGGGACACCAGTCTCTGCAAGGATGGCACGCAGGAGGCTGGTTGTATGGGACGGGTTTTGGGGCTGGGTGGAAGCTGCAGGTTGGTTTCTGCCTCCTTCTGTGCACAGAAGCCTCTAAGCTGAGCTTTGAACCACACCAAGAAGCACATCTCTAACTGGTCAGGATCCCTCCCGTGAGTAACCAGGGCAGTGACACAGGTATCAGCTGAGTCTTCCCTTTTTACACATGCTCTAACGTGTATCTGTTTTCCACATTCCCCAAAGCTCTTTTTTTTTTTCTGCTGAAGTGGTTCTGTCATCACTGCTTCACACAAGTACAGAGGGAAAGGCCTCTTCTAAAGTGATAAAAAACAGCTCAACAATGCCCAGTTTGGCCCAAAATTGGTGGGAAAGGGATGGGAAAGACCCTCTCTTCACCCTTCTGCTTAGGGCCTGATCCTGTACAGGGGATCTGTCTTGAGAAATGCAGACCCTGCTTCAGCCAGGCAGCTCGGAAAAAACAAGGGATGATGATGATGACTTAAAGCCATAATTTAGGACTGGGATTACTGTAGAACCACTGGCATTTTTATCCACTTTTTGTCGTTTTTGGGGTTCTCAGCGACATCAGGCACTTCACTGCCGGATTTTAACATGCATGTGACTCCAGTCATTTGCATGTATCCAAGCGAGACCCCGGCCCATCCAGCTCCAGAGGCAGCCTAATCAAGTGCCGTGCACTTGATGAGAGCCAATCTCTTCCTCGAGCACTTCCATAATGAAGCACATTTTCTCTGCAGTAATTTCGTGATGCAACGACACGCTCACTGCAGTGGCTTTGTCCTTCATGGAGGGTTGTGCAGGGTGGCACAGGCATGCACCAGGCACTCATCCCTCCTGCATGAGGCTTTTCTCTCCTCGGGTGTTCCCTGGCAGGCAGTAAGCGATGCACTGGGATGCAGCCAGGGCCAAACAGGTTCTTCCAAGGTCAGTGGATTCCCTCCCGCACTTTCTTTCCAAATTCCCAAAAAAGCCCTCAGTAATGTGTATTATTATTGCTAAATGTTGCATAAAGAAATACCCATCTGCTCTGCCCGCCAGGAGGAAAACCTACCTATCTAATATAAATGCTAACTTCACGGAGATCTTCAAATGTTTCCAGCTCTCTCTTTACTGTCACTTCAGGGAACACCAGCACTTACAAGGGAATGATTTCTGCATGAGGGCACCTAAAATGTAAGCTCTAGTAAGGCTGACTGAATTCCACTCTAAAATTACTTGTTAATTGCAAGGTGGGTGCCCTAAGCACTGTGACAGAAAGTCAAAATACATCTTATATACCTCCTCCTCCCATTTCTGCCCCACAAATGATTGAAATGTACATGGAACACCTTCACAAAATCCACAATTTACTTTGCAGGGTTTCAACAGGGTGCCCTCCTGGGAGCTGAAAACCTTGGCTCAAACATGGGAAAGAAGGGATGTACATCTGGCCTCTCCCAGCTGTGATGTGAGACGGGGCAGGGACCAACGTGCTAGACTCTGGCATTCCTTGCACAAAACATATCTTAAAAGCTCCTGATCATGGGCAAGGCTTCCACACTTCCCTGATAATGTGGACAGAAAGAAAGGACAAGCAGGAACTTACACAACCAAAAGCAAGGGGTAGTGCGCCGTGTCCGAAAAGGTTGCTGGCTTTAAGATCTGCATTGGCAATCCTAAGCAAAAAAAAAAGAACAAATAACAACATGTCTTTTGATGTGGGAATGTTGACATGATTCCAATAGATTTTTCTGGTGTTTTGGCCACAGATGAGTAGGAGCAAAATGGCATTTCTTCAGAGGCAGTGGCAAATAACACCTTAGAAACATAGATGTTGTCAAAAAAAAAGACCCCTATTGTGATAGCTGAGGTGACAAGAAATGTAAATGGGGAGTACAGTGCGAGCTGCTCAGTCATGCATCCCTTTTACAGCATTCAATTAACATCTGTCAATAGCTATAATTTTCCTTTTTTGGCAGCTGGATGAGTGACGCAGACAGAAATCAATATTTCAGGGCAGCAGAGAAGGAGGAAAATTGGCAATGAAAATGGTAATTTAAAACCCAATTAAGTATGGTGGCGGGGGGAGAGAAATAGAATTGTTTTGCTATAATGGTGTGAAGACAGAAGGGGAAACAAGTATTTCAATCCTAACTTCTAAAGGGCTAAATTTTGCTGTAAAGAGGAGGCAAAGGTGCTGAAGCTCCTGTTGTTATACTGGTACAGAACCTATGTAAAGGAGGGATGTGACCACTAAAGTTTCTTTTAGCTGAATGTCATTTCTGTGGCTTTGTATCAGTAGCCAAAACTGCCTCCACACAAACACTCTCTGCATTAAGGACAGCACTTTTTTTTTTTAAATGTTATCTACAATCTAGATTAGCACGGGCCCAGCAATTAAATTGGTATTAGGAGCATTTTCAGTAGATTAATACACAGATTAGCAGCACGGTTTAAGTGGTTTGCTTTGCAATCGTTGCCTGACACTCTGCCTAATTAGTTATTCCATCTGAATGCTAATAGCTGCAAATTGGATCAATGGCCCAGGGACAGCCAAAAAGGCCATCGCTTGACTTTAAATATTACTGGGTGCTACCTGCAGTGTTCCCAAGGCTGCTCAGCCCAAAGCTTTGGAAACACAGGGAGGGCACAGCAGAACAGCCACATGGCTGAGGCCAGTTTGTATTCATTGCATGCAAGTAAATTTTTCGTTAAATGAGCAGAATTGCAATGGGACCTGCAGTTAAAAAATTTACTGTCAAACTGAGTTATCCCTAATAAACTGCCAGTCTCCCATGAGCTGGCTCATGGGGGGAAATATGGGCTTTTTACCCATCCTTTCCTGTCCATAAAACCTGGAAGCACACGTCTGTTCCTGTTATTTTATGCACTGGTTTATGTTCCTTATGCCCATGTGGCAAACAGAACATTTTAGGGCCATTGTTATCCTCTTCAAATGGCAACCATCTCTCAGCCTTTGCTTCACATTTTATAACATCTGGAAAGGCCTGAAATCAGTAACCTGCCCCCCCAGCACAGCTCGCTGCTTTCACTTCAGTGCCTCTGACTTGAGAAATACACTCCTTCCTGGTATGGAAAACACATTATGGGCCACATTTGAACCCAGGGCCTTTGGGGTTTTTTTCTGGAGTTGCTGCCATACATGCAGGCTGGAATTTTGGGGAGCCATTGTGCACCTCTGAGTATGTGGATCTTCCCCATATATGTAAGTTATCTGCTTACAGCCAGAGGAGATGTTTTTTCGGTTGTTTCAGGTACAGCTACAGAGACAGGCTTACACTTTGGCTGTTTGCCACCAGGCTTTTCTCTCTCTCTCTTTGGCAAAAAAAAAAAAACCAAAACAAAACAAAAAAAATATATATGTGGGGAATGATTTTATGAGTGGCAGAAATAACACACCAGCTGCAGGTGCAAACTGCTCCAAGTGTCTGCTTTCTTTACTCCAGGTGAAATCTCCTTTGTCTTTTCTCATAAAGCTTTTTTTTTTTTCCTCAATCCTCCCAAATCATACGGCTTTTTCGAAGAATCCTGAGTGACTCCAATGGGCAGTTATTGGAGAGTCATCTGCATTCACTGCAGCTCAGATTGTGCACTGAGAGGCAGCCGCATTTGTAGCCAGCAAAACCACACATTACCCCACTCCAAACTCATTTCAAATGACACACACACACCCCCAGGGCAAATGCCTCCAACAATGGGGGCACCCCACCGTGTCATTTCCCAGAGTGGCTTTTTCTCCACAAAGAAAGTTTTAAGAGGTAAAAAAACCCCAACCCTATCATTTTGCCTTTCTTCAGCTGAATTCTCATCAAATTCTGCCTCTGTAATAACCTCTTTATGTAGCACATTCTAGGAGAGTGCTTTGCAAACTGTGCGAGCTTATTGAAAGTCAAAGTCATTTTTCCTCCTGCCAGTCTACCCAGGATGACTGTATCATTTCACAGCTATGGCACTGAAAGAGAAAAATAAGTGAGAAGAAAGGTGCTACTTACTGTAATCATCTATCTTGATTTCCATGTATTCTACCTTAGGCATTTGCCTGTCACTTACAGCCAGCTGCACATTTTCATTTACCTCCAGCTCAAAAATTTCTGAAAGGAGAAGGACAAGATCACAAAAACTTTTGGCACAGTTTTTGAAAATGCATTTTAACATTTTATAGTCACCTTGATATATATAACACAAGTTTCCTTACAAACAGATTTCCTTCTACTCCTCACAGATGTCTAATTCAGTTAAGTCTCTGAAACCCCTTCCAAGTTCTGCATTGGCAAAAAGCTGTATTCTTGAAATCAGTGGCATTCAGCTGATTTGCAGGAGGTGGGAATGTGACCTGTTGTGTTGGGACACTACCATGGGTCCCAGTCAGACATCTACCTGCCATGCAAAGCTAGATCTCAAACAAAGAGGTCTTTAAGTCTGTGTCCATGTTATGCATAATAAATAAGAAGAGGAGGAGACTTTGGAGGGCTTCAGGCAAAGGTTGTGCTGCTGTTGCAAGATAAAATCCACGGAAAGGAAAGCCATGGGAGGAGGAGAGTGGCCAAAGCTCATACAAACCTGCAATGTCAGGTTTTGGAGCAGTCTTGACTTTTAGAGCATTTCAAAAATTTTTCATTTTGCTTGTGTGTCTTACTCAAGGACTCTCTGGGTCAGAAATAGAGGATTCCTTCCTCCTTCCTGGGATTTAACCTTTATCCTCTCATCCTGGCCATGCGTTCTACCTGCTGAGCCTCTTCTGGAAAAAGCAGCCACTTCCAGCACCAGCAGGAGTAAGTCCTTCCCAGCTGGTAGGGAGCCAGCCCCTCTTTAGGAGGCACTTCAGGCTGTAGGTCTGACATGGTGGGAAACGTCTCCATGTGATGGCAAAGATCCTGAGCCCCACAGAGGAGGGATTCAAGGGCTGGGGTGAGTGAATCCTGGTCTGGGGAGTCTGTTGCAGTGCTCATTCCTCTGGCACCAGTCTGGGTGTGAACCAGGGGGATCCAGGGCATTATCTCTGCCACGTGAACCCAAGGAGGGTGTGAGATTTCACACCACACTATGTTTCACTGACTCTAACTTCCCTTTCGAGACACACTGTTAAATAGATATTTAATCCCAGCTCCTCAAATAACACTTCTGTTACCTGATTATCCTGCTCTCACTGCCCACCTCTGCTGGACAGGCAGACAAAAACTTGCCCTTCCCAGTTAATACATTTCAGAGGCCTTTCAGCAGTAGTATATTGGTTCAGTGAATATCCACCCTGCTTCTGCAAAGCCTGGCTCTTTATCAAAACCACAACCCCCACAAAAGTGCCAAAGCAACAGCCTATTACGTTTAGTTAAATATTAAGATTCTCATTTAATTATGGCACACACAAGTAGCTTTATCAGCAGAAAGGGGCTTGCCACGTAGGGGAATTTAGTCAAGCCGTTTTATTTGTTCCTATAATTGCATTCACAGAAAGCCAGGAAAACTGTGAAGGAAATAAAAAAGATTGGCATATCTCCTAAAGGACTTTCCTTTTTGCTTCAGGACCACAGGGAGCGTGAGTCTGTGGAGTACAAATGGTCATTGCTTAATTAAATGTAAGCACGCTCTAATATTCAATGCAACTCACTATTATCAGATTATTGCAGAATACAGAGGCAAACTCCCTTTTAGAGAGTAATGGGCTCATATTAAATAAGTAAATTCAGTAACATGCAACTGTCAGTTGCCCTTTATTCAAAAGCAAAAGAATGAGGGGGAAAAAAAGAAAAGAACCAGGGGAAATGGTAATCGTATTCAGAAGATCATGAATTGCAGTAGCGAATGTGTTCTGCACACGAGTAGATTGAGTTCTCTGTGTAATAGATGCTACCCACATGCATCTGTCAAAGTAAAACTAGTACTGATGTGTTTTGTTTTACTTTTTAAAGCCCTTCATTCACTGTTTCTGTTTTATATTGTCTGTCATTTTATTCACCTAAAAGCTTTTTATAAAACTATACAGGAGGGTATAACACCACTCACAGGAGCACTATCCCATGCTGGTATAGCCAGTCAGACATCTCCATGTCTGTGGTAAAATTAAGGTGTTTTATTTAAAGTGGGGGAGAAAGAAAGTGACTTTGGAGCTGCAGGTCAGGGTGAAGAAACTCTCCTGGCTGAAGGGCCTTGTGGGCACCAGCTGGGCTGCTCTGGGGTTATCCTTGGGAGGGCACTGCCAAGCTCAGGCTCTGCTGGGAAGAAGGAGGAGCTGACACTCCCTTGTGCAGAGAGCCTTTCCTGTGACACTGCCTTCAGTGGGAAAAGAAGCAGCTAAGCATTTCACAGTAAACCTTTAGTTTGAGTGCCAAATTTCTTGGTTTGCTCACTCCCTTTTTTTTTTTTTCCTTTTGAGATAAGAGCAGTGAGTTGCTGTAAATCCAGGTAAGTGAAACTGGATAAACTGGTATTGACCATGTACAAAGCAGATAGAAATAGAATAAAAGTGTTGCTTAATATTTGGGTCATATCAGTGCCTGAAGTCCCTAACTGCAGTTAAGGCTGGGCTGAACTCTCTGTTAAAATGAAAGATGGTATTTTCCCATTAACATGATGGGAGAAGATAAATCTTGGTTTCACATGAGACTCAGTGCCACACTCTGCCAGAGGGGTACCCCAGAAACTCCATGGCTTTCTGGACTCTACATTGCCAGTCTGGTAATGGCTGTAGAGAGTGCCAAATATTTTGAGGGAAGAAACCTATCTTTGGAATAATTCCAGCTTTGCACTGATGTAGATGCAAATCATTAGCATGAAAAAGCTTTACCAAACAATAAGTGCTACAATCTCCGTGGACAGATCAGGGAACCAAGCAGAGGCACCATTTGTGGGCCTCACTCCTCTGCATTGTCTGTGATAATTCATATCAGAGTGGTTTTATTAAAATCACAGAATAAGCTAAATAGTTCTCATATTTATCTTATCTTATTATCTTATTTCTTATATATGGGATGCAAAACAAAATCAGTGGAAAACTAACAGAAAGACTGAGAGGGATTTGAACTGTGGATTTTTTTGAGAAAGAGAGTAACAAACATCATGCCCCAACCCATGTGTTTCTACCCCAAGCAACAGCTATTGTGATGGCAGCACAACAGCTCTGCGAGTCCCTTTGCCTTGCAGAAAACTTGCATTTAGGCAGAGTCTGGGCTCCCCAGGAGTGTAAGTTTAGCAAAGAGCAGCTACACCTCACTGTCCTGCCTGGCTACTTCTGCATGAACAATTGCAAAGTTCAAGCCCGTTCTTACTCTGTGCATCCGTTGTGTTGTGAACCGTCACCATCGGGACACGGGGACCTTGAAAAGGAGAAGAAAAGAACTTGGTTAAATTTCTATCAAAGCACACGCAGACACACGTGAACCTGGTTTTGAATTCCATGGAGTTGAAGGCTCTTGAGACTGGCTTTTCATGCAAGAGTAATCTAAAAAGCAAATCATCCTGGTGTTAGAAAGAGTTTATGACTAAATGACAGTACTGTAGACTCAAAGACATGTGAGGTTTCAAAGCCCTTTCCCAACAGACCACTAAATGCATCTTTCCCTAATTTGTAAACATTATAATTAGCACAAACACAATTAAATCACTTGCCTTTAAAATTATTCTAATGACACCCAAACATCACAGCACAAAGCATTTACATTTTGTATGCTATGGATAAATGTTGCTGTTTCGCAAATTATTTTTTTCTTAATGAATTAAACACCAGCTTGGCTCTCACACTAAAAAACCCCACATATTCTGTCTTAAAATGCAACATTTGGGTATTGAAACCAGTCAGTGTTATACAAAGAGGATTATCATTACTATGCAATGCACGAGTGAACCACACAATTCACTGCCACAGGATGCTGCAGCATTCAGGATGCCACAGTGTTCACCAGAGGATGCTGTAGGGTGCTTTTGTCCTTAGCACAGCGATCTGGGTTCATCCTCTTGTTCAGAAAGTCATCAAGTGTCTGATTGATAGAAAAATGGGATGGTACATGAGATCAAGTTCATATTGTGGTTGTCAGCTTCCTTCTCCCTGTTTCCCAGTTGTCATCTGGTGACTGCCCTTGGAGACAGGACACTGGGCCAAGGTGGGCTGACCCAGGACAGCCACTCACCTGCTGCTCCCATACCATGTTTGTAGATTTTTCCTTGAGCCTGACAGTACTGCTCAGGAAGGTGGAAGTAGCCCTGCAGTGATGAAATGCTGAATTCTTCACCTCAGAGACAGTGGTTATTTTACTTTCCTTCCCTTTCCCCATAATGCAACATGGTGCAACTGCAGGGAGCGTGAGCAGCTGGGGAGATCTGTGTGCCCAGCAAAGATCCCAACAGCAGGGCCAGGAGGTCCCACTCTGTGTGTGTGGGAAGACCCCAGAATCACAGACCCATGGAATCATCTAGGTTGGGAAACACCTCTAAGATGATTGAGTCAAACCATTAACCCAGCACTCCCAAGCCCACCACTAAACCATGTCCCTCAGTGCCATGTTTACTTGTCTTTTAAATACCTCCAGGGGTGGTGACTCCATCATTTCCCTGGACAGTCTGTTCCAATGCTTGGCAAACGTTTTGGAGAAGAAATTTTTCCTAATATCCAATCTAAATCTCCCCTAGTGAAACTCTAGGGCATTTCCTCTTGCCCGCTGGCTTGTTCCTTGGGAGGAGAGACTGACCCCCACCTGGCTATGACCTCCTTTCAGGTGATTGTAGAGAGTGATAACATCTCCCCTGAGTTTCTTCTTCTCCAGGCTGAACACCCCCAGCTCCCTCAGCTGCTCCTGACAGGACTTGTGCTCCAGACCCTCCCCCAGCTCCTTTGCCCTTCCCTGGACATGTTCCAGCACCTCAACGTCTTTCTTGTTGTGAGGGTCCCAAAACTGAACACTGAATATCAAAAAACCCAACGTTCTTGAATCTGCAAAAGTAAGACAGCTTTAAGAGACTGATATTCACTGAGATTCCAACCCCTTTAAGGTGCCTTCTTAAGTTCTTCAGCCTACAAGCAAATCCTGTGGGATCACCACTTGTGCACCAGCAATTTTTGTAGGGCTGGCTGAAAAAATTCCCATGAAATGCTGTAACTGAGAGTGTGCACACAAATGGCAGCAAAAGCAGGTTCCTGAGAGCCATTCATACTGGTTTGGTGCATGAAATAAGTTCCTGAGAACAAGAAAAGTTTTAAGGTGCTATAATTGTGTCAGTGGTTTTCCCCGTGCTGCCAAGAGCCCACATCCCATTGCGGGCAGTCAAGAGTGTTTCATCCAGACCTTACCTAGACAGACAAAAGGCAGAAAAAGATTTTATTTATAATTAAGCTGACTAATATGGCAGCCTGACTTTTGTTTCTTTGTAACTGAGAATCTTCTCCCCTGACAATCCAATTCTTTTGTTAGCACCATTTTTTAGAACGAGGGAAGGTGAATTATAATGCACAAAGGAAAACAGGTTTGCTCACCAGGATTTAGCTGAATTTATCTTTCTCCTACTGATATACATTGATATGCTGACCATATTTATTTCTAAATCCGCCCTGCTTTTTCCCTGCAGTCCCAGAAGCCAGACTGCTGGAAAAGCAACAAACCTAATAAACATGGGCATGATAAAATCATCACTGAAAATAAAAGGAATCCTCCCAAATGGCTTCAGTTGGAGCTAGAGCAGTCCTTTAATTAACACCAAAATGCCAACAAAAAGAAAGGGATAAAGAGAGAAACATAATGCATATAATCCTTTTATTTTCTAATTTATTTTTCCTTTTATTTTGTTGGCATTGAAAAAGCTGTGAGAAACTAATAAATAAAGAAAAATTCTAGTGTGTAGTTTAGAAAATTACATGTATTAAATATTGTGTTTCCTTAGTCTCTCACTACTAACTACTGCTACTGTCATCTCCCCAAATCAATATTTCTAAGTGAAGTCTTATATAAAGATATTTAGTTTGAGGTAATATGGAAAAAAAAATTAAAAATGAATAAGTATCCTTGAAAAAGTAGATTTTTGACTTGCCTAATTTTTATTTTTTAAAAAACAAGGAAAAATGGTAAAGACAGAAATCTACAGAGTAGAATCATCTCTGTGAGAAGGATTACTCTTAACATTAAATATTCTCAATGACAACACTCCAGTTAAAGAACGCATTTCACTTCTGAGCAGGCTGAAAGTTATCAAGAAGAAAAAGTCACTTTTTAAGGAATGACATAAATTGCTTATTTCAATGCCAGTTTTTAAAGTAAAACAACCCAGTTACATGCTAGCCTGTGTCTTTTAATGCACACACATCAGAAGTCTTTCAACACTCACAAGTTGAGTGCCTAATGCCTGACAGGGACAGAAAGAATTCGTTGAAATGAGAAGTGTATATTCATTAACTGCCTCCCCAGCTTTATCTCCAAACCTGTGGCGGTGTGACAGTCCCATTACACATGCCATCTGCTAAATGCCATCCGCTGTCATGTGCGGATCTGAGAGGGAAACCTAATTTGTTCAATGAGCTGCTGGGAGCTGACAGAGGCAGAGCGAGGACATCCTCTGCTCCGTGTCTCCTTCCTCCAGAGCCTGTCCAAACGGGCTTTGATGGGGACTCCTGAGCCCCCATGTTCTCAGGCACATTCTGCCGCTTCTGTTCTTTAATCAGCATTGATGATCCCCCTGTGTCTACCTGCCCCCCTCAGGAACCTTGTGAGTTCTCTGCCTCTTGCTCACAGAGGTCCTGAGAGCATGGGAGCATTGGGATCCTTAAAGGATAAAACTCACTTGTGCTCCTGGCAGGATAAAACACAAAGTGCTCTGCTTTAAGGAAGTAAAGCAGACACTGAGCTGCTTTGCCCTGATTTGCAAAGGTAAGAGAGACCCAGCTCATACCTTATAACCTCACAGCTGTTCCCAAAATCAAGGGCAGGCCACTCTCTGCATGACATGGTGAAGATGATGCTGTTGGATTTCTTGCCCCAGAGGCATAGGTACAAGCAGGGCTGTGACTCCCCAAGGTGTGTGACCTGGCACTGCTGCTCCCTGCCACCTCCCCAAAATTTTTAGGGGTAGCACCATACAGGCCCCTGTTATCCCTCTCTGCACCCCTGTGACAGGAGTGGGATGGGATGTGCTTGAATGTCACTGCAGGCTCCACTCCCCTCTCCTGCCTCCAGCATTGCACCAGCCAACTCCAGCATCCTGACACAAGTTTGAAAGTTGTTTCTTTATTCATAGCTTAAGAGAAAGGAGCAACACTGTTGACAGAACTTCTGTGTGTAGACACATTCTGTACATCTCAGAGAGATGCACAGTTAATAATGCTGCACAAAACTCTAGTTACATGAATTAGATTTTCAATTAATACAGCTGAAAGTCTGGGTTTATCATAAGGCCTTTGACTTTAAAACCATTAGTGTAATTGTCCACGCAAGGAGCAAATTGAGTTATATCGCTCTAATGACAACAGGCAAATTTATCACCGAGGAAGTGCTACCCATCATGATCTGAATGGGTACAGAAACTCAGTGCCTCAGTAATTTGACAAGAAAAAGCACTGGCCATGGTTTGTCATCAATTTTTAAGCTGTTTTTATTATTGTTTCCAAAAAGGTTCTGCTTAAGCGTGATCAGAAAGAAGCAGCTCTAGATATTCAGGTGATAAGGTAGAGATTTCTAGAATAAAAATGGAAAATTATTTTTCAACCTTGAAGAAAATATTTACCAGACACTTGTTTTGTAATACTTTTTATACTCCAGAGTATTCCTGATGTTTTCATTATCTAAACAGCACAGGGAATTACATCAGTTATTATAACTTTAAAATGAAAGTAGTGATTTTAAAAAGAATATGAAGTAAAATTGAAGAAAAGTTAACCAAAATTATAGAAGTGTTTAAAAAGCACAAAAAGAGGAATTGTCTTATTCTTCTCATCTA
The DNA here is from genome assembly GCA_013397115.1 of Edolisoma coerulescens. Taxonomy (NCBI): domain Eukaryota; kingdom Metazoa; phylum Chordata; class Aves; order Passeriformes; family Campephagidae; genus Edolisoma; species Edolisoma coerulescens. The sequence goes on from VWZW01006602.1 coordinate 93,853, forward strand.
TATTCTCAAAGGCTTCAATGTTGCAGATAATTTCAGACCAGAAGCTAAATTCACAGTGTGTAAACAATGAAAATTCAAATACTCTCTGCCAGCGCCACCAGCATATCTCTTAAGCACTGATGAATGATTTAAAAGAGCAGCTGCAAGCGATGGGAGCTGAAAGGGTCTGGCTCTGCACAAGTGAGATAATTGGCAACAGCCATCTCTGTGTACAGATTCCAGATCTCTTTATTTGCGAATCCATGAATTATTTATACGTGCTGCATAAAGTTCATATGTTAGGGTGATATTATCAGCCTAATAAATAAAGACATGGGGAGTTCCATGAACCAGTGCTCACAATTAAAATATTTCCCCATTTGCAGCATTTTCCAGCCGACGCTATGGACAGATGTTCGTGCTGTTTGCTTTGGCAACCTTGTTGACATAAACATCAAACAGATTTATGCTGCTATTCACCTTCCCCAAGGCATTTAATTTTTTAATCAAATCTTTACTTCCTCAAATGTAGCTTGTCTTGTAAAATAATCAATCCTGGCTTGTTCTCAGGCAAGCACTCCGATGGTACTGCTTGTCTCTGCCCTGTGTGATACTGGTAATAAATTTCATGCTTACTTTACACGGAGCAGAAATAAATCTGGTTGCTCTGAGGTGGCATCAGTTAGCAGTGACTAGAGGGCAAATGAACAAGAGATTTGGTCTTAATTCCACTGCACAAAAGAGGCCTGATGGGTTCTTCAAAAGGTTGCTGGAATGAATAAGCGTGGTCAGGTCCTCAGACCATTCCATGGGATTTTGAGAGGTGCCTGCAAAGAGCAGTGTGGGAAGCTGGGCTGGCACTGACCCGCTCATCCCACTCTCTGTCCTACGGCCACTGAAGGACATGGGGCCTTTGGGTCAGAGAAGATCCTCCCTTGCTGCTTCAGGAAATTGTGAGTTACAAAAGTATTGACAAACTCCCTCTAAATATGATTGGGTTTGCTGATGTAATTCCCTCTGGTGTCTTGTTCTTCTGGTAGGAGCTGCCTTCCAACTTGAAGCTGTACTGGCTGTCACTCCAATTTTCACCTTTTTGGGCTTGTTCCAACAATCTGTTTTCTACTAAGCATGAGTATTTCCATCTTAGTCACAGGAGTCACGTGCCCTCAAAAGCTCTCATCCAGTCAGATAAACTAGATTATTTTAATTCCCTCTTGTAGGACAAAGTTTCTCTTCATCTTATTCTTTTCATGCAAGAGTGTTTTACATTCAGCTCCTCCTTCCTGATTGGAAAAGACCAGAATTCTACCCCTGCTGTTGAGGATATCCTAATTGGCTCTTATAGTGAAACTGCTACTTGCCCAGTTCCGTGGAAAATTGCTTGCCTGATCCATCCTAAAAGAGCATTCACCTACTCCATGACCACAGCAGGTAGGCAGTTTGCAGACATCCAGTGGTCGGCGTTGCGTGCCCAGGCACCCATCTGCTCTGCTGAGGCACTTGTAACTTTTGAGCTTCAAACATATAAGACAAATTCTTGCCCTGAGTCGCCATGTGCTTAATTTCACTCTTTGTACTATTAATTTCTCCCACTCCAGCCGTGCAAGACATCCGGATTCTCTAGTATTTATCTCTGCCTTCTGATGATGCTTATCAGCTTTGTGTCTTAACAATTCCACCAGCTTCATCCAGAGTTGGGTACCCAGGCTGCCAGGGAACAATCTGAGTAGGGTCATTCCCCAGACCAGCTCCTAATGAACCCTGTTGCTGATCTCCAATTAGCCCTTTATTCCTCTTCATCATAATCTACTTCCTGTTCGTTTTGCTGGTACTTAACCTTCGCTCACAATTCTTTCACTAATCTCCCTCTTCTCCTTCTTAATTAGTATCAGCCAATGAGGTGTCACATTGAGTGGGCTGAGTGTTTCCTCCCTTTCATGAGGCTTTGGTTAAGGTTTTAAAAAGCCATAATGCAATAATGCATGTGGATGGATCCAAAGAGGAATGTGGAAAACATACAAACTCCAGGTCTTGGAGCAGGTATTTACCCACTGTAGTGATAAGATCAACTGTGAAAAGGAGGGAGATCAGGAGAATTTCCTTGCAGAGTTCATGAGCCTGATAATGCACCCCTGGAGCTGCAAGTACCAGAGGCAGGAGGGAACAACTCCAGTTCACATGGGGGTACCTGACTTCCCAAAAGCCCAGGGTATTTTGCTCTAATATGCTGGTCCAATCGATGGAATCTGAAACGAAAAATCCCCATACTCAACTCCCTCTTTTTTCCAGGTTCTGTTCTATTTAAATACCTCAATTTAACCTCTTTCAATCCAGTTTTCATCCAGGCTTTCTGCAAACTATGAAAAGAGATGAAACCAAAAGTTGACATTTGTCCCTGTTTTTAAAGTATAAGTTTCTTATTGGATTAGTACATGTTAACCCTAAAAGAAATACCATATGTGGGGGACTATGTCTGGTGTTTTCTATATTCCCTGACTACTTTGGAAAGTCACCAGATAGCTCAGCATGTCCAGAGAGGTTGTGCACTCTCAAATCTTGGAGGCTTTAAAGGCAAGACTAGACAGAGCCCTGAGCAGCCAGGTCTGATATGCTCTCTGACTCTCCTTGGGAGCACAAGGTTCCACCAGAGACTTCCTAAGGCTCCTCTCAACCTGAATTCTCCTATGATTTTGTGATTTAATATTTAAAAAGTATCACAATACAGTGGTGAAATACTGGAAGAAGTTTCCCAGAGAAATTGTGGCTGCCCCATCCCTGGAAATGTTCAAGGCCAGGCTGGGTAGGGCTCTGAGCACCCTGGACTAGTGGAAGGTGTCCCTGCCCATGGCAGGGGGTGGAACAAGATGATCTTTAAGGTCCCTTCCAACCCAAACCATTCCATGATTCTAGGATATTCAAGGAAAAAGGATAATTCCTTATAATTGAAGCATGAAAGAAAATACTCTCTCTCAGTGCCGTTTACACCTAATTAACAGACTGAAAAAAACCCCATTGCATATTTTCTGTTTATTCCATTAAAAGCCTAGTATAAATTGATTTAGATAATCTGAATTTATTCTTTTCTATAAGTAAAATTATCTTGCAACAAAATAATGGTTTCCTAGTTAATTAAGTAATAACTGGTGCTGGATATTAATTTAAAAAAACCACCACCAACAACCCACAAAAAACATTGTTTCCCATTGTCTGGTTATTAAGCTGTTTTCCTCTCATGAGTTCTCAGGTTTTAATATACCCTTAATGTACTGACTGCATTAATAAAGGGCTTAACAAGTACCATGCAAGCAGAAAACAAAAGCCAGCAATAAACCTTACAGCTGGTCCAGCTGGCAAACAAGGTGAAAGAAGCAGTTTTCCTCAGAGGAAGCTTTAAATCTTGTGAGATTGGTAACATCTGTACAACCCACTGCAGAATAATGAGTTCATCCAAGGTTGCTCATATGCCTGGAAGTAACGCACATGCACCCTGGTCTCGACATGCAGGAGGCTTCTGCCTGATTTGTGAAGCTTCATTATTTGAAGCATCAGAGGAAGCCTGCTGTCATGGTCATTTATCTCCTGCGAGTGGAGCTCAGATAAAATTTTGCATGTACGGAATGACCAAGTGACAAGAACCCTGGCTGGAAGCAGATGATAGATCACCCTCCTCTGGGCAATGCCAGGCAGCTCATATTTACAAGCAAGAATCAGAATGAAAACTGGATCACAACACGTAAAAGCAAGGAACACATAGTGCTTTGCAGAATGGGGCCATTTCAAAGAGGAGAGGAGTTTTGCTTTAATTCCACAATATTTTTTCATGCACTGAAAATTACAGGCATTTTCTATTAATTTTATTGTTAAATATTCCTGCATACTAGTTTGGGGCATTTTTCCACCTGTTTTTATGTCACTGAGTATTTATGGGGAGTTTACAACACATTAAAGATGTATAAGAAGAGAGTGAAATATTTTATAACATAAATGAGTGGTCTGCTTGAAGAAAAAACTGTACTGGAATATCCACAAAAGTCACCATGTTAATTAATCTCAAACTATACTAATAACTAAAGCCATCATTTTAATTAATCTCAGACTATAGTCATAACTGTGTTGTTGACAGGAGATAGAAAAGAAGTTCTCATCCAGCTCCCAAACCAAGAATACCATCCTCCTTTTTCCTGCAGGAAAAGCTCTCTGGTGGTACCTTCTGTTTGTGCAAAAGGGGGTTTTCACACCAGCCTGCTGTTTTGCAGTTGGACAGCGTGTGAGGGAGCGAGAATGAGCATCCCCCACCCTGCCTTCACCCATGGGATTCGTGACCCATGAACTGCACACAAAGGACTTGCGAAGCGAGAGCCAACCTCGGCTGTTAAGTAAGAAAAGGAGTCAAGTGAATGCAAATGCGAATTATATAGTAATTATAATATAAATAGAGCCCAGAGATTAAGTCTGTGCATGCTTTCAAACAGCAGAAACTAATTTAGGCTTCATAAGCCTCAGGAAAAGTTCCGAAAGGTCACAGTTTGCCTGGAAGCGCTAATTACAGCCTCCCGCTACCGGGTACACAAGAACCCGAGGTTGTGGCAATCATCCTTGTATGGGAAACCACTCTGGCCACAACAGATAACACTCACCCAGTGCCCTGAGATGTGAGTGAGCCCCAGCAATGCCTCCCAGGCCCCAGCACGCCGCTGTGCCCGTTCAACACCCAGCTGAGTGGGAACCTGCAGGCACATGGCTGGGGCATGCCTGGTTCCTGGAGGTCCTGAGCACATTGTAGGACATTCAGCTGGGTTTGAACATCATCTCTGTGTTTCTGATGCATCTTGGGGTGTGTCAGACAGGTATTTTGGGTATTTTGGCCAGGATACCTGGCTTGGGTGGTCACACAAGGATAGAACCTCTCGGGGGGTTGCCTGCCCTGCTCTACCTGGACAGAGAGCCCCGTGTTCAGACCCCCAGAGCACACACTGTCACATATTGGCTTTCTGCCCCTTGCTTAGACCCAGAACCAAGCCAAGGACAGCTCAGATAGTTCAGAAAACCTGAATCCCCAAGACCTGCACATCAAGAACCAAGTAGCAAAAATTTGTATTGAAGTGTATTATAGCACTTGGTGGGATTTAAAATAACATTAAATCTGGGTGAACTGATGAAAACCGTATTTTATTTTTGAATGATATAGAATAAAGATACCAGTCTACTCTGAAGTGCAGCAGTAATAGGCTGCAGTCATTAGGTGGCCCATAAAAAACTTCTAAATGATTCTTGGGGTGGTCCTGTGCAGGGACAGCAGTTGATTTCAATGATCCTTGTGGTCCCTTCCAACTCAGGGTATTCTATGTTGGTATGATGACAAAATCCTCACTCAGTTTCCCCAAGACATTGAATTTAGTATTGTCCATTTCCATCCCCATCTCAGCCACTTGGTCCCATCCCATCATATCCCACTCCCTTGCAAGATCAGAAATGTTTGTAAAATCATCCAGTAAAGCAGCAGAACAGCTTCTAGAACTGATCCCAGCAGAAAAAAAAAAATACTCTATTTAATTTTCATTCAGTTCAGTTCCTGGGCCCAGCTCGGAATGAGCCTGTTTGTGGCACAGGCGGCAGATTGGTGAAAAAGCCCCTGAGGTGGACAGAGGGTGGATCTGCACTGACTTTGCCTTCCAGTCCTCGTGGACAGGCAGTGCTGTGTTCCTCTGAGATGTACTGATGAAAAATAAAATAAGGAGCTTTATAGGGGGTTATTGCATTTCACAGTAAGGTGAGGTGGGGCCCGGGGAGGCACAACCTGTCGGGACAGCAGGCAGGAACAACCTTCTCCTGAGTTTCCTCCTCCCTGTCACCACCCGGGAGTTACTGCTTATGGTGTCAGCAGTGAAGAAAGTCTTTAAAGCTGGCTCTCAGCCTTGCCTGAGGTCTTCAGAGCTACTGGCGTGGCTACATGGAGCTACAGCCTCCAGCTGGTGCATATCCCAGCAGTAAAATCCAGGAATCAATGTTTCACATTTGTTTAAACCGAGGTGTGCCTATTGCACTTTTATATCCACAGGCTCTTGACTTGGTTAATAACACTCACTTTCAGTGCTAATAGTTATTTCAGCATCCAATTAAGTCTCTTCAGACCTCAACGACTTATTTTATCATGATATTTACCAAAGGTCACCTGAACTGCCAAGCTCTGGCCCTCTTAGCAGGACCAGCTGCACTTTGAAAGCATTTACTTGAATTCCAGTAGGAAGTGAGACTCTCTAAGATGCTTTGCCTTTACCATGATGGGCAGTTTTATGACATTATTAGTTGACATTAAACCTATATGCTTCAGAAATCTTGCCAGGCAGTAGGCTTTCTACCTAACTAAATTTAACTAGGGATTAAATGTAGGTATTTCCTCCCTGTGCATTTAATATTGTTTTCAGGCCCTGGAGTGAGATATTTGTACCCACAACCACAAGGTTTCCCTGGATATCTGCCAGAGATAATCCAGGTCACAATGAAGTGGTTACTTGGGGATGTTAAATAAGAGCTTCAGCTTCTTCATCTCGCAAAAGCAAGAAAAAGAGTTTCTATTATTTTAACTAGGGTGTTATGGACAGAAAACACTCCTAATAAAATATTGCCCCAACAGCATTTGACAAGCAAATTCTTTCTCTGTTCAAGTCTGTCTTAGAAGCTCAAGTACTTCCTTATCACCCACGAGAAGCAAATAGCACACACATACATGTCTGAGGGCCCTCCATATGAAAAAAACCCACAGGAAGATATTTCCCCTTGCAGCTGCACTGGATCCCTCAGACCCTGACACACTCTCAGTGCTGTGAAGACACATAACACATAATGACGTGCTTTAAGCCAAAATGGCTTATTATATTTTTCACAACCGCTTTAGTGCTGCTATAACTCAAAATCCAATCCTTTGTTCAAGAGATCCCTGCCTGTCTCTAAAGGCGCTGAGCGATGCTGTGGGGGCACGGGAGGCTGGGGCCCCACCCTGCAACACACCGAGGGCTTCTTTGCTGCTGTGGGTGCCTCCAGCTGTGGCTGGAGGGAGTTGGGAGCACCCAGCACCTGGGAGGACTGGCCCTGCACTCATTAAGGCCCGTGGTGTAATTACAGGCTCGTTATTGGATTGCTGTTGAGACGAGGCACCGCGCAGAGCTGCGCGTTACCAGCAAACGTCTGCGGCCATGCCTTGTTAACTCCTCACTCCGGCACCATTTAATCACTTTACATGCTGGTTCTGTCACAGGAGTGCTCTCCTGCATACTAATGGTTGGGTTTCTGTGCTAGGAAGGTTTCTCTGCACTGCATAGACTGAAGATTCACCAAAGCTTCCAAAACCACTCTGGAAATTTATCCGTCTAGGAGCCTCTGTGCCCCTTATTGTCACCGCACATCTGAGCATTGCAGTCAGTAATGGATTTTATTTTCACAACACCTATAGGAAGATGGAATTACAAGACCTGCTTGAGTTCCCTAAAGGAGCTCGTGACAGCAGGAAAAAACCAAACCCGTGTGTCCTGACCAGCATTTGGCAGCTGGTTAGGACTTCTCAGACCGCTGTTACCAAATGTGTCTTGGAATTCTCTATGTCTGGATGTGGGTCAACAAATTAAAACAACTATTGTAAAAAACACCTGTTTGTAAGTATATGTATCACAGGTGTCCACATCCAACTCAGGGTTTAGAGAATGCAACAGCATTAGACAAAAACAATGATTATTTTGTAACAGAAAGGAGAAAAAAGAAAGCAATCCACCTGCTTTTTGCAGGTATATTTGCTTAAAAATGGAGCTGTTTGATAGTTCATAAATAGCCCAATATATTCAGAGAAGAGCTAAGCTGTATACTTCCATCATGGCTTGCACTGATGTTTCCTGAGCATAAGAACTGCTAATTACAATCTGGTTCCAGGAACGTTATTGATGAGACTGTGACACGCAACATTTCTACGTTATATTTAAGGCAATATACGGGCAATGTAGAGAGGTTTAAAACACTGCCGTATAAATTTGTGCTCTGTGAATCACTGATTTACATCTGCTTGTCCACAGTTAGTAAAAATATCCCCATCTCCAGATTTTCCATTGCTTTCTTGGGACGGTAGGTCTGGCCCAAATGGCACAGGTTAAAAGGTCTGATTAAATGGAGGAACCGAGGAAGATGTAGAAAGAGGTTCATTATTCTCCTGCCTGAAGGCATGAGCCAACCTCTTATTGCAGGAGCTGGGCAGACACGTCCCTGATGGGTACATTATTGCAAAAGTCCTGAGGAGGGTTAATTATCCACCACCCACAGTGGAGACAGGCTGCAGAAGGAGACACGTTTCTGTTCTGTTCCAGGAACCAGTGCTGCTCTTCCTTGGAGGACTGTCTTGGAATATGAGGAAGGAAATGGGGGTCATGGTACTTGACTCCAGATGTGTCCATATGCAAACCACTTATTCTTGCTGTACCTCTGCTCCCCACTTGGTAAAAGCATGAAAATGATGATCTGGAGAAAGGTTGCAAAAGAATTTTCATACCTTTCCATAACTTAAATTAAAAACTTAGTGCAGTATTTATTTTGCCAACAATAAAACTTCTACTCCCCCTTCCTGTATCCTGATAAATATCAGTATAGGATTTTCCTGAGATATTAAATAATATTAAGCTTTCTGTTCAAGGAGTCATAAATGTAAAAACTGCTGCCAAAAATATCTCTGTGACATGGCCCCCTCATTTTGATGGAGAAACTGAAGAAAAATGTGATTTGATTCATTCACAGTGAAAGAAAAATGTCATGATCTTCTGTCCTTAGGCAGAAAGGATTGAGACACTTTTATTCACAAAGTAAGTCTTTATCAGTAGAACCCCTGTTTTTTTGATGAATGTTACAGACAAAATTTTCACAAGAGTGATATTTTAAGTGATTTTCATTGAAAAAAGTTCCACAAAGCCGCTTAAAAAAGTGCAGATGAAACAACAAAATGATACTTTGTTAGGGAAATTCATCAACAAATCCATGTGATTTATTTGTTTTAACTTAGCTTTTCTATGGCATGCATTCAAGGCTTTCCAAATCAGTTGGTAATCCCAAGAGAGAATAAAATACTAGGAGATTTTCCAAAACATGTATGTCCTCAAAAAAGGTCAACATCTTTATGATGCAGAAATGACATTAAGTATAGCCACAATACTAGAAACAATGCTCAGAATCTTATGTTTAAGAAAAAAATAAAAATCCTGGGGTTTGAATCTTGAGCTAAGCTATGCCAGTGATGCTGGTGCTGGTGCTGGATGCTGGTGCTTCAAAGGTTTTTCCCACCCACCCAGCTGCTGTCTGAGCTTATCTCACGCTGTTCATGGGATATGCAGCACATGAGGCAGCATTAATGACCCAGTTTTCCCACTTTTCTGACCACCTCCATCCTCCATTAAAAGTTCCCTTGCCCAGGAGTGATGGATTGTGATTTTTAGTAAAATGCCCTTCCCATATTATTAAAAGAAAGCAGGAGAAACGCTAGTGAGCAATCACTTACTGGGTTTAGAGAGGTGGCACTGGTCAAGGACACGAGCCCAGGTTTGGATCCTGGTCCTAACAAGCATAAATGCTTCTCCTAAAGCAGCTCTCATCATAAACCAATGACTTCACTCAATGCCTTTTGTGACTTAGACTCACCCACACTAAAAATTTCTCTGTGTATGGTAAACTCCAGAATCACCAAACATTTCAGACTTCTGTCATCTGTGTGGGCAGGAGCTTGTGTTGTGTCCACATCAGTGGGCAGAACAACTTGGATACCCAAAAGGATTCCAAACTGTGGGTTTAGACCTCTCCACTGTGGAAGGCTGAACCTTGTTAAATCGTGCTCCAGGCTCTATGATGTTAAAATGTGTTTAAAAGCAAGGTCAGGACAACCTGCCACAAAGCAGAGCCAGATCATTTGATGAAACTTGCTAGTGAAAATCTTTACTGATTCCAGCAACATTCTGGAAAATAAAACAAATGTGGAATAACAAAATGACTTTTAAAGGCTCAGCATAAACCTATTAAGTGAAAGCAGCAAGTGATGCTCCTAAGTGTTCCCATCTCCAGATGGTGTTTCCAAGTTCCACCAAGAGGGAGGAAAGAAGATAATTATATTCTCAAGGAACAGTTTAAGGAGCTGAGAAGTTTATAGCTACATGCTGCCTCCGTGGAGGGAAAACTTGCAGCACTTGTCTTTAAAACTCATAAAACCACAGACAGAAAGAACGAATGTCCAATGGAACGAGGAAATTGACTCAGATCATCGCTATTTGGTTGTGCTGCTCCTTCACAAGCATGAATCAGTCTCAAAGGAGATCCTTAAATTGCGAAGTTTTTCCTAATCAGTGCTTTTGTACCACTTGTTTTCTGTGAATGGGATTGAAACATGATTTTTTCTGGCAGGACGTAATAGCAATAAATCCTATTTTTAAAGATTTCCCAGGCCTGTAGGCACTCCTCAGTGCCTCAGGGCCAGGAGTGCAGTTGCAGAGTTGTTGTCATCGTTGGCTCAGAGGACACACATGGGGGAAAGCAGATCTATCCAGATAAATTCCTTTCGTATTTGTTCTTTAGGTATTTTATCAAGCACAACTCAGTTACAACATAAAATTTTGCTCTACAACCACAGAGTTGCCTGCTAGGAAAGGCAGAAATGACTTAATTTCTGTCACCTGTCATTAATGATCTGCAGCATCTAGGCTAAGCTACTGAGACCCACAGTGCCAGAGAAGACAGCCAAATTAGGTGACAATATTTTAACATTTTTCTTACAAGAGTCTGTTTTTTTTCCTCCAAAGACAGAGACAGCTTTAAAGTCATCTGGCCTGCACAAGACTGACAATAAAAGCTACCAGTCAGCCACAGCCACAGCTTCCAGCAGAGAGAATCTTCAAAGAGACAGGATAAACAATAGTGGTTCTATGGCATTTTGGAACAAAGCAGTCTCACTGTTTCTGGAAGAGGAGGAAGGACTATAGAGGAAGACACTTCCCTGTTCAGTTGCACTGCTGCCCCTCCTCAAAGTGAAAGCTGTTTCTTCCCTAACTGGTCACTGAATGAAGAATAACACACAGTGTAGTGGCCAAGGCACTGCTCCATCACCAGCAACCATGCCAAGCATGAGACAAATCTTCCCCTAGCCCTTGTTACTGTCCTCTCCCCTCCAATTTTCTTTGTGACATCCCTAAAAATTATTAATCCCTTCCTGATAACGCATGATTATGGAGAACTCTAATTAGCAGGCTGGTGGGCAGCCCATGAACAACACTGCCCTCCCCCTATCGTTTTCAGTGTGTATTAAATGTCATTAATTGCGGAGAGGTATGCACAGGTCAGGGGTCTTCCTCTCTATTCCTCTTGCCTCAGAGCCAGAAGGCATTAACCCTTTGTGGGGAGCCTCACACCTCCCCAGGGACATTGAGCTGGCCAGGATCAGATTTTTGGCTGAGGGCAGTTGATGGAGAAGGACCAACTTATGTAAAGGATGCTACAACTCCACTGTCTGCAACATCAGGGACTTGAACTCCAGGTTCCAGGAAACCTCTGCCAGTTCTGTGAGTCCAACTGGAACTCTCTGTGATTTCACAGATTTTTTTAATGAGAGTGAAGACACTGCAGCCAAAGCACCTGAGTGTCAGAGTACCAATTATCCTGCAACAGAAAGGGCTGCTTCCCTTGCCTTCCCTGTGAACAATCTCGTTAGGAGCTGAGTTTTAATGATGCTGGAGGGTTACACTGGGGACAGAGGGAAGGAGCCCCTGAAGACAAAGTGTCCCTATGTACAATGGAAATACTAAAACACTGCACAGTTGACTACAGTGGTAGTAATTGATAAGGCTACATCCTTCAGAGGAGAATGAGCTATCACATAAAAATGTGATAGCTTAGTGCTTTATTGGCTCATGTCATTAAGCCTTGAACCCTACGTGTTTGAGTCCCACTAAAGAAACAGAAATAAATTTCTTCCCATAACCAAAATTTTCAATTTCTTATCCTTTTCTCAATGCAATTGAAATTTACATCCCATTTCAGATGAGAAAAATCCATCCTCAATTAAATTTCTGTATAAAATAGCAAACCACTTCCATCCAGATTTTATTTCTGTTTATCTTAGAGGGAATCAGTCAAGGTGCCTGTGTTGGTTTACGAGAAGAGGCAGAAGTGTAAACTCGTATTTTATGGTGAAAATGACAGTAAGAGTGACCTTGGTCAAGCAGATATTGCTTTTTCAACCGTGTCTAGAGGAGATAATCCAACAGCAGTCTGCAAAGCATCAGGTTTCCTTAGATCTTGCAGCAGTAATTCAATCAGGAGCATACAAAATTAGATGAAAAATAAGGTAACTAGCCTTCTGAGACTGGCTGATTGCAATAAATGTTCCCTCCAGACAGTGAGCATTACACTGTCCTCTTTCAGGAGAGGTTACCTTTTATTACAGCATGCTGCTCCCATTTCAGCCTGTGCCAAGCAGCAATGCTGTTAAATGTATTCTGCAGGACAGAAAAAAATCTTTTAAGGCAACTACATGTTGTCTTTAAAGTACCAAAAGAGTGAGTAGAAAACTTCCAGCTCTTGACCTTTGGGATCAAATGAGCAATGCCAGATCTTTCTTGTTTTTTTGGGGCTCTTCTAGGATAGATATTTTCCCTTCTCCTTGCCTTTCTTTTAAGTATCATGGAGTATTTTATAAGCACTGATTGATTGATCAAATCTTACAAACCTTGCTCTCCACTGTAGAGAAGTCCAGCTGAGCCACAGTTATGTCTGTGGCTCTAAACTCAGTGAAATTTGCACCAGAAGGTCACAAAGGAAGGGACAGAGTGAGACTGAGGTATGGTGGAGGTTATTCTCTGTCAAGTACAGAAATTGTTTTCAAGCCATAAATATTTGCCATGCATTTGTCCTGTGGACAGCTGAGAAAACACAATTTTTTAAGCTACTACAGGCTTGATTAGAGAAAAATCATTTAATTTAGCTACCTTCAAAGACACATATGGGGCTGACATGGGGTGCACCAGTGATCACTATGAACACACATTTTCATGTCGTAGTCACTGAGTACACAGCAAGACCTGAGCTCTGGGTGCTTTTATACATATTGATGTATTTTATATACAGTAGGGAGATTTTTGCATTTTATACATATTTATACACAAATTTATGCATGTTAGACATATTATGGAGAAGAAAGCACCAAGCAGCCACAGGTACTGTCTGCCACTGTCTGGTCTTGAACATCAGCTCTAACTGTGGGGTTTTTTTTGGGGAGAAGAGATGGGAACTCCTGGCAGAAGCCCTTGGGGAGCAGACATCGTAAGACAAACTCTTGTTCACCCTGGTGGGCTTGCTCTGTCTCCTTGATCAGCTGCAGGATAAGAAGGGTCCCTTGATACATCCTCATCAAGGAGTTTTTCCATTTATGTGTTATACGTACACATGAATAAATAAGATTTCCTGTTAATCAAAACTACACTAGACCATGAGTGCTTGTGAGCAAAAACCCAACACCCTGAGGAACTGAGGCATGGCCAAGCTCTGGCTCAGCAGTCTGAGGAGCTGTGGAACAGGAATTCTCTTTTAGTGGATCCAGGTGATGCTCCATGAAACCACGACACCTACATATATGACCAAAGCCTACAGCATGATATTTTTATCCACAAATCTGCACTTCATCCAGAACAGAGGTTTCCACTGATCTGATCAGCTGCAACAGGAACCAAAGGGAGCTGTCGCAACTGCAAGTGCACCCATAGCACACATCTGCAGTTAGATGGACCCAACATGAAAAGTGCCCAAAAAAACGTGGTTCCTGTAAACTGCTTGAAAGCAAATGGGTTGCAAGACCTCTCAATTTCAGTCATGTAAATAAGGAATAACTCCACCAAATGCAATGGACTGGTTTTTTATAAGATCACTGAAAACGAAAAGTCTACCAAGATTTCTGTACTTTCTCATGTATACATATTTTTTTAAAGGTATCTAAATGGAGTCACTGAGATGAGCTCCACAGATGAAGCCGTGCTGTATTTGTGCCACAGTGAGATTGCAGTTCGGGGATTTAGTCCTGAATAATGAAAATTCAGACAAAGATATATTCAGCAGATGTAAACATATCTAACCCTAACGACCCTATAATTGAGTTATTGTTTACAGCAGCTGAGAATCAGGCCCATGGTTTATTATGCAAAACCATTATCTTGTGGATTAATGTGCACACAAATAAAACTCATTAACCTCTTCAGGTATTGCTGCAGCTTTTTATGGATGAGATCTATTGTAATCAAAAACATATCCCCTCATAAATGTTGATAAGGCCCTTTAGAAACCTTAATCTTGTTATTCACAAATGCTTCTAATTACGGTTAAACAATTATCTTGGTGCGAAGGAAATGGACACTGTTTCTGGTAGCTCCTGACAGCTGTTCTTGAAATGAAAACAAGAAGAAAAATAAACAAGGTTTTTCTTTTAAAGAGAGGAACTTTGTAAATATAATATTTACTATAGAACTGAATGTTTATTGACAAATGACACTTCTCTGCATATGTCTGCCATAAATATAAATTCAGATTTACAGGTAAGTCCATTAAGTTAATTAGTCCATTAAATTAATTAGTGTATTGCCCTGTTAATGCTATTTTTCTGTACTGTGTTGCCAGATATTTTTTAATACCTCTAAACACCTCCAACATGCAGCCTATCATTCCCTTCCAGGGGAAAAACATGTTTTTACAACTGTCCTAGTCCAGCTGTTTTACTTTATAGTATAGTAACCATTCTACTTCTCCATTTTATCTTAATTATTTCCAATTTTACCATCTCAAATATTCCTTCTTTACCCTTGGTGTTCACCACAAACAGTTACTGGCAGCAGTGGACATTTGCCAGTCAGAGAAGGGGCAGCCCCTGCATCACCACAGAGACCCCTGATGTCCCCCAGCCATGGGCACCAACATCCCAGGTTGCTCAGAGCCCCATCCAACCTGACCTTGAATACCTCCAGGGATGGGGCATCCATGACTTTTCTGGGCAACATGTTCCAAGGCATCATCACCCTCACAGTAAAGAATTCCTTCCTAATATCCCTTCAAAACCTACTCACTTCTCTCCTGAGCTGTTGAAAATAAGGAATTTCCTGTTTGCTTGTTGCTTTTGAAGCCTTGTTTCAGAGGACGTGCAGCCATTTGAGCAGCTTCAATCCCAGGAGCAGATGACTGGTGTGCATGCATTGTGTGTGCAATTTTGGATAATCAGCAGAATTAAATTACATAGGATTAAGTTTTGTGGAGTTCTGCATTTAGTCTTAACAGAGGTGGAGAAAACTTCAATGACTCTTCTCCTGAAATGTATCCTTAGCCTCTTGGATACTCTCAGGCATTTTCAGAACAGGAAATCCCTGTTGGACCTGCAGATTTTGCAAAGTTAAAATAGATCTATGATGAATGAGTGGGGAAGCACCAGATATTCTGTACTCACATTGTCCATTAGGCACATTTCTGTAAACTGCCTTTTCTTGGCAAATTGTCTTCTCGTTGTAACTTACTTTAAATCCCTCTGTTCACGGTACTGGTTGATGCATCTGGAACTCAGTCCCAGTCACCCACAGTCAACCCCACCTTGCTGGCTTCTCTCTCATAAACTTTCTGATGTTTTATATCCTCCAGATTTTGCTGTTATTTTCCTTTAAGGGTGCTTCTGGTGGCTGGAGGAATCTACCTCTACCTTCTGTGCATGTATGCACAGAAAAAGGTTACAAATATCTGCATTCTAGCTACAAGTAAAAATACAAAAGAAAGGAAAAGTGTCAAGAGCAAAGCTTTGAAAGCAATGCAACCCAGATATCCATGGCCAGTCTTCCAAAGCTGCCCACAGGTACACAGGATGTCTAAAGATATCAGTGCTGGCTCTAAACCCTGCCCCTGAGGCACAACAACTGCAGTAACAGAAGCCAACATACCTTCACATGTCAGGAGGAAGTATTCCAGATTGTGGCTGAAGGATGCACTGAAATAAGTACAGTTTTCAATCAGATCACAGGACAGGCACCTCCTGTTGAAGTTCCCATTTGTGCTTGCACTGAAAAAGTTAATACAATTCCATGAAGGTCACTGAGCACATGTTATTTGAAAGCAACATTACTTGAACCTCACTTTAGAACAAGAATATAAATCTAATGTGTCCAACATTAGTAAGAGACAAAGTATTTCCATTTGGTTGAGTTTAAATAGCAGTAATGGATTTTTTTTTTTCCCTCCTGGTTGAATAGAGAATATATAAATGGATACTGATGTCATTTTGCAAGGTCAGGTGGTTACAAAGGAAGGTGTAGTTTTTAAAAGAAAATAATGGTTGCAATTCCACAAGAGGAAGTCATAATTTGGTGGATGAAGTAATGAAACAAAGGAGCAATATTTCTACATTTATTTATATTATAACAGACAACAAAGAGCTGGAATTGCTTTCTCTAAGTTTCTGACTGGGTGCATCACTGGTCTGATTTGCTAGCTGCTGCCTCAGAGGCCAAAGCCCTTTTCAGAGGTTTGAATAGCTGCTCTTATAACCCCCAAGTAGAAAGGAAAGATTGTATTTAGGGATCTGCTGTTGAAGAAGGTGATGTGGCCTGTCCATTCGCTCACAAGTGCTGCTAAGAGTCCACTGAATGTTGAAGAATGAATTACAGATTATTAGCAAGTATTAATAGATAACATTTTGCACCACTATAGCATTTTGAAGCTTCAAGAATATTAACCAAGAGACCCTTCCAGTATTACTGTAAAGCACATGAGTGTTTTTTGCTACCACTTCAAGAGATGAGGCTGAGCAACCTTTTTGGGATCACAGAGATTGAAATAAGCAGATCATAGGTTCTTGTTTAGGCTCAGATTTTATCTCTGACTTCAATCCTAATTAAATTTACTAAATCAAACACAAAAAAGAGGGGGAAAAAAGCCCTATACAGATCTTCTTTCTCTGCTGTCTGTGTGGGGAGATGAGGCTGATGAGGCACCAGGGTGAGATGGACGCCAAGACAAGGAGGGATGGGGAGCAGCACTTTGACTCATTCCAGCAGCTCTTGAACAGCTGTGCCTGTGAGGTTTCAAAGTGAGGTTTTCTTCT
Source organism: Edolisoma coerulescens (assembly GCA_013397115.1). Lineage (NCBI taxonomy): Eukaryota > Metazoa > Chordata > Aves > Passeriformes > Campephagidae > Edolisoma > Edolisoma coerulescens. The sequence continues at coordinate 110,963 of VWZW01006602.1, forward strand.
CATTCCAATAGAAATGAAGAGTTAATGTAGTTTTTAAAATTTTCTTCAAGGGAATAAACACTCTTAAAAAACTGTGGAGTGCAGTGAACAGGCATAATGGTCTCGGAAAAAAAAAAAGATTCAGCAACAGGTAATTTAGTTTGCTTTAGTTTCCTTCCCACTGAGGAAAAAAAAAGGTATGATGTCATGTGAGAGAAGGAAAACATACTGACTGTCTCTTATCCACTTGTGCCATCACCAACTCTGCCCTTCATCACAGGTTTTGTGATGGCAGCAGGGTCACTGAGAAGAAAAACAGGGCAAATGGAATAATAATTCTGAAATGTTTATTTAAAAGTTTGTGTTCCCTCCCCTTTTTCATCTGCTTCCGCTATGTTTCACAATAGCAACACTACCAACAGCTTGCTATAAAACCAGCCTTTTACTCATCATACACTTAGGGAGGATGATCTTCTGGAACTGCAGAAAAAAGTTTCTAAACATAAAATATTGTTAATGCTTTTCAGTTTCATGAAGAGGTGAGCTACTATAAAATTTCTCAGAGCCTCTATTGGAAAGTATAAAAACAGTTTATACCATTAGTTTCTGTATTTTTGATTTCTTTCAAGTGCTAAGCAGCTCTGTTGGAAAGTTTTGTCACAGTCAATCTTGAGACCAATTTAAAATTTGCATTAAAATGAGAAAACTGCTAAATGTAAAACATTTCCAAGTGTCAAGCATTTTGTTCACAATAGTTACATTGTTCTGTCTTCTCCAGTGACACATTGAAAGATCTTGCAATGCCATTAAAGAAAAAAACTTCAGAAACTGCTTCTACTGCAATTGCTTATGATTCGTGTAAAATTGAAGAAATGGGAAATTCTGTATATGAAGTTAGTAGAGCACAAACCTGTATAAATGTCTCCTTCTTGGCGAATCTTCTGTGCTGTGGAAATAACTGGAGGGGAAAAACAAAAGTGAATTGCACCATGAGAAGGGTGTTTAGAAGTATCTCATGCAACAACACCTTCACTCATATTGTCATTTTCATGATCTTGTAAAAGCAAGGAAAGTTTAAACTGAATTAGAAAAAGATACAGAGAGACACATCACTGAGAGGCTCAAGAAGGCAGATTGTACACTGCACTGCAATTAAAACAAGCATGGAAAACTTTGGGTCCTAAACTGGTCATGTCAGTGGATCAAAAAGGATCAAGTGATTAAGTGGAAGACATCCACCTTTTTACCTCAAGTTTCATGGCTCAGAATTTCTTTAAAAGACCTTTCCTCTTTCTCTAGAGAAAGTTTTTACTTCTCTGGCCACGTTTTATTCTTTCCCAGACAGACAGCTAAGCAGGGTTTGATGGGAAGGCAGAGCATGAAGCTGAAGAACACTTCGTTGTCCTTGTTTCATGCTGAGACTGTGGTGAGCTCCTTTCTGGATTAACAACACAAGCTCTGTTGTGCAGTGGCAGCTTCCAGAGGTAAAGGAGAGATGCTGCAGCAGGTGGCCAACCTCAGTCCTGCCTTTGGGGTCTGAATTAATCCCCCAGATGCATTTTGTGTGGATAACGATAGAGCACAGGAACAAATATAGCATCCATGTGGTGAATAATGTCAGGAAGGATATTCATCCCTGCTGATCTGCTTCCAACAAGCTGCACTTGCCTGGGCACACGTCCTGATTGCACAAATTGTGTGTGGTATTTTCTGCCAGTTAAAATGCCAATAAGACTTTGGTAATAGTTTGCTACTTAGACCGCTCCTGGAAGTGTTCAAGGCCAGGATTGATGGGCAACCTGCTCCAGTGGAAGTTGTCCCTGCCCATGACAGGGAGCTGGAACTGGGTGATCTTTCCCTTCCAGCCCAAGCCATTCTGTGATTCTATGCTTCTAGGATTTTATATTGTTCTGAAGCTATTGGTAATTGAGAGCATTCAAAATCTTGAAGAAGCACTGTGCTCTTGATGATCACTCAAAGTTTATTGATTCCAGAAACTATTTACTCAACTGTTCAGTGACCTTAAGTAACTGAGAGGTGAGAACCTTGTATCCACCTGAAATTTTGTCTGGAAAGGAATCTGTTATTTGGTTCCAGAAATCTGTCTAAATATTTTCTAATGTAATTTCCTGAAGTGTATTTGAAAAAGTGAATGTTTACAGAAGTTATATTACAAGCATAGAGAGCAAGTGTGAAGGAGGGTGGGTTTGTTTTTCTTTTATTTTTCTTTTTTTCTAATTCTCACCAAATACTTCGTTTTTCCCCCACTGCATTGGTATTTTTGCACGTCATCAAAGGATTCTTTCCAAAACTGACTAGGTGGTTGATGAAAAGCTTTTTTCCTACAGAGGCTAATATTAGAAGTTGTAGCAGGAGAAATTACTCCTCTGCACAAATTTATTTTATAGTCACGTAAAGAGAGGTTTGAACTGCACAGATTAATCAAAATAACACAAGATATATGTAATAGTGTGAGAGGTTAAACCAAAATGGAGACAGCTTCTCCTGCTTTCTTATCCCCACCTCCTCATGCTCACAGGTTTCAGTGTGCACACAACACGTCTGCAACTGACCCAGAGCCCAGGGCTGAACAAAGGAAGTCTGATTTGTCAGGCCAAAGTTTACTTACATTTTCTGTCTCTTTTCATCATATGCCAGTATCTTTGTCACATCCCAGTCTCCAGATGTAATAGCCTGTAAGTCGTCATTGCTACTGTTGGGCTGCCAGAAAGAAAAGAGAAGTAGATTTCTTTATTGTTAAAACTTCTGAAAAACAGAGCTCTCCTGGCTGTATTGCCCACGAAAAATAAACCATACACTGCAATTTCCACCACTACACCTGCTTTATCTGTGAATCTGCAGGCATAGAAATAAAAGAGAGTCTGAATCATCTTAACCACGACTCCACTGAAGATAATGAGGTAAATTCAGCACAGAGCAACTTCAAACCCCTTCCTCTAATCCAGCGTGCCCACACGCTTCTATTCAATCCTTTATGGCAGGGTAGGGATTTACTTATTTACAACTAAGGTGGCATTAAAAAACCAAACCAAACCAGTAATAATGTTTGGAAAGAGACAGTTGATTGACCTTTTTCTTCTAAGTACTTCATTTGGAAATTCACATTATCTTATGCCCAATAAAGCATCATTGGAGGTTTTCTTTTACGCACAAGACCGTTCTATATCTGCACCTCCCCGTCTCACCGGTACAAGCACAGACACCACTTTTTATTGCTGTCTGCCTCTGGCGAGACCCAGAGCAGCAGCAGCAGCAGCAGTGAGTGAGTCACCTGTGATGATGACATGGCGATGTGGTAGAAGTGCCCACGTCCTCCCTGGGGAATAGCCCGGACGAAGAAAAACTTCCGACCATCCTTGGAAAAAATGGGCTCTTCATTCTGTATAAGCAGCAAAATTAAGGGGTGTGTTAGCGTTAATTGGTTGTATTTAGAATTGCTCAGCACTCCAACGCCCTGTGAAATTAATTCACAGTAAAACAGAAAGTGCTCTTTGACAGCAACCTGAGGCAAACAAAGAGCCCGCTGAAAACTGGAGAACGTTTTGAGGATTATTGCTTCTTGCTCTCGGGAAAGCAGACACCTTCCAGCTGTGGGAAGGCAGGCAGCAAGGCGAGTTCCTTGGCTGTAAAGTCAATTCCCGTTTGCAAAGCCAGAAGTACACATATGCAGCTGACTGCTCGGGGCACTTGGAATACAGCCTTTAGAACCGGGGTGACAAACCTTGCTTACCCTGCTGGAAGAACCTCTCTGTTCCTGTCCTGGAGGAAACACAACTGAACAGCATCTGACTGCTGTCTTTTCCGCTGTCTTACAAATGCTTATCTCACTGAATTATTTATGAGGGAGAGGATGTCCTGCAGAACTCTCTTTGACACAGAGCTCCCAGGTGAATGTGGTGATTGACTTTTATTGGGTGACTGGAACTTTCAGCCAGAGATAGAAGAGACTCAGCAGAAGGAAAATCAAACACCACACATGGCCAGCAAGCATCTCCTGGACGGGAGTCTTCTTTTTGTGAACAAGAACCCTGAGGCACATGAGAAGTGTCCACTGCATGAGATGGTTGAACAGCAGATTACCAGGGAAGGCAGAAGGATGGTCCATGTGGTGGGACAAAGGAGCACTGTACCAAGAGAACGGGCTACATGAAGCTAACTCTAAATCTTGACTAGTTGGGTGTAAGTAAAAAGCTGAACTTCTGCTAAGCCTCTCCTGTGATATCAGGATTTTCTGTGCCTGGATGACCCCTTTCTTGGCCTGGCTTTGTGGACCTGTCTTCCTCCAGGGCAATCAACAAGGACACTGCTGCCAGCCTCCTCTGGGTCCTCTGCAGTTCAGTGTTAATCAAGCACCTTGATTTTCTGCTTGGGACATGCCAAGATACCACACTGAACCAGCAGGAACCTGATTGTACAGGGAGACTTATGGCACAGCAAAGGAATAAACATTTTTATTTCCCATAAGCTAACACATTATTCTTACTCTATGTTCCTTTGCTCCTTTGTTCTTTACTGATTAATTCTTTTCTTCTATTTATCAGATTTGTCAATGCTCTATTAGGTGTTCAAACTGTTCTTTTTTCCTTTTATTTTCCCCTGCTTATGTTTTCAGTATATTTTAAAATGTGCCCATTTGCAGCTTGTTGCAGCTCTACGAAGTAATGGTTTCATTTGTTTCTGACATTGTTCTGGAACCTGAAACATGAAACTCTATATTATTTCCAAATGTCTTTCATGACAGGAGAAACCTCAATGAATAATGACTGTGATAGCTCAGGCAAACCTTCTGCTCGACAGGTTTTCCTTTCCTGAGGTAGGTGGCAATGAGTTCACCCTCCATTTCTATATCTGTGCCTCCTGCATTATGCATTCCAGCAATGTGTCACTGCCAGCGAGAGCAGGCATTGTACAGATGAGTTTGAGGTTCACTCTGAGCTACAGGGGGAGGAAGTTCATGGCACGGGTGACAGGAGTGAGGTTTTCGCTCTGGGCTGATGTTACAAGACATCCTGTTTGCATGTTCCTGTTGCTGGAAAGACAACACATGAATGCAGTCAGAACTCTGTGACAGAGATGACTTATCCCAGGTGGTAAATGGGGAGACAGACTGAAATTCTCTTGGAATAGGGTGTTGTAATTTAGGGAGCTTCATAATTTAAATATTCTGCATGTGATATGAACTGTCTGAGCCTTTGGTCAACAATTGACTGAATCCCACAATACTAGAATAGAACAGCTCTCCCTGAAAATAATAGATCAGTTTAGTGCTAGTAAAAGAAAATACTTTTACTATGCAGCAGGTATGGAAGTGTGGAAGTGTTTTTGTGTGTGTGTAAGTTTTTTTGCCGCAGGCGGTTTATGGACACAGCTGGTATCAGTAGGTGCAAAAAGGGATTGAACAAACTCACGTTTCATTGATACATCTTAAAGGACATGGATATAGTCTCAAATGTCTGTAGTCTTTTTGTTGTAAGTGATGGTGAAATATGAGAAAATTATGCCACCAAATACTTCAGCTTTATTGGAAAAGAGAAGGTAATGGGAGGCTGCTGGAGGGCTCTGAACCTCCTGGAGGGTTCAGTGCTGGAGCTCAGAGCTGCACAACTCAAGTCAGTGTATCTGCAAATGGTCAGGAGAAGAAAACAAGGAGTGTCTCTGTGGCTTATCCCAAGTTTGGCAGAATGGGGATGGGTGAGGAGAATGCTAAATGCAGTTTGAGTTTCTGTAGATCTTAAAGAGGAGCACAAAGTCCTGGAGTAATGAATAACAATTTAAAAAGTTTTAAAAAAAGGAAGAGTGTATTCAATTGTGTTTGATCATCACTGGATCTGCAGCCACCTGAGGAAGACTCCTCTGGTAAAACAAGGGAAGATAAGGTGTGTACAGGATGGTGGGGAGTGCACAAGTGTCTCCAACCTCGGGAATTTGCATGATAAAACATTGTAGTAGATAAAACATTTCACAAAAAATCACTTCCGTATCTGGTGGATTTCTCCTTAACTAGAAACCAAGCCATGCTAAACCATGACAAACATTCACTGGGACAAACGTTTGAAAGAGAAATTACCCGATTTGTGGTGAGTTGGAAGGTACGAAAGATTCATGGACACAGAAGTACAGCTCCACCAAAATCACCCACGCATTATCATGGGTCAAACAATCATCATGGTTCAGCACCACACATTGCAGCTCCAAACTGGTTTGTCTGTGCCCAGCACACTCCCTGCCTCCTGTTCTTCTGCGGTGCCTCACACGCTCTTGGCTGGACTCCACACTTTTCCTCACAGAAATCAGTGGCAAAGCAGATTCTTTGCATATTGGTTTTATTACTGATTGAGAGTTATACTTCCATAAGAATTACGATTTTCTGGTTCATCCTCAGGTTTTAAAAAGGAAACAAATTAATATGAATAACTGAATCCTTTCCAATTGATTCTCTGATGCATTTTCCCTTCCTCAGCAGTCTCCTGCCCTCTCTCTCTGATCCACCTTTGTCCAGACCCCAGAATGAATGATTTTGCTGTGTGGGCATTTATTCTTTCAGTTCCCAATACTTTCCATGTCACAGGCCCATAGCTCCGATAAATAGATGGGTGTGACACGAGTCCTTTTAACCCCTTCCATACTGGTAAACTCTTTGTTTAAATCCAACAAAGAAAACACCCGGTGTGCATTGACTCTAATGGGACAATGCAGTCCCCTCCTCTTTAGGGCACAGGGGGAAGATCCCTTTCATCTCCTGACACAGTCCCTGGGGCAAAGCTGAGCTTCGTCCTCCATCCCTGTCCCCATGCTCATCTGAGCCCGGCTGCACCACAGCTGTGGCCATCTCTGAAGCCAGGGCAGCTGAACCAAAATCAGGGTCAACAACTGGAGAGGATCCCATGTCTCTGGGTGCTGATCCCCTCCACTGGGTGAAATGGGGACTCTTCACTTAAGCACCAAAAAGGCTGTTTGTAGCCAGAAGCTGCTTTTTTAGCTTTGGCAGATGAATTTGGGTATTTGAATTATGGGTCTCTGGATCCTATTTCTGCTGCATCCTTTGTCTTTAGGCCAAAATTATGTCAGTTATGGGGTAATTACATGGCAAAAGGGCTTTACAAAGTGAAAAAGTGGGTCCTGTTTGTAAGTTCCTCTGGAATCTGTTTTTATTTTAACAATCTCTTTTCATACCTCCTATTAACTACATGTAAGAATCATTTCTGGGTTATCACGCAGGATTAAAGCAAGGGAGTAACAAAAGAAAAATGGTACAAGGTTTTCAACATTTCAGCCTTTTAACAGAGCAAGTCTTTAGTTTCAGACTGAGGTCATCTGAAACACTGGAGAAATAGGAGGACTGGAAAGAAAAATGCAACCCAAAGAAACTGTTATCAGGGGAGGGCAGCCAGCCCACACAGGCAGTTTTGGAGGTTATGGGTCTCTAAACAGTTTTATGGTAATCTTCTGGTCCTGCCAACATCAGTGTCAAAGACTGCAGCCTTTGGTGGAGTTGCAATTGCACCCTGGTTTATGATTAAATTTTTTTTCAGGCCACATTCACAATTAAATAAATAAACTAATTAAAATGCCAGTAAAGTTTATCTTCAGCAGGTGCTCAGAAATTGCCTGATTTCTCCCTTGCTGACTCATTGCCTGTATATGACCTCTCTAGTACTACTGGAAAATGGCTTCTTCACAAAACTTGAAACAAAATTGCTTACAGCTATAATTAGCGTTTCAAACAATTTGTGTATTTAAGCAAAAGTATGAGTGAAGTTCAGTCTGGCTCTTGTGCTCAGAAGTGCACAAGCAAATATATAAATAAAAGAAGTATAAACTTCCAGAGTCCCTGGACAGTTTTAGTGAACATGTGCCACCTCATGTGACAAAGAGTAACAGATACTTTCTAGCAAATCCTGTGTAAATACTGTGTATTTCTCATTGTACTTTAAGTAGTTTATCCTATTTTTTAGCTGCACAGGGAGTGGCTGCATTATTTCTCTTTGCCTGTGTCGGAGAGAGGCCCTCTAAAGATTTTGGACTTGCATAAAATGTATTCATGAACTTAAGCCCAGAAGGAAACATGAGATTGTTTACTACGACCTTCTGTAGACAGACTGTTAAATGCCACTGAGTCACCAAACTACTACAACAACAAAATTCAAATTCATGGGTTCTATGCTTTATCTCAGAATTCCCAGGATTTCAGACAGCTGAAAAAAGTCAACCCTGTCATCCTTGGAGACTCCCTCATGTCCCTGATGAGTATCTTCTTGTCTCCTACTCCCAGCTGACTGTTTGTCCCTGTTCCAGGATGCACTTAAATTCCTGGGAAAAAGGTAAAACCCATGTGTGCTTTTCAAATGGTGCATGTGGAGAATTTTGAAGGAGTATTTTAAAGAACAAGGCAAGCGGTTGGATTCCTTGGTCCTACTGATTTAAAACTGGGACACCTCTCAAAGAAGGTCTTTGGGGTGGGCTGAACCCTGCCCAGGCTCCCTTGACTGTGTGACCCCACTGCCACCACCCCGGCCATGTCCAGAGGGGGCAGAGCACCTGGCTCATTTGCAAACACTTATATTTAAATGTCTCAGCCAAGGAATCATCATCTCGAGCTGAGCCACACTCCTGAGCTCCTTCAGCAGCTGCCTGATGTGCAATTCATCTTCTTCTTGAAGAGGTTAGTGGACCCAAACTAGCATTTAACATTTTCAAATCATCCTCATAGTCAGACACACATGCCACGAAAATACCTTTCCAGTTATCTAGATTAATGTGTCATAGAATAAAAGGCAAATATAGAAAATACAACTATCTCAGTAATCATATTCAGTCAAAACTAGAATTTTAAGTAATTTTGTTTTCAGAAATACAGGCAAAAGAGCTATGTAATTCTTCAGACTCCTACAAAAGCTTTTGAAGGGTGCTATCAAATGTCTCCAAAGTCCATAGAAAATGGTATTTTAGTTTAGCACTGAGATGTCTGACTCATTTGGCTGTAATGGACATCCTTCTCTAACATCAATCTAAGTGTGTGCTCTCAAACTAAGTATATGCTTTTTGGAGACGTAGTAAAACAAAATGTATTTCCCTGGAGCAGGCCCATTAGGGACTGACAGATCATTTACTTCAGATACTGAGGATAAAGCACCATCTTTTAATGCCTGACCACGTGGTAGGTGACTAAATAACCACAGCAGTGTAAAAACACAAGTTCCACTATACTGTATTAATTTTATAAAACACAGCTTCTACTATACTGCAGTAAATAGCAACAAAAGGATTACTTTACTGCTATTGCCCTCAAACTTATAAAATAAATAAATCCTGTTAAGTTCTTTTTTATTATTTTTTTAATATATAATATCTGGACAACTTAATTTGCCTTTGATTTGGCTTGTCTTTTAAGCTTTTGTTTCCTACTCAAGCCAATACGGTCCTTATGAATGTAAAGACTATTTCAGCATCATTTTTACTCTATATCGGCAAAAGATTATTTGAAATGCTTGGAGCACAAAATCTATTTCCCCATACAATCAATTTTCATCTGGATCACACATAGCCCATTGCTGCAGGACAGCCACTGGAACAGAGGAGAGCATTGCTCTTGCTGTGAACTGATGTGGTGTCATTTCTACAGGGTCTTGGCTCCTCTGAACAAGCTGTGACAAAAATTTTAAATGCTTTAAACCTGGACTTGGAAAAATATGAAGTACAAGATATTATGGGACAGGCTGCTCCCTGTCTGGCGTTCACACAGGGCTTGAGAAACACGTCAATGTTGTGGCTGAATTGAGATCACAGCTTCTCTCTCAAGAACAGCTTAATCTAGTCTGAGGTCCCCTCACAAACTGACTCCTGGGTGAGTGTTATATACGATATTTAAGTGACTTAACAGTCTACCTGCATGATTTTGTCTCTGAATGGACACAGATCCTCTTAATAAAATGACCAGACAACAACCACCATAGTGTTTAAATCATCATCATCAGTGTCAGGGCAGGGTATGAAGGATTGCCTCTGAGTCTGGTGAGTCCTATACAGATACTGCCAGGGAGTGATTTTATACCAACATCAGCTTTTCATCTCTTTTAAATACAAGTAAATTGCAGGCTAAGAACTACGGGACCTTCCAGAGTAGATGCCATCTTCCAAGTATCTCTCTCAGGACTAGAAATCAGTTTTTCTCTTTGGGGCAAAACCCAGTGAAACAATAATCCTACCAAAAACTTGACCTCAAGGAGAAGATCACTCACCTGTCTGTGCAGCCAGGCATCGCTCTCATCTTCATGTTTCTAAAACACAAAAAGATCATTAACACCATACTTGTCACATATTATATTCTGCTTATCAGTACAGGAAGCTGTTGGATTGGAGTTGAAAGGTTGTTCAGAAATACAAAGAAACTGTTTAAATATGTGTTTCTGGAGTGGAATCCAGTGGCTGCTTTCCTTGACTTTCCTCCCTGATGGATAAGCATTCACTAGATCAAGAAAGCATTTTACTCACACAAAGCACATAAATCCACAAGATATATTATTCCCCAAAGAAATAAAGCTTCTGAAGAAAAAAATAAAGGCTGAAATGAAAGCTATTAAGAAAAAACTTCTCACCATACTCTATGCACAGAATTGCATTATTTTTTCCAAGGCATGGGTGTACCAGAACAATTTTATACAGTGGAAACACATGCCAGTTTAAATGATGGAATCTGCTAAGCCAGATCTTATATCAATACACCATTTGTATTAGTGCATTTATAGAAGGGATTAATTAACTACAATTAAGGTATGTGTAGACAAGCACGAGCTGGTTTTAACGCCATTAAATACATATAATGCAGCTAGAATGTTGCAAAGATATTTAGGCTGCAAACTCTTGAGGTGTGCGAGCTTGTGTGAGGATACAGGTATTTCAACACAGGTAATCACTCTCCCTCACACACACACAGAATGTTTTTGGATTTCTAGGTGTCAAAAAAGAATTAAAAATTGTGAACATTTTTTATAATCTGTCTGCCTAAATTAATATGTGCCAGCTGACTTTTCATCATATAAAACAACTTAAATATTTTCTCCTTGCATGGGTTAGGAACACTGATAGCAAGTGACCGCCGTGCAAGTCTCTCCTACCTTGGTGCAAACCCCCGTGGTGGCGTCGCAGAGCGTCAGGATGGACACGTTCTGGGCCCTGTTGAGCCAGTTCACTGCCACCTTGGTGCTGGTGGCCCATTTCACCATGGTGATGTAGTAGTCCCTGCAAACACAGACGTGCACAAACCAAATCACAACGCTGCCATCCTCATGAATTGCCACATGGCAGAGCAGTCGGGGGCTGCTGCAGGCAAACAGTCCAGGAGAGAGCTGTGGTTTTAAAGAACATCGTGTCCTGACGTCTCTAGGCTGCTTTATGTATGGATTTCAACCCCTAAAAATGACATTTTTAGGGTTGTGCAGGTGTTTTATCTGCCACTTCTGGAAGTTATTTTCAAAGAATACACGAATACAGAGATAAAGAACTTTTCAAGCTATTCTGTCTTCCAAGAAGCATTGAACTGCCCAGAGCCACAAATTTATGCACAGGTGGAAAAGAAATTGCAAAGCATTTCCATCCTGAGCACACTAACCTGAGCTGACTCAGACCTATCACTATCAATGGTTGGCTTCTTTATGCTTATGAAAAGTTGATGGCCTTTGAGTATTCCAACTACACACCAAAGTACCCAGGAGTGTTGCATTAAAAGACAAATAGTAAGAAGGATAGAGTTTGGAGTGACACAGGGTTTCTGTAAAGCAGATGCAGTTGGTTGCCATAAAGACATCAGCAGAGACAGTCTGCATGAGCCAAACCACCCTCCCACACTCCCTGCACTATCTTATTGCTGGACATTTTCAGGTTGTGATGATGCTTGGAGTAAATCATGGGTGTGGGCTGCACAGTCCTGTAATTGATATCCTCAGGAAAGGTCCTGTGCAATAGTGAGGAATTCAAGCACTTAGTCTGGGCTGGAAAATACAGGGATAAATTCACTGATGGTTGCCTTCTCAGAGCCAGGGAATGGTGCTAGCAGACATCCACCTCTGCAGCAATTCAGGGCTCCACCACTTCATTTGTAGGGCACAACTGCGGCTGAACCGCCAAAGCTGGTGATGTTATAATATACTGCTGGGCTATGTGGGCCAACTCATCCTCAAAGTATAATACCACTTTTTACGGCGTACAGTCTATAAAAAATTTATTAGTTCATTTGTTTGCTATAAAATATGTATAAGGAATTGTTGCCCTCATTGGAAACAACGCGTTGTGTCGCTGGAGAGTCCTTCGTGTTCTGGCAAGAGCTCCTGGATATACTGAAGAGAAAGGGCAAAAGCACAAAGGTCTGTTTGTCTAGAAAAATAAGTTGGAAATTGATTTTGTGCTTTTCAGTAATATTTAGTGCCTGAAATTGGCTGGGGGAAAAAGGAACAAAAGGCCTCAATGCTTGCATCCGCTGCACTAGGGGGAAGGATATGCCCAGGTGAGACAACAGCAGTCTGAAAATTTAGAGCCTGAAATAAAATTGTAATTTTACTCTTTATCAGCAACAGCATAGGCCCTAAGAGGAAAAAAACAACACAGCAAAATTAAACTGTATAACTGTCTCTTCTTTCTCTCCAAAATGAACTGAGCAGATTCAGTCTCCCCAGAAAAGGAATGTGATTTTAGTACTTATTGTGGCTTGGAGCAGTTTTTCCATAAATCCAATTTCAAGTTTCAAGGACATATATTCAATTTTTACATCCCTCTCATTGTTTGAACACAAGAGCCACAGTTCTTTCTCAGGAACTTTTAATGATTATTTTAGGTGAATCAGGGTGTTCCCTACCACCCCAGAGAAGGGCATGGAGTCTCAATTTCTCTCTGAAGCCTCTCTCAGCCATCAAGACCAGGGATAACCCAGCCCACAGATAACTGCAGGTACTTGTATAGTCATTATTCCAGTTTCTGAGTAGTGTGGAGTCTTTAATTTCATTTACTTCCCTTCACATCTCTTCTACAGGACAACCAGGTTTTACGGTTCCCATTTTGCAGAGGAAAATGAGACAAGAAGGTGTGATTCATCTCAGCTAATTTTAAACCTCTGCTGCTCCTGCAGCTGCACTGGTTGAGCAGCCAGTGGAGAGAAATGGGAAGTCAGTGCATTTCCCAAGCCCTCTCTGCCTGACCTGTCCCACATTTTATATGGAGCTGATTTAGGGGAGAACCCATTTCTCCCACAGAATGAAATCTGTTCCAGCAGGTACTTGACCACTGCATTTATAGACATCCACGTCAGAGCAAAGGGAAGGGACACCTTGTCTGAGCCCTGTCAGGGAGGGTGAAGCCATCCTGAGGTTTGCAATGCATTTCCCCATCCCAGTAAAGACATTGTTGGTTTGGTTTGCAATCATCTGAGACTGGTTGTTGTGCAGCACCCTTCTCCATGCCCCAGCTGTCCGTGGCTGCTTCCTGGAGGCAGGAATCCCCAGCATGAGGTACGACTCTACAATGTGAATACCTACAGTATGAGCATGGGAATAAAGCCACAAACACCATAAAGAACAGGCAGGGATTTATTACAGGCCAAGGGACAGCAGCAGCCCAGCCCATGGTCCCTGGGGCACAGACAGCTCCTGCACCAGATCCAGACTGGAGTCGTCTGAGTTTTTCCATTATTTATTTGTTTCTGGCCCATGCAAGGGCCAGTGATGATTTCTGCACTTGAGGGAGATAACTTCATTCCTCAGTTTGCCACCTGAGATGGAAATACGATGTGAGAAATAAGCCAGGTGATGATCCAATTCTGACCATCTGCTGATGAAACTCTTGGGGTCCAGTGGTTCTCACCAAAATAAAAAATGCCTGTCAGGCATTAAATGTTATTATACTACTACTTTTTCCCCTTCAAATTAACCCCTTCCCTTCACTTTCTTTTTCTCACAGAAAAGCATAGCATTGGAGAAAATTTGACAAAAATGTTGAGAATGAAAGATATTTATAAAGGACAAGTGATCAATATTGTACATGTCACCCCAAAATATGTTTTCCCATCATCAGCTTTGCTTTCTTTGTTTTGGTTTTTTTTTTTTAACTGAAAAGTGTCTCATTTCTGTGGAAAATTTCTGGCTTCTTTCAATTTTGAAAGAAAAAAGGCCGTGGCATATCTCCACTTTATTATCAGCTTTATTAATTGTACTAAATCACTTTGCTCCAGATAAAAAGAACACGAAATACCACTCTGTCCATATATCATCTGTACTGAGCATGTTGAAATGCTTCAGATAGGATGTGTCTGCTGGAAGATTGTTATCACCAGCTTCCTCTGCTTTCTTGAAACTCCCTTCTGTAACTGAATGTACAGTACATCCCTCTTGCCTATTTTAATGAAATTTTATCACATTAATCCTCTCATCTCAGAAAACATATGCATAATGAAAATGCACCCCTGTTGCTCTGGCAGCACTACTTCTGTCATCCCTAGAGATGGCAATTGCCGTGGTTTTGATGAAATATGCAGGCACTAATTAATTATGATGTATTTTGCATCATTTTGCAATATTGATTGCAACCAAATAAATTACGGCCACCCATAACCATATAGAACAAATTTATTAACAACACTTGGATCCTGCAGTCGGAAGTTATTCCTGTAATTAAAACCTTTCTGAGTCTCTCTGTTTATAGAGAATGCTACCAAAAGAGAAATGATATTGTTCAGGAGCCACCAATCTGATACTGTGATCCTGAATTCCCACCTGCTCTACACAGGTCTGAGGTCATATTTTTGAAAGGCAAATGCCCATTTGGTTTGGCCGCAGGTCACACATCTTCTTTTGCATAAATGGGTTTGGGTTATTTTAAAGTTATTCAGTGTAAATCTGTTTTAATATAATGTTCTATAAAATACAGGTAAAAAGACAAATAATTTGAAAAAAAAATTAAGCAGATTTACACAAAATGAAACTTTTTGATAGCAGCAGAGAAAGGTCCAGTGTTAAAAACTGTAAAATGATCTTGAAAAAAGTCAGACTCTGATCTAAAACCGCAAGGGAACTGGGGCCAGCATCCCAAGGTGAGAAAGCACCTACCTCATTCTCTGATCATCCGGGGGAGTCATTTCCAGGTCATGCGTGGGTCCATTCAGACCAATCACATGCAAAGAAATAGTTGGATTTTCCATTCCAGCCTGGATTTTTAAAAAAGAATAAATTAACATATCATATACAACACAGAATGGTTTTGAATTATTATATCCCCATGGATTCTAAGAAGCATTCCCATTGAAGGGGGTATGGATTGCTCTGCTGTGGTCTTTCACAGGGAGACTGCAAATCTGGGGATGTGGCACAGAGGTGTGGAGAGCTTGGTAGGCACAAACAAGGGGCAATTTTACTCGTGACACTTCTAACCTTAGTAAAAAATTCTACTTTTCATGGCAACTAGAAATTTTGCTATTTCCTGCACCTTTTGACGAAAGGTTATCTAACAAGGATGATGGTTGATATAGTAAAACAATGATTCATCTTGTACCGTAGGAAAGGGCATCCCCTGCTGAACCATTGTGATTTCCACAAAACCTGCATATATCTGGGTATCTCTCCTGTTAAATTACGGTTCAATTTGGACCAGCATGTGAGGTCTTAGGCAATCAGTGCTTAAAGCAAGAAACCCAGAAGGAATGACTGCAGCAGACACCCCTGCACTGCTCTAGAGCAGGAAATTGCAGCAATAACAGCAGCAGTGAGTCTGTGCTGGTGGGGAGCTGTGTCTGTGCCGTGCACCCGCTGCAGGTCTCTGCAGAAAAGGGGAGATTGGCTCTTAAGGCTTTTCTGTCTTTCAGGCACAGCAAATCTCCAAAACCAATGACTCTGCTGACACAAGGCCATCCTGGATAGTCTAAGGAAGCCCAAATACTGCATTTTCCTTCTATACAAAAGAGAATCTATCTAAATATAGAATATATGTATGCATGTGTATCTCTCTATCAATCAATATAGAATCTAAATATAGAAATGTATCTAAATATAGAAATGTATCTAAATATAGAAAGATACCTAAATATAGAAACATATCCAAATATAGAAATACAGAAATTCCAAACCCTCAGACACCAACAACCCCATCCTGGAGACAAACCCTCAGACACCATCCAACTCTTATCCATTCCAGCATGGAAGCAAAATTGCTTTTGTGTGCATAAAAAGCAAGGATTTAAAATTTTATTTTCATTGTGTATAGAATTACTAAATCTCATAGAACCAGAAAACTGCAATTTTACAAATGCAGCAAAAGAGTAATGGAGACCACATGCACTGGGGAACAGATGATCTTCCCTTGGATATGTTTGTTTTCGTTGGCTGTGAGTGTGCATTATTAGTCTCCTGTCTGACTCTACTGGGAAGAAACATTTATTTCTGATAGAGCAGCAGGACTGATTGTTTTATTTTCCCTTACCTTTGGATAATGATATGTTTTAACAGTAGGGTAAATGATGCCTGTATATATCGGGATCTCCATGGTGGGGACTCTGGAGGCATTAATTGTTGCATATGCCAACCTGGTGCCATCAGGAGACCACCAATGAGCAATGTGAGTCTTCAAGATCTCCTCTAATTAAAAAAAAAAAAAAGACAGAGAACAGAAAAAAAAAAGGCTATTAGAGGTAAATTACTAGTTAGCAATAAATGAAACAGCGCAGATATGAAAATCCCAGTCTAATCACAGCACAGGGAGGATGCCACAGGAATACCAATCAAAAATACTCATCAAATTATGCCATATACACAAATGAACACAATTGATAACAATTACTCTGTATTTATAGGTTATTAGGCTTAATTACCTTTGCTGAAGAAACATCAAATTATTCATATTAATACACACACCCATGACAGCATAAAAGGCCCTGCTGCTCCTGCCATGTGTCCTGCACATGATTAGAGTTCACAACATCCGACTAGACACATATCAATCAATCCAAACAGTGTTTATGCAAGTGCTTCAGCAACAATTTAAATATTCCTAAGTTCTGCTGCCAGTTGGGAATAAACAAATATAGCAATTTTCTGTAACTTATGAAAGGCTGGAACTTCAAAACAAGATACCAGGCCTTAGAGTCTATGCCTTGGATACCATCTTGACTTTTATCCCTATTTCATTTTTTAAATCACTTTTGCAAGGCAATTTGCCATAAGTAGGCTTAGAGCCTGATCCTTTATACCACTGACTTTTGGGATTTTTGGTATTTCATTAATATAGTTGCCCCTGAGAAGGTACTCAGAAAGATGCCAATGCAAACATGTCAGAGTTCAAGTATGGAAGGAGAAAACAATATTGTCATCATGTGAAATTATTTTTAATACTGGCAGAACCTAGTTCTCATTAAATTCAAATTTAAATAACTTCTAATTGCTAATACTTTTCATATCATCTAATATCCTTCATTGTAAAGATGAACTCATCTTACAGATTTGCAGAAAAGCTATAAAATTCACTCTTGGTCCAAAGTGTCTCCAGTTACTGACATTTGGAAGACATTAACTTGGCTTTTGAAACCTCCCATTTTGTGAAAGACAATAATGTAATCCATTTTCATTAAGAGGCTTAATATCATGTGAGTCATTCCTATTTAAACCACCAGAAGGGCTTGCATATGCTGTGCAGATTGATGGGCAGGAAGATGGGTCCCATTACTTTAATGTGAGAATAAAAATTAAAGAGGCTGCAGAATGTTCACCATGAAGTCCTGCTACACAGGTCCAAGCAGCTCCAGCACCTGCTGCCATCACTGGTTGTTGGAAAAATAGATGAGGATTTTCTGAGTTCAGACCCACCAGGTTTGTACACCACCCTCTGATGAACCCCCCATTCCAACCAGGACATCCCTCTGGTCTGATGAGTAGACACTCACCAGAGAAGGTTTAATTAAAAAAAAAAAACAAAACAAATTTGGATGAGCACTCCTTGGAGAACAGACAATTATATTCATCACAGGGCAAATAAACACTTTGTTAATCAAAGCTTACATATGGCTTGGAATAAAACTCAAGGTAACATCAGTGAGGGTGCAAGGGAAAATTAATCCTCAATACTTACGGTTTTCACAAACAACAAATCAATTAATCAATGCTTAATGGCAGCATGTAAGTGAGGTTTTGGAAAGATATTTAGGAAGTTAGAAATGTTTCATGGGAAAGCACATCTGGCAAATTTGCTTTGCTGCACTGTCCCACCTGTTATATGTACATTTAAAAGACGCTGCTTTTGACTTTTATATTGGTTGCCCATTAAAGAGATAATGAAGTGCATAAAGGAGAAGGAGTAAAGATGGATGGCAGATGAATCCTTGACATTTTAACATTAATTAGGAATGACTTTATTCAGCAAACATTTTCTCCAGGATCTCAGACTTAATGAAGCTGTTCTGCTGAAGGTCACACACCCAGAAAGGTTTTAGTGCAGGTTTTGTGGTCCTCTGTTAATGAGATTTAATTGAGTGAACCTTTGCCTTGAAACAAAGCCAGAACCTTGCTGTTTTTAGAGAGATCAGTTAGTTTTAGCAAACCAGAGAACATTCTTATGGAATATAGAGTGGATTAGTACCAGAAAGTTCTTTCAGCTGAAAGAAAAAATGATTTGCAGACAATTTGTTCTTGGGACAAAGTTTATTCCTTGCAGTTGCATTTAGCACATGCTCTGAAAATCAGTTGCATTCAATACTGCTGGGTCTTTCTAAAGTTAGTTCAGAGTCTGCCTCATGTATGTGAAAAAACAGGCTCTCCTTAAACACCAAAGCCCCCCTACACACATAGATC
This sequence comes from Edolisoma coerulescens, assembly GCA_013397115.1. Taxonomy (NCBI): domain Eukaryota; kingdom Metazoa; phylum Chordata; class Aves; order Passeriformes; family Campephagidae; genus Edolisoma; species Edolisoma coerulescens. Next base: position 129,778 of record VWZW01006602.1, read on the forward strand.
ACGACCTCCTGACTAAGAGCATAAAGGGGTAATTGACCAAAACTTTAGCCCTCTTCCCCAAAGCTTGCAGTCGCTGAGTGCTACTTGATATCAGGATGCTGTGAGTGAGCTGCTGAGATTCCCCTCAGCCAGATCCTGTTGGCTTTGTGCTCCTTCTTTCCTCCACAGTTTTGCCTGCCAGCCCCAACGGGGCATGCAAACCTGAAAAATAGTGAGAATAAAGTGTGTGGTTGCCTTAGCTGAACAAGGGCTGTTCAGACCTGCTGGATGGGTTCAAGCATGGGGTGTGAGGCAAGTCAGTGCTTATTCCATGTCAGCACATTCAGTAATGAACCACTGAAGACAGCTGGATGACCCTGCTCATGAGCAGTGACTCTTCAGTGGGGACACATATTAGCCAGTGATGTGTTTGTGCTCAGGGAATGTTACAAGATGTGTATTTTAATCCTTCTTCTACCTGAACAGGGCCCAGTTGAATGATCACTCCAAAGCTGTGTGAAACAAAGACTCTTCTTAATTAACAGACTCTCAGGAGGAGCATTTGAAGTCCTAGGTCAGAGTATATTCAGTGACAACTGGGTGTATATCCATCTTAGAGACTTCAATATCACTGGAGGAGAGGAGAAACCAGGGGCAATAACAGAGGTGTGATGGGAGGAGTCTTCCCTGAGCTGAATTCAAGTTTGCTGCATCAGTGCATTACGTGGGTGGCTGTTTTTGGAATCAAGACCTGAGCAGCACCCAGAGTGAACCAGGCTGCCCAGAGTGGGAATGCCATCTCTCCTGAAGGATGTGTTTCCTGATAGATGCTTTCCTGCTCACCATCAGAGAGCAGAATGAGAAGTCCCCTGCTTCGGTCCTCAGCTTCCAGGTAACAAATTGTGGTGAATCTGGGCTTGGATGCAGCATTTAGGCAATCCCTGGAAAGACTCTAAAGTGGATCAGAAATTGGATGGACATTTCCAGTAGGTGTGTCATCAAAAATTAGCCCAGCATGTGTATAAAATTAAGCAGCCACCTGCTTGTTCCAAACTGCAATTCAATTCCAGCAGTCCTCACAAGAGCAGTGAAATGGGAGACTTGTATCTCGCTTCAGGTAACAAACTTCTCAAAGGATCATAGGAAATGGGTCTGGAAGAGACTCAAAAAATCCTCTGGCTCGTTCCACCATGGACAATATCCACCCCAACCCTGTAAAATCTTCACTAGTGGATTTGGCTATTCCTTTTAATACTTGTATTGCACCTTTAGCCATAGAACTCAAACATTTTAATTATCACGTCCACCTCTGTCCAAGCACTGAATAGTCCCAGCAAAGTCCATTCAGACCTCTGGCTTCCCTGATAGACTCAATGCAGGGAAAAGCACCAGGCCTTTACCTTGTGCAACTTCAGTGGCAACTAGCAGGTTCTATAAAAAAAAACTGTTGTGTGCACCACATTTGGAAATCCACAGAGATGGTTTTAATGTCCTGAACCATAACCTGCCATTGGGGCATTTCTAAGGACATTTCCATGACAAATCCACTTCCCAAGCTTGCACAGAGCTCTAGACTGTTAGAGTTCCTCTTTGCTAATAAGCACATGTAAATGCCATGGCCACGGGCATTTCTTCATGCTTTTCTAAGAATCCAACTAGTTCTGCAGCCTTTGTCCATCCTGAGTCATATTTGTGAATTTTGCCTTTCTGCTGAAGGTGGCAAAGTTCTGGCTTGCTGTTTGGGAAAAGATGAAGCCTTCACCAGTGATTGACTGAGAAATCCATTGGTAGCTTAGAGATTTCTTCCAGTTTTTGAAGTTGACAAAAAAAGGAAAAAGATGGTAGCAGGAGAAAAAAAAATGAGAAAAAGAAATAATTTTCAAGTGAAGAAAAATATTTTTCCTGGGTCTTCTTATTAGAAGACACAAATATCTTGTAATTTTCTAGTGTGAGTTAACAGAAACAGAGGCTTGCACAAGAAGACAAAGATGCTTGGACAGACAAGTCCTCTGACAGTCTGACAGGTACCATTGCAACTCTTTTGCATCACTTAAAAATAAACTAGAAAAATAATTAGAAGGCATTAACAATTTAAGATTCAAAAGCTCTCAGGACCAATATTATTTATTGCTGATGCGGTAAAGTACAGCAATTCTGGGGACTGTAGCCAATGGTTCTGTTTGTGTGATGTATTGTAGCTGATGCTCAGATCATGAAGTATTTGGTGTGCTGAAGACATTTTGCTGTTTTATTAAAACTGTTAATAAAAAGGAATTTTAAGCAAAATGAAATTAAAGCCTGACATAAAGGCCATGGCTTATGCTGGGAAAGAAAGCTCAAAAGAAATTGTCAGTAGGATGCATCAAAAGAACATGAGAGGAAGAGAGATCAGAGAACAGCAAGAGGGTCTAGGAAAGGAGAAAACAAAGACTACTGAGATAGTGAAACCCCAAGGGTTCTCATAGAAACATCAAATAAATACAAATGCTTATTTGACAGCTGCCATCTGTTTTAAAATCAATTACTAGATCATCTCAAAGCACCAACCACATGTCCAAATCGATTTCTATTGTACAGTGTGAAAGCAAGTATTTTTAGCCAGTTAGGGAAAACTCATTGTTCATATTGGCCTTTACTGACACGTGTTTCAGGGATGGCTGTGGAAAATGACCTTTTATTCTATACAACCAAATCTGTCTCTCAGTTGCTGTAGTGTAGGCCAACACTGACTTCCATTAAATCATTGTAATAGGTATAAAATGAGTGTAAAAGTAGTTATGTGTATGCAAATAGTATAAAACTGGTTTAGATTACCATATCCAATCTACATTTTCCTGTGTTGACATTATTTTGTGCTGATGTCAGCAATAGCCCTGCAGCACTATTGATTTCAGAGCAATTAATCCTCTTTCACAGTTGTCTTATTGAATCAGGTGGAAAAAAAAATGCAATTTTGCAGGTCCACTGAACAATTCAACAGCCTTTTGTAGAAAATATAAAAATTTAAGTGGCTGAGGGCAAACTATGGGTTCAGCCCAGTTCCACAGTTCCTGACCCTGAGACCAGCTCAGTTGGCCAGAGCATGGTGCTGATAACACCAAGGGTGTGGGTTTGATCCCTGAAGAGGCCATTAACTGAAGAGTTGAACTCAATGATCCTTGTGGGTCCCTTCCAACTCAGAATATTCTGTGAATCTGTATGGAAACAACAACCCTTCTCAAGCTGCTTGTGCTACTGTCCAAGAGATCCTTAAGAATTTTTAGCTGCAGTGCTCACCCCTGTGACCCTTTATTCCTACTTGGAACACAGAGTCTCCTGCCACTGACAGGCACCAAGTTTAGGAAGAATAAACTATTACTTGCTTTCATGGAGCTCTTGAGGATGCCCTTTAGAGAGCACTTTATAAACACCAAATCCTTGATCCAAAATCTCGTCGCGGAGGGCGAGCAGCTCCCGTGTGTTTGGCAGCCATGAGAAGGTGGCAGCCCCTCATCTTGGGGAAAGGAGCCCAGCCAGGAGTTCTGCATCTCCTCAAGCACGGGGAAGGTGTGGGCTGCAAGTGTCATTAGTTCCTCTTAGTCATCTGCTTTAATTACTTGAACACACGCTGTTTTCTGCTCACGCAGTCTGGGAGCCCCTCGCTCCTGCAGAACATCGTGTCGAGACAGCAGGCAAGGGGTTGGCCAGTGCTTTTGCCTCCCTGTTGCCAGATGCTGAGGGCTGGGAGAGAAGCCCATTTCAGCAGGGTGGGTACAACCACTCCTCACGTGTTCTGTGTGGCCAGCAAGGTCTTGTCTTACCTCACATGTCTAACGTGGGCCCCAGAGCCGCTGCGTGGCCTGAGCCAAGCCCAGGCTTGGCAAGCAGGCAAACCCCACCAAACCTGGACACAAAGGGGCTGTGGTCCACCTTGACTTGTGTGGGATGGAGGTGGCTCTGGGTGACAACACCACAAGCTGCAGTGCTCCAGCAGCAGACAAGTCACTGTGGGATGCTTGCTGATGCCTGGCCAGGATCCCGGAGGGAACACACGGGAACGAAGAGCAAACAGCGTCCAGAAAAACCAGAGTGTGCACATCAGAGGCAACTCTGCCAGCCAGCCTGGCCAAATCCTGACCACTCCAACCTGGACTCCTCATCATATTCCCAACTACCATCAATAACCACCAGTGTTGCTCTGGGATAATCTTTAGGACACTGATCCCCAAGAAGCAGGATGAGATCATGTTAGCATGGGACCAAGCTCCTGACAGAAGAGACTTTCTGAGGCTACTAATTTCACCCCATTTAGAAACTGTTGATTTAATGTTTGTGGTTTGTTTGTTTTGTTGTTTTTTTTTTTCCCTGAACCATTGATTCTTCTAATTCGTTGTGTTTCCAACACTAAAGGATTCTGTGTTTGCCATATGAGTCAGGGCATTAGGGGTGTTGTTTATAAGGTTATTGGCAAGTAGCTGCCAGACCTTCTTTACTGTTTGAGTGCTTGGGGGCTTCAAAAGCTGGTTTTATTGAACACCAGCCTGATCCTATCCTCAGGTACACTTCTACAGCCCCTACAGAATACACACAGGAGGCCAAGCTCAGACTGTAATAACTAAGAAATCATGAATGTTTAAAATCTCCCACAATGATACAAATAGATTTGTTGGAAAAAGCCCCAATTGACCACCTAACAAAACAGATACACATAAGTATGAGATGTCATCTGAGATGTTTGGGTGGATTCTTACAAACAAGGGAAGAATTCAGCTATCTGAAAATAGTCAGAGTGTCTCCTCCAGGCCACCTTCACATCGTGACACACTGAGCGCACTCAGGTCTGCAAATCCCACTTGAGATGCAAAAAGCCATGGAGAGGAGTTGTCCCTCAGGTTTCACATGGACCCTGGGTGTCCAGCAGGAGCAATGAGCAACTCCCCAAGAGGTGTGGCATCTCTCCAGACCAAGCACAGCAGGCAGGCAGGGTTACCATGTGTCATACACAAAGCCATACTATCCTGTTGGCACATCAATCTTTTGGGGCCTGATTTGCAATAAAAGCTGTTCTCTTTCCAAAAAACACACCAGAAAAATGTTGAGTTGCTTCCACATCTTCCCTCTCCTCTTTTTAGAAGCCTCTTTCTCTGTGCTTCTGGCTTTTTCTCACCTTTACACCATCCTTACTAATCCTTAGTTTTCCAAAGCATTAATGATTAATGCTCACAACAGCTCCAACACAATTGGCAGGTGTCCTTTGGTTGTGTGAGTCAGTGTCAGTAACCACCTTTGGGCCACGATGACAAGACTGACATGCAGACAGCGGCAGGTCTGTGATCTGTCAGGATGTCCACGTGTAATAATGAAAATGTGGGCTGAATTATGAAAATTGAAATATTAGAGATCATATCCTCAGCTATTCCTGTTTCCAGCACCCACCCCAAAGAGCAAATGCATCTAGGAAGCCCATCCGCAGTGGCAAAGTGCTGTCTGCCACTAATGTATAATAAGAATGTATTTTTCCATCACCTGGCACAAACTTAAACCCACAGCCTGTTGTCAGCTCTTCGTGAAAGCCTGTTAGCAGAAGGCACTAAATCTGTAGAAGCATTTCCTGGCAGAAGCCTTCTGAGCAATTTGCAGAGTAGCTCACTGATGTGGGCAAACGCTCACTGCAAGGTCCTGTTGCACCTTCTCAGCTGCTAAGGACCCAGACCAGACAGAATTCAAATGGCCCAAATCCAGTAGGGTTCCTTACAGACAAATCCTTTTCTTCTTTGCCCCTCTGGTGCCTCTGAACAGGTTGCTATGGCTGGAAATGCAATTTGCTTATCTGTGCAATGCAGTGAGACAAATCAAGGCTTTCATTATATGCTGAATATTACTTTATTCAAACCTGCTCAAGTAGCTTCGACTTCACCTTTCCTTTAAATTAAAAGTTACAGGTTCTTCCTAACGAATCTGTGGGGTTTGTGATAGGAGGAAGACAGACAGCCAGCCTTGACACAGGGGATCCATTTCAATAGCTACGGATGTACCAAGAAAGTTAGTGATCACAAAACCCTCTGAATCAAAAATTCATTAGACGATTGCAATAGTTCAAGAACACAAGTGCCCAAAAGCAATCTCTTTTAATGTTTCATAAAGAAATATGAGAGATAAGAAGACTGAACAGCCTGACATTGCTATTAAAGAACTTGATTCTTCAACCCCATGGACTTTTATCAGCACTTGCACAAGCTGTCTTTCATGTGAATTGCTTGCATGATTTATTCACCCTGAGCAGCACCTGCTAGCCACCTAGTCTGAGTGCTAATAAATGTCAGCTAATATTGCAAAATACAGCCCTGCTTTATGAAATGGGAACTGGAGCACATTGACTGAATTTAGTTTAGCTCCTAATTCCTTACCCGGTTTAAACTGCTGAAGTCATTGAACAGCCATTAAAAAACCACTCAGGGTACATATTGCCCTGCTATGGCAATATTCCCAGAGGTTTCAACTTGAACAGTGACTCAGGACCTGGCTAACTGAGAGATTTAGCTCAATAATGACTCCGAGAAAGAACCTGATTTTACAGGACTGAATAATCAGAGGAACCACTGAGATCAATAGAGCCACCCAGGAATAATAAAAAAAGAGAGCTGGATGAAAACAGAATTCAAATTAGCTTACCGCAATATTTCAGAAAAAAATGTTCTTATAAAATAACAGGAACATTTATTATTAATGAAGGTAATGATATGTAATCAGGTTATGCCACTGATGGATCAGTGGGGTTTGACTGTGTTTATCAGAGCTGTGGCACTTGCATGTTGAGCAGAATTCTGCTCTTCCTTGGTGTGTGTCTTGAAGGTCCTCCACTCTGGACTCAGGTAAGCATGAAGAAAAGACAAACATCCCTGCAGGATAATGTCCACCCATCAAAATCTCTTTTATCCCTGCTACCAGGAAATACTTTCTTTTATCAATATTTTTGAGCTGTAGACTCACTCCTGTGCAGTAATCCTGAATCCACTGACAAAAGGAAAGGGAAAGCTGTGGCCCTGGGGCAGGGGCACCAACCGGGTCTGTGCAACTCTGGTTGTCAGTGACAGCCCAGAAACTCCCATGAGTGAGATAGGAAATAAACCCCAGTGGGTTTGGTGTGCAGAATGCCCAGTGGGGAAATTCCAGTAGGTCCAGAGGAGGCCAGGAAAAGGATCAGAGGGCTGAGCACCTCTGCTATGGAGGCTGAGAGCTGGGGCTGTTCAGCCTGGAGAAAAGAAGGCTCCAGGCAGAATTTTTTGCAGCCTTTCAGCACTTGGAGGAAGCCTATAAGAAAGATGGGGACAAACTTTTTAGAGAGCCAGTTGTGACAGGACAAGGGGTGGTGGTTTTAAACCGAAGGAGGGTAGATTAGATATATGAAAGCAGATTTTTACAATGAGGGTGGTGAAACACTGGCACAGGTTTCCCAGAGAGGTGGTGGATGCCCCATCCCTGGTCATTCAAGGTCAGGTTGGATGAGGCTGGGCTTGGTCAGGCATGGGGTGCCCAGTGCCCAAGGCATATTTCCCATCACAGGCACCACCCCCACGTGCATCTATATTTGCCAATATTATTATTTTTGAATTTATGACCATCTTAATTTGCTTAGAGACTCCAAAGTTTGTGTCTCTAATGATTGCTGGTTTTACTTTAAAGCTACAACAATCAGAGTCTTCTAAAGAGAGTTTTAATTGGATAGTGAATTAAATACCCGATGAGATTGACTGTTCATAGTGGCAATGGAATTCCAGATATTTAAAATTCTTTAAAAATTTCATAGTATTGATTTGAGTTTTCTATTCCCTGTTGTACCTTGTTCCTCTTGGCTGTACATTGATTCCATTATTTTCAACTTTTAATTTCAGCCGACAAAATCTCTATCCATAAGCCAGCATATAAACATTTCTGAAAAAATATCCCAAAATATGGAAATGTACATATAAACAATCACAGAGCCGTGCAGTAAGAGTGCCAAGAAATTGCCTGTATAATGGCCTCTAAAACTGGTAGGAATAAAACTTATTAAAAATCAATATCATAGAAAGGAAATTAAGAATTTTAAGGGAAAAAAAGCCCTGATTAATTAACTGCAAATTATAAGTATTATTTTGAATTGCATTGTACAGAACAGGCTCAAATTACCAATTATCCTTGCTCGCTTTGTTCAAAGATCATGAATGTGCATTTTAATTTACGCTGGAGAAAGCTAAATATACTGAGAACCAGCACGCAGAATTTTGCAGAAATCACTGGGGATGAGGGGGAACTCCCCCATTACCATATAAATGACATGCACAGACTTATAAAAGACATGCACTGGATCCAGCTCGTATTGTTCCTTCGGATGTAGCAGGCAAATACCGGAAATTAAAATACAGCTTATAACCTGCCAGATAATAAATGTAACCCATACCGCACAAATCCCCATCTACCAAAGATAATTTTGTCTGCTGTTTTTTGCTGATTAAGGGTGGCTTTGGAAAGAAATACCCTCCTTTCCCCTCTTTATCTGTTGCACTTATTGGCAGGATGGAGATGGCTCCATTTTTATCTACCCAACAGATCGCAATACCTAACGTAGCATAATCTTAATTTCCAAGGTCATCATAGCCTGCTCTACCCTTAAAAAAACTTCCTATTTAGTATTGAGGACAATTCCCACATTAAAAAGAAAAAAAAATAAAAAGACTGATTATAGCAGCTCCTTTTCCACCAGTGTATTTTTACCTCGACATCCATGACACTGGCAGTGCTGCTGTGTTGAGGCCATGGCTGACCAATATTTCACTATTCCCTGCAGTGGTCTGGGGACTGGCTCTGATTTTTGCTGAGCACTAGGCACAGCCAGGCCACAGGACACAGCAAGCTGGCAAGAACTTTCCCACCACCAGACTATGAAATGTAGGTTTTGCCATGCCTCAAAATGTTCAGGTGGCCAACATTATGAAATTGCAAAGAAAATACCACTGTCCTTGCTGAGTAGGACCAGAAATGGTGAGTTGTACTCTTTGCCAATTATTTCTTACCACTAAAAGGCTAGTTTTTTAAGTCAGGTTATTCCTGGAGTATTTGGATGTGGGTTACAGTCAGAGGTGCCAATTTTAATACATATATTGTCCTTTCTTTCTAAGACTTCCTTGGCTGCCTTTCATCTTTTCTTGGTAACTTTCCTCCTGGAAAGCCCAGCAGCTCTGGGCTGGCTGAACACTTGAGGCAGTGCCCGAGGTGGGTGCTCAGCCCTGCTCCTGCAGGCACAAACACTCCTGTGTGGGAGGGCAAGTCAGGGAGGGAGGCTGGGACTGGCTCTTCGGGCTGCTTCCAAGTGATATTTCTCTGTCATTCCCTCCAGTCCCTGAAGACTGTGTGCTCCAGCCTGTGGCTATAAATCCCAATTATGTTGTTGGCATGTTGGGTGGAAGGTTTCATCTTCATCAGCCTTAGCAGGATTCCACCAGGTTATGAAAATACTCAAAAGCATGGTTACATCATGATTACAGAGATTTTTTTTTTTTTTTTTCAGTGTGAAGAACATTTCTTTAAGGAATGCTAACAGGATATCTGGTTTCTGTTTTGCAGATTTATGTTCCCAAACTGAAAATGGGACCATGATATACTGCTATAAACACAACCACCTGGCTGACTAATTGCCTGTAATTAGCTTTCTGTGCCTCTTGTACTCAGAGAGATGGTTTAATGTGGTTTTAAGTCCAAATTCATAACTGGTGTAAATAGTAATACATACTTACTAAGGATCCAGTTCTTATTTTATAATGTGATATAAAGAAATGTAACTGTCAGGTTTGTCCACTAAGGACTGATGGACTTGAAGGAGCCAAATCCACTCCTTTAATTTTTTGTGAATGCACTCTGTGTTCATTGTTTTCTGCTTGAAACTAAAAATAGACATTTACTCAGGAAAACTGTTTAGCCAAGTAATGATTTTATGATTTCTTTTCTTTTTCAAGTGGTCAGCAAAGTACACACTCTTTCCACTAAGCTAAACTAAAAGCTTGAAAAGAAGTAAAATCAGGCTGGAGAAGTCACTCTCCATTTTCAGGCACAATTTAGCTGTTGTGTAAAAGGCAAAGGGCTGTTTCCCCTCTAAACCATAACTCAGCTGTGTTTTCAAATGTCTGTTTTCTCCTACAGGAAAAGATCAGGTTAAACATGGGACAGGGCAGGTCAGGAACATTCTCTGGATGTCCCAGGAAAATTATTTGGTTGGAACCAAAGACAAATTCTTTATGATCTGGCATTTACTACACTCAGTGGACTTGCATTTGAAATGTCTACAAGTCCAAGCAAATAATTCACGCAGGTGAACATCAGTTCTGTGAGGGAACAGAAGGTTGGCTGTTTTAACCCCAGTTTGCTCAGTCAGGGACAAGCCTGGGCTTCAAGCAGTCTGCCTGGATCCATCATGTTGCTGCCTTCTTCCTCTCCCAGGGAAGGAAGCTCTGCCAGGGCTGGATTGTGAAGTTTCAGTGGGATGAAGGAAAACACACCTCTTGGCTTCTCCACTCTTCCTGCAGCTTCCCTTCAGCTGCAGTGCCATTCTGCAGTGCTCTGCTGTGAGATCTGCTCATTGAAGATACACTTGGACCTCAGTAATTGGGAGATCCTGCACTCCAACCCTTCCAAATGGCAGCTCAGTTGCTGTTAGGACGGCACTTCTGTCGTGCCACTCCCACCTCCCGCCTGGAGCCACAGACTCCCCGCTAACACAGCCAGAACAACTCCATTAAAGTTACCATTTCTCCTTTTGGGGTTTTTTATCCTGTCTTGAATAATTTTAAATCTCACAAAAGCACTGAAACATTCCTGATGCCTGTCCAGCTTTCCTGGTTCACTACTTGCTAAGTCAGCATCCAGTTCAAATTACTCTCACTTGCAAGGTCAAAATCAGATGCCCAAAATTCATAGGCAAGCTCTTAAACAAGAGGTGTCCCATAAGCAGCCTTGCATTGTTGTTTCTCAAGCAACATAATATTTTAGCTGGTTCATTCCCCTGAGGGAGTTTTTAAAAGGACCCCGAGTTCCTGAGTGGGCAGAAGTGAGCTGCTTCTTCCTCCCAGTGAGTGGACACTGGGGCCATGCAAGCAGGATGACAACTTCTCCCACCACGGCTCCAGGTCTGGTGTTTATCAGCAGTGCTCATAAGCCAGACTCACAGCTCCCCTGACACTGCTGAAATGGGGAAATTTAGAGGGAAACCCCCAGATCTACTCCCTGCGCCATAGTGCTGGACTACAACAACATCAACTCCCTGAACCTTCTCCTGATCCTCCCATCCCAACATTGTTCATCCTCAGTAGTTGCTGAGATATCCACAATAATAGCCGATGTCAAATACTAGGGAAAAGAGAGGAGAAGCAAGAAAGGATTCTAAAATACCAACATTTAGCTGGAAAGTTATTTATCCAGTGTATCATCACACACGATATAATCTGGGCAAGGAGTGCTACATCACAGGGCTTTTAGACCCTTATCAAGAGCCTTCAGACATACAGCCCTTTGGGCAATTCACAGGGTGTTGGGTGAGAAGGGTAGAGAGGAGGGAGAAGAAACAAACAAGATCATTTTAAAGCACCATAATTAAACCTTTCCCTCCTCGTGTACTTATGCAACTTTGTGCTGTGCCTCCGAGGGGCAGCACAGCCTCAGCTATTGCATCTGAAACCCATCAGCTGCTGGGGACACAGCCCTTGCCTCCTGTCCTATTCTCACCATTTCTAGCCTGCTGGTGATACTCCAGAATAATACATGACAATTTAAGGGTTAGGGTGGGTCTGTTCAATAATCAAGTGAAGTTTAATTTTTAAAATGAGGTATTGAATCTTTTAAGTCATGTCCATGCCTACAGTCTGAGGCAGAGGCCGGAAAATCAAAACAAATGCAATAAATACGACCTCCAGATAATTCCCTTCAACTAAGATTTATTTCGATGCCTGTTTTCAGACTGTTGCCTTCAATTTTAAAAGCACAATAGCATGAAAACATAATGCTTTGCTTTTAGGACCTGTTTTTCTTCAGCTCTATTTCTTACCAGTTTCTCAAATCTTTAATCTAGCTATCGTGAAAGCCTCCTTTAAGGAATTGCTTTTGATCTAGTCTTATGCAGTAGCTACTGATGGCTATTTTTTTTTCCTCCTGCTATTGTTGTTAAATCAAATACAAGACAATGACTCAACTTGAAGCAAAAGCAAAACTAATGTAGGAGGCGAATACTTGTGAGTCATTCGGGTAAAAAGGGAAGGGCTGAAGCGATTTGCTCCTTTTTCCAGGATTTGAAAGGCAGGTAAGAGTCCATCAGTCCCTTTAGAAGGCAGAAAAGTCTGACAGAGCCGGGGCAGCTTTAACAACAGACATTTGCCTTCTGCTCACAGGGTGCCCTGTGGGTTGGAAAGGTTCTTATTCCTGTGGAAATCACCAGGGGCCGGTCCAGCCTTCCTGCAGAGCGACTCGAACAGACACATCTCTCCAGCTGTGCATCCCTCATATCCTGTGACCAAAACCGAAGGGCACCTGCTGGGGGGTCTGTGCTGGAGGTGAGCCGAGGGACGTGCTGGAAACAGCCAGAACTGGGTTTTCACGCTGTGCTCTGCACTTTCTTTGGTTTCTAGGGACTAAGGTGAAACTCTCACCTCAGTTTCGTGTCCTAATTTCTCTCATCTCACCTAAAACCAGGTCAATAATTGTGCCTCAGTTTGCCTGTTTCTAAAAAGGTGGTAATAATTCCTGTCCTACTAGGACATTATGTGAAGTTTTATTAATTGATGCTTGCAAAAGGCATTAAGATCAAGACAGAATAATTGCCTCAGTGGAGGTCATAATTAGACTTGTACCAAGAGATACATCTGAGCGTCATCTGTGATGGTCATTTAATCTTTTTCTTGCATTTTAGCTACAAGCGTGGGGGTGCTAAGGAGGGGAGCTGCTCTTACAGAGGCAGCCACCGTATTTAGCATGAAGTTCAAGCCCTTTATAAACCCAAACAGGCCTGTGCAAGGGATGTGGTGCACAGATCAGGGAAGGGTTCACGCTGCAGTGAAGACAAGAAACAGACCTTGCAGTGAAGCAGGACAGAGCTGTCTGAAGGGAAAGCCATCAGCAATCCCTGCCTTGGCAGGAGAGGCTCGCCCGGCTCCCCTCGGTCAGCTCAGGGGTCAGCACTAATCTGATCAAAAAAGGGATTGTGAAAAGCTCATCCGACTCAGACTGTGAAATCATGCTCTTGAATCCTAATAATTTCTCCAGCAACCAGTTGTCACGCCTTGAGGAATTAGGAGTTGAAGTTGGTGGGGGGGAAGAGCAAGTTGACACAGTTTTGTGAATCCAAAATCCTGCTGTGGGCAGAACTTGAAGCATTTCCATTAAGAAATTACATTTCCATATAGCGTGTTTTAAAAAGTACTTTGTGAAACACTAAGGCTCACGTTCCTAAATGTTATAGAACTGGGAAGTATCCCAGGATTATCAGAAGAATTTGAAAACATCAAAATGAATGCAGAGACTTTGGAGATGATTTCAAGAAGACATCGAGCAGAATGATGGATTTTTGTACTGAGAAAAGCTTATAAATGACATCATTTTAAAAAGAGAACTTTTTTTTCTATTCTTTTCTGCCCTCTGCTCACTTTTCCACTGAATATTTTATGTAACAGCATTTTGAATTAAAATTCAAGTCAAAACCCCCACAAACACACCACCGAAGAACCGACCGCACACGCTAATCAAAAGCAAAATAGGATTTCATCTCACATTGCTTCTTTCCAATCAGGATGCAATTTGCATACTATATTTTTTCCAGCAAATCATGCAGATCTCTGGCTGTTTGCAGCTCTCCTCTCGAATCCTGATGGAGAGAGGAGCTGCTCCAGCTCTCCATAGTTTTACCACATGGTGGCAATGTAACCTCCACCTTCCTGCTCAGGAGGTGAGTTGTCTCTGATTTCCTCCTTCATTACTTCTTATTCACTCTAATTATCATATTTGTAGGTGGCAATTACAGTGTTCTGAGTTTCTGCTTTCCATTTCCTCAATAAATTTAATAGAGGCTTGTTGGGTTTATTTTTCAAATAAACTCTGCAACATTTCTAAGGACATTAAACCTCTGTAATATAAGAGTTTTTCTTCCAGTTAATGCAATATTGCATGTTTCTCTGATCTCTAATGAAGTTTTGAGGACCACTCTGGAACTGTTCCCTTTTGCCAACAAGCATTCATATGCCCTTCAGTATTAACCCTTTGCTTTCAAGACAGTACTTCTCCTCTTTAGCCTATGTTGCATTTGTTGCCTTATTGGAATTGGGAAAAAAAGAGAAAAGTCTCAAATTATTGAAAAAGAGCTTAAAAGGAATGCATGAAACACAATAAAGAAAAATTAGGAATATGTACAAAACAATAACAACAGAAAACAGTAGAAGATTCAGCCTGGAAAGGAATTACAGATGCAGAAGAAAAGCTGATCTGTGAGAGATCATGCTTTTAAAATCACATTACGGAGTAGAACCGTAATCTTCATTTTAAATGACTGTGATACTGAGAAAATGAAAAGGCAAGATCTATTTGTTACTACGTTTTAAAATCAGTATGCATCAAAAGTCTGCATCTAAACTACAATGTAAACATCTTTTGCTGCACTTTTGAAAAAGTGTGGATACTTCTCAGACTGGAATATAACCATACCAGGCCTCAGAAGAAAGGCTTTATTCTCTGGTTCCCAGGCCAGGCACCACAGATTTAAGGCTTAATCGATGATAACCAAGAATACAACACTATTTAAGTCACTGAAAACACCCAAAAAATCTTGAAGCAAAGCTCAGAGAACTTTAAAGAATATGTACATTTGTTAGAGCTATCAGCTTCTGCTTAACTGTATAATTCTGATCTGGCTCTAATATATAAATCAGGGCATTGTACATACTGAATGAGATTGTAATTGTGAATTTTACATCGAAATTTCTGGCAAATTAGTCTGAACTATGGGAAATATTTCTCAGCTAAGAGTTTGAAATTCAAATAATCTGCCCAACAGAGTATTTGCAGTGGTTGTCCTCTGCTATATAATCAGTACCAGGTGAGATGAAGAGTAAATAATTTCTTGGTGTAGCTTATATCCATATGGCCAGTACCATTGGAAAACCATCTAGGACACCTCACTCATCACAGGAAATTTTATGAATAAAAAACTAGAGCACTTGATAGCTTGCTTTTGTACTATATGATACATCCACTGTCATTAAAATCTGAAAAATACTTCAAAAGTGAAAAGACATCCCTTCAAAATCCACAGCTAAGGAATTTGTTAAGAAGTATTTTAAATAGCTATAAATAAAAGACAGTATTTAGCTCTTGGCAGCATTTTGTGTTCCTGTGCTGTTTGATGTGACTCAAAGCAATAGAATAAATTTTTCCAATGCAGAGGGACTTGTGAGAACTTTCATGGTCTTAAAACTTCTTATGGTTGGAGAATACAGCACAGCAATTTTTCAGTCATTAAAAATAAAATTTAAAAAAAATAATATAAACAAGGTATTCTAATCATGATTTTCTGGTATGCAAACAGTAGCACAAACTGGCTGAGAGAGGGGTCATTCAGCACCAGAACGACACAGGTGAACAAAGAAATGACCACGATCCCTTTAGAAGAGAAGAACAGGGAAGAATGGCAGCAAATCCAGCTCTGCAAGGCTCAGCTGTGGAGAAAGTTCTCAAAGTAGGGAACTCAATTTGTAATGGAAAGAGAGGAAAGCAGGCAAAGAGGCCGGGCAACACAGAAATGGTTGGGGCTGCTCTTGCTGGAGGCTGCAGAGCTGAGCAGGCATCACAACCTGGTCTTTTCCCCCCTGCAGTGTCTGGCTCTGCCTTGCTGGGCCATGAAACCTGGCTCAATGCATATCCCTCCGGCTCCAGACTCTGAGAAATCCCAGTGGATGTGGGCAAGGGCTGCAGGAAGGCAGAGCACAGTGCAGGTCTGAGCAGCGCCTGCTGTTGCTCGCCATGGATTTGAAGGAAAGCACCTCCTTAGTGTTACTGCATTGCTTGGTCTCTGCAGTCCTGATCTCAGGACAGGACTGAAGGTTTCTGCCACCCTTCTGGATTTGGTCCCTGCTGTCTCACACTGGCTGCTGTGCACGTGTGTGTGTGGTGTTTGCAGGCACCTGGCATCCCCGGCCTGGCACACAGCAACCAGTGCATCCCGGGCCACTTATATTTTACTGCTCAACCCATCCAAAAGCTTTAGGATCACCTTTAAAACCTGCTATTTCCCTCCACTTTTCTAATTACTGTTAACTCTGTGGCATAGTTTCCCGTTAGACCTGTACTCGTTGAAGACTGGAAAGCAGCTGGTGCAGAAGCTACACCATATGGTAGTTACTTATAGCAATGTAAACTAATTGAGTGTTGAGGGTGATATAATCCCTGGATGCTTTATCTGTCAGGAACTGCTGGCGTGTCAATTGATAGCTTTAAAGATCTGCTCTCCTCTTCAGTTCTCCTGACACAGAGCAGAACCCAGCCCGAGTCAGCTCCATGTCCTGCTGGATATCAACACTGCAGTCATCATCAGGCTTCTTTGGCACAATTTGAAAAATACCCTGCACTGTATCACCCACATCCCTCATGTCTTCAAGGTCTGAGGCCCAGTGGAGAGCTGGTAGCTCGGGACACTGCTGGAAAAAACAGTCTTGTTTTCCCAGTCCCAGGATCTGAGGGTGCTGGTCATCGTGCCTCACACAGTGCTGAGCACAGGCAGCACACACAGGAGTACGGAAGGTTGTTTTTCCTACACAAACATTTAACCTCTTGCTTATTTCACATACAAAGATTTAACCTCTTGCTTATTTCACATACAAAGATTTCATCTCTGCTGGAGGAAGCCACGAACTCGAGCTCTGTGGGGGCCTCCCAGGTCCCCAGCCGGCCCTTAGCAGTGATTCACCCTTTGCATTTCACACCATTACTCCTCTGCTCTTCCAGCCACAGACCCACTCTGACTTCTGATTGCTTCCAGATGGCATCAGGATTTGGAGCTGTGTATTTTAAACTGCGCTTCAATTTTGTTCTTTGTCCTTTTTTATTTTTTTTTCCCCTTTAAATTAGGGAAGCTGATGTACACACATTATAAGCTGACTTGTGTCATCATTTTGGATATTCTTTTGATTTCCCCGCTATTATACAACAACGGACAGGCCAACTCTCTAGTGACAATCACATATCTCGGCAGAATTTTCATCCCTTTCATGTGGCTTTCACTCGTTCTAATTTGGACAGAGTACATTCATTTTCGCTTTTTTTTAATTTCTTAAGGCAGATCCTCTTTATTCAGGCCACGGAGCAGTGAGACAAATAGGGAAGCTATTTAAACAGCCTGTAGCTTTTGCACTGGCCCCTAATTTCCACAAGCAAGGCTGTACCAAGAAAAAAACCTACAGGAAATAACTTTTTAGGTCAAATTGATGGAATTATACACTAACATAAAATTTCTATGACTATCTTTCAATTTCTTTGTTCTTTCTGTAATCATTTCTTGATTGCAGCACTTTAGAAACATTAAGCTTTCTTTCTTTCTTTCTAAAATGTTTTTCAAATAAACATTCATGGACACCCTCAAAAGAAAATTACCAATTTTCCTCAGGGAAATAATGAGGCACATATAAATTTATCATGATAGAGAGCTCCATTCCCTACACCCATCTTGTACAGGCAGTTTATTTGTATTTACCCTGTTGTATGTAAAAACAGGCATTCTTTGTAATCTCAGAGCCAAAATGTCTAGCTGCAAAGATCTCAGAAAATGACATCAAAACTATACATAAGATCATAAAATTTTAGCTCTAGAAGAAGCCCAAAGAAGTCATCTAATCCCCTCCTTGCACTGAAATAGCATTGATGTTTATCTCAGCAACCCATGACAAAAATCTGTTTAATTCACTCTTAAAAATCCCCCAGGACAGAGATCCCTGCAGTATCCCTGGGAAACATGCCCTAACAGCTATATTTCCACCCTATAACACTGTACATCATTTTTGTACAAATTAAATTCTTTTAATCTCTTACAACATTCTACAGCCTGGAAGACTCTTACATGTGTCACAGCCCCCAAGCTCAGTTCTACCAACACAGGAATGATGCATTTCTGTTTTACACATAGTGAGCCCGATCATCTAAACACATTTTCTGTGTTTTATACTATCAAACCATATAAATGATTCTACGGAGGAAAAGCATGGCTTTGAAAAGCATGGATTTGAAAATAGTCTTCAACATGCCACACTTTATTTTCTGGGAATAATAGTGTTTTAAGATATTTCCTTTGAAACCCTGATAGTGGACATCAAGCATGAATGTTACAGCAAGACCCTCTCATTCAGCATCCTGGTGCAGATCCAGGGCATCACGATTAGCTTCCATGGAGTTATTCCAGACTTCAGCTTAGCGTGGCATAGGTCAAAATCGGTTCTGCAATATCCAAAGTGCTGGTATACTAATTAGTTATTAAAAATACCAGCATAACCAGAAAATGAGGACACAGCTCTCCAATAGGCAATTTAACCCAAGGCCACTATAATAAAATTGGTGCAGAGAAACAGAACTTGTGTGCAAGCAGAAAACCGTAACAGCTCTGTTGTACAACTCACAATATATCATTTTTGGAAATATTTGACTCTAGTGATACAACATTTATTTTGTGATACCTACCAGGGCTTCAGGGCAAACAAAAACAACTTCACTCACTGAACACCTCTTAAGGAACCGGCAGCTGCTGGCTGAGCTGCGACATCAGGATGAACAACTGGCTTCCTTCCACTGCCCCAAGGAGATCACTGGCCACAGTAAATAATATTCTCTTTTCCTTCCAAAAGCCATCCTGAAGCCTGAGTGATGGTGATCCAAAAATTAGAGGATGACAGGTGTTGGTTTTGGCTGGCATCCTCCTTCCAAACAACCTTCTGCAGAAAGGGAAGGTTAAGGACTGGGCTAGAGCTGGCAGGGTTTCTCATGGTGCAGTGCTGGATTTTGAAGCCAGTCCAGGTAACAGCATATTTTAAACTTTTCAGGAGCTTGCTGATTTCTAGGCAGGCATCCACAATGTGCATTGTAAATGGTTCAACTTTCCTTGACCTTTGCCAGCTGAGAGGGGCCAGAAGCCTATTCCTGGTGATGGGAGCTTCCCTGGGACAGGGGAATGTCT
This sequence comes from Edolisoma coerulescens, assembly GCA_013397115.1. Lineage (NCBI taxonomy): Eukaryota > Metazoa > Chordata > Aves > Passeriformes > Campephagidae > Edolisoma > Edolisoma coerulescens. Next base: position 148,961 of record VWZW01006602.1, read on the forward strand.
GCCAAAGCAAGGAGGTGAGGGAACTTCAACAGAACCTTTCATGACATCATCTGGTGAAATTTAAGACTCTCTTTCCCTCTGCTCTAACATGCATAAGGCAAAATAATGTGGCATCTAGCTCATCTTCCTTGCATCAGAATTTTATATGGCAGAAATATAATAATGTGGCATCTAGCTCATCTTCCTTGCATCAGAATTTTATATGGCAGAAATATAATAATGTGGCATCTAGCTCATCTTCCTTGCATCAGAATTTTATATGGCAGAAATATCCACTTCAAACACATGGCTGAGGTCAAGAGCTGCTCTTCATCCTTTGACTGCAACTAAACTGGGCAGATTTTAGGTGCATTTTGTATAAACGAGTGTGCACATAAAAGTGCACAAAAATACAGTCACCTTCAATAGGCAGCTAAACAATGTCTGACTGGGACTTGTACAGCCCCAAGTGCTGCACAGCAGCTGCATGTACTGAATGGGCAACACTGAATGATGTCTGAAATGCAAAACAGAGGAAAACTTCCCGTTTTACTAGGGTAGCAATGTCACCAAAGCACCACACTGCTTTTGCCACCTCACCTGAGCAAGCACACAAATGAGGGAACAAATTCCATGCATCTTCTCCCAAAACCCCTGAAAATTATCAGCACGTACTTGAGAGCAAACTAATGGTTTTTAGACTCGCATTGCTGGCACTGTCTGATGCCATTTCCCAGTTCCAAATGTTTCCCAAATTCCCTTTACCCCACAGCAGCTGTGTAGAACTGCAAATTCACCCATGTCCATGGAATATTTTCTTTGCAACTGAAAATGTGAAAGTTCTTAAAAACAAAGTAAAATCTGTATCTCTGTCCCAATGATTCTTCACAATCCTTGTCAAAATGGAATAATTTGTAGTCCCATTAAGGCTGGTTTCTTTTAATGTCTGCAGAAATGGCTTTTGCATGGCAAGAGATTTATTTATCTGGAGTATCTTAAAAAATGCAGTGATGAGTCAGTCTAATTCTTCATCTCATTCTCCCCCACCAGGTTTTGGAGCTTCTAATTACTGGGAAAGGTTAGCCCTGCCTGTGAAATATGAGGATATGTCATCTCCTTCTCTGGTGGCACTAAACAGGAACTTTAGGACATACTTGCTTTCAGCCTCATTATGAATGTTTCTTTTCAAATTCAGGTATCATCTGATCATCAAAGTTCCTGTTTCCAAGCAGAAGTTCAGCATTCTCATGTTATACAATGAAAAATTGAGCACACAGACAAATTAGGTAAGGCACTACTTCAGCAGACTTACTGAGTGTTTTCCCAGTTCTAAGACCACTTCCAGAGAAACAGAATTAATATTTCTAAGCATAAGAAATACGTCTACTTCACTTTCTTGAAATGCTATAGGCATAAAAGATACTGCTCAAAATAACTGATATTTGATTTGGCAGCTCCTGCCAGGCGCTGCACTTCCGAGACCAGTCATACATGTTCTAAATATACCCTCTGATATTTTCTGTGAGATGCTGATTAAATTATGGAGAAGATTTTTCTTTATTACTGTGTTCTCTTTCCTCTCTTTATAAAGTGTACAAAAGGAACAGAAGAACTATTAGCATGAATCAGCCAGCGGCTTTGGATGTGTAGTTCCCATAAGCTCAGAGGGAGTTTCAGGGAAACGTATGTGAGGGGAAATTGGGAGCCTTTCCTAGATCTTGCAGCAAAAAATTCTGCAGTTTCATTGTCTTAATGACAATGACATCCTGGCCTCTCCCACCAGGTGTCACTGCGAAGTCACACAAGAGGATCGGTCGGTGATAACGCAGGATGCAGACAAAATGAAGATTAATAAGGCACAGGAGTCATCTCTGAAAAAGAGTCTTTTTTTCACCCTCCTCCTGGTTCCCAGCCAAAAAGGAAACACAGCAACACCACCGTGCGTTAAGCTCAGCAAAGCAGAGTATCAGTTTAAAGGGATGGCTGTGTAAGACTCATACTGCACAAGAGATTTAAATGCGCATTGTGGGAGCTGGGGCTGGGGCTTGGCTGGCAGGAGTGGTTCCCTCTGATGTCTGAGGATGAGGAGATGTCCAGGTGAGACGTCACAACCGTGGCGTCAGGACAAAGTCTGGAATGGGAATTCTCACTTTGAGATGATCTTGAGATTTAGAGACTCCAAATTTAAAGGTAACCTCTGATCCTCTGACAGTGACATGAGATAACTTACATGCAATTCTTACCAAAGTCCCTAATAACCCCAAGTGTGTCCCACAGACCAAGCTGCAAAATAGTTCCCACTTTTTTCTAATTTCTACTCTTATATGTGAAGACATATACAGCAAGTTTCACACTCAGTTTTACACTTTATGCATGGCATAAGGACCATCTATAGGCGAAAATCCCTCCTTCCCCTCCCAGGAGTGACAGTAGCACACACCTCTGTGTCACATCCTGCTCCCCCAGGATTTCCAAGCGTGCACTTAGAGCATAACATCAGAAGTTATCCACCTTCATCTGTCAGCAGAGACTTGCTCAAAGGAGACCACACCAGGACTTTATGGCAGTGCAGCCCAGAGGAGGTCCCTGTCCTGCTGAAGGGACCCTGAATTACCCTGCTGGGCTGCTCCTGGTCTGGCAGCAACACGCCAGTGTGGAGGGAAGTCCTTCTGCCCCATTCCTCAGGATTCAGAATCACACAAATCCAAAATCAACAAACTTCCAAACTGCAGCACAGGGACACCTCAATGTGCCCCTTCTCACTTAACAGAATCACAGAGGTGACCTCCGTCAGAGTGCCTTGCTGCCACACTTCCTCACAACATCTGAACAGCCTCTCCAAGTGCTTGGTGGCAAATTAAGACACTTTAATTACACCATGACAGAATTAACTTCTGTGGAAGAGTACTCTAAAAAAAGCTCATGAATGAAATTAATTTTACCTGCAATTTACTTTTAAAATGCACATTATTTTTAAGATATTACTGCTTATATACAGAACATATAAATTCTCCTACCCTATTGCTTTGGAAGTCCTTTTCGCTATACCAGCACTTGCTTTAAAATTATCTGTAAGACTTATCATTGCTAAAATATATTCTCAAACCAACAATGATCATATAGCACACTGAAATAAAAACCACTCTTTGCTGCTGCTATGCATTTAAATGTGTCGCTGATTTCAGCTGCAGAACTTTAAACTCTCTTTTATAGGATATCACTCGATTTTAGTACAAGCATCTATCAGGCACAGCTCTGAAAATGTTAAGTCAGACTATGAAAACATTGTAAATGCTTATTTTAGTAATAAACCCCATGTTTAATCTATGCTTTCATGTTACAATAATCTATGTATCAATCTATAACCTTCCAGCTAAATGCACTAAGTAGATTAAGCTCTGATTGATTTGAAATGTTTTTCACTATATTATCAAAAGTCTACAGATCAGCATAAATACCTCGAAGAAATTTTTTCTCCTTTGGCAGATTTACAAAAGCAGAGCTTAACTTGAATTGAAATCAACGTCTGCATTTTTCCAGGGCAAAAAGCCTGTCAAATTTACTCTGGATCTGCTGTACTTCTGGACTTAGGGAAAACCTGTGATTAACAGTGCAGCGCATCTATTCTGTCATGACAAAAGCAATGACATTATGAAGAAGAGTGTCCCCCCAGGGTCTGCCATCCATGTGAAGTGTCAGGAGTTACCCCAAAGGGTGGCACTGCTGGGTTGCCATCTGCAGAGCTCACTGTGCACACAGCTCTCAGAAAGGGCAGGGGGGACTCTTGTTGGTGTGCTCTTGCTACGCCGATAAAAGTCGTTAAAAGTCATCTTCCTCAAATAGAAAACACCGAGTTTTATTTTGTGTGCTGCATTTAGGGGAAGTGAGAAGCAGGTTGAGAGCTGTCACAGTAACCCAGCGGGTGCTGCGAGGAGGCTCTGCTGTCGCTGCCAGGGGTCACAGAACTTCAGCAACAAAAAGAGCATGGGAGGGAAGAGGAGTGTGCTGAACTCTCTGTGATCCCGATTCTCACAGCTCCTTTGCAGACTATCTGCTGGAGCTGGCTGCACAGATGGAGGGAGATTTCTACATATGCTCAGCGTTCATCCTGGTAGCTCGCTGAGACAGCAGCAAACAAACACAGGCCTCAGCATCCCACCCAGCTCGGCTGGGGAGGTGGGGAAAGCATGGCTACAAACCACAGCAGGAAGGGGTGAAGAGCAGAAATAGTCTTGATGTGGTACATTTCAGTCTTTGCCAAGTTTTCAAGCATTTCCAGTCAGGTGAGTTGGGATTTAAAATGTTGTCCAAGTTTATCCCACTGAGAGGTGGCATCCAAGAAAAGAGACTTTGGAAAAACAAAGGCTCTGGTGATAGAATGTTGGCAGAGTATCCCAGGTTACAGGTTCAGCCTCACTGGAAACCATAACTGGATTCCCTTGGACTCCACTGGGGAGATGTCTCTCATTTCTCAGTTGTCCTTATCCATTTATCCCCACGGAATATCCAACTTCTTCTGGATCCTGCTCCCTCCATCCATGCATGTAGACAGCTGGCATCTGAGCACTGCAGACCCATCTGACACCATGGCCTCACAGCTTGTTCAAGCACCTGGCACAAGTCCTCAGTCCTGACTCTGGTCCCAGGTTTACCTCCATGAGGATTGCACAAGTGATGACAAGAGAAGGAGCTCAGCTCACACAGTTCAGCTCTGGATTTGATGTTGGATTCCCATTCGTTGGGAACGTTTAAATCAAGTTTTCCTGTGGGACCTTCTACACCTTGCTTGTGAAATAAGAGAATTATTTAGTTCAATATAAACTGTATTTGGACACAAAGTGACATTTCCAAATCCTAATTTCTCCCAAACATACTCCCAGTGAACAGCAGGTTCAGTGGTCCTAACCTGCCTCGTGCCTCGCAGGTTGCAGAACCTCGCTTGGGATAACCAGACTGTACTCGATCACACATTCATTTCTTACCCTAGTACATTAACAGAAAGTTAACAAGCAAATTCATTATAGAGGGCAAACCTGAAAGTCAGTGTCAGCTGAGAAATTGCCTGAGCAATCCTGTAATTGAATAAAAATATGTGTCAGCAAAACAAGTGTCATCCCGGGCTTGCTGGTGTGCTCAGAGTTCACAGGCTTGACAAACTCCTCTCAGCGTGGTGCTGTGTGGGAGGCTCTGCGAGGAGACCCGATGTACTAAATGATGTTTATCAGCAAAATATGGGTAGTAGTAGGCACACTTGACCTACAGAGTCAAACAGGCCTGCCCACAACTTCACCAGCAAATTAACAAATAAAGAAAAGTGAAAGAAAATTGCATTTTGTAACTTCTTAGCCTCTTCTCTGGTTACAAAGTGCTTTCACAGCACAAGGAGGACGTTTACTTGCAAATATGCTGTATTACACTAGAAACACATATTTAAATAGCAAAAGTAATAAACCCCATCAGGTTTTTTCCACTGATGTGTTTGATGAGTTTGTACACCGATTTATGGGATCAGCTTCTTTGGGAGGGGCAAACAAACTAATTTATTTTAATTCCCTCATTTTCGAGTCCAAGGGCCCCAGTCTAGCTGTGATACAGACCAATTTAAGTAGTGGTTCATATTTTTACACCAATTAACTGTTAATGGCATTTTCCAACCTATTCTGCTCTATTAAGCCTCAAGAAAACTGGGAGCAGCCAACAGGACACAGTTAATAGATGTATCTGGAAACTTTCTCTCTGTAGAGGTAAGGAAACCTTGGCAGTACGCTGGGACCTGTAGGAGAAAGTGTGACTTTGGAGGGAAGCTGTGTCACAGGAAAGAGACACTGCCAGGTCCAAAAGTCAGGATCCTTGTGAGAAGGAAATGCTGGCAGCAGCATTAGTCAGCAACAGAGAGAGGGATGCATGTTGTGTGCCTGTTTTATATACATATATATATATATATATAATGGGTGTGGGTGTGTGGGTGTGTATTAAAATTTTTATTCTGATAGATAAGTTTAAAAGCCTACAACAACCTCCTGAAGAACTGGGGGTGGTGGGGATCCTCTCCTAAGATAACGAGCAGTTGAGATCACTTTTCAAGCAGCTGCTCACAGACATCTAAATGGCCATTTGCCAGCTGAAAGGATCAAAGTAAAGCAGTGCTCCAGAGATGACCCTCCACCCTTGTCAGGCCCATTTTCAAGGGAAAGAAGCCAATTACTGGGGTCTGCTTTTAGAAATTTTTTTAGGTGGCAAGATCTGGGCAGCTTCCAAGGCCCACCTAGTTCTGTGGAAAACAGCTAATCAAGTAAAATTGTTTCCTTGCTTTTTCCTTTAAGATAGAACCCCTTTCCCTCCCCATTTCTGTCCTCTGTGATTTGAAAACTGGCACATCTATGAGTGATTGCAGGTGCCATTAAATAATGAAGCAGTTCTGTTCATTAAAGCCCAGTGATTTATTACCTTTGGACAAAGGGAAAGAAAACAGCCTGAAAACAGAATTCTTGCATCATTTCACATTATTTCCACTCCAGCACATCAGGCAACTGTTAGAATAGCAGGTTTTCAGCTCCGTGGTCCACCAGTGCCCAGAAATGCAATGCTGGATGTCTAATTCCAGCCAGGTCTGTAATTCTAGAGTGTAACTCAAACTCATAACTAACTGCTGGCCTAAATGTCATGTCCTACCTTCATACAGCCAGTCGCTGAGCCCATTGAAAATAACACCTTCCTTTCCTGTGGAGACCACTCGGATGGCTTGTTTCCCCACATGGGCACAGTAATAGATGTTATTCTCAAAGATAAATATCTGATTTGAAGGGAAGAAAAAAGAAAAAGAGAACAGCATTAAGCGGTGGCTCCAGCATAAAATGTTGCATTTTGCTTTTACAATAATTGGCAGTACAAAATCACATATCACAGTTTTATGGCATCTTTTGTCAAAAAAAAGGATTTCCACAGCTTGCTTCCAATGCCATCAGCTAATAGAAAGATGCTAATTTACAACAAACTGAAGCCTTGGTGCTTTGATACAAGCTTTATTTCTCTCACTCCTGTCTTCATTTCAGAAATTGAACAGTTCAGTTAGAGGGCATGAGATGAAGAAAGCCATTGCTCAGGTTTTGAGAGTTGTTAGATCTATTGCTGTGAAATGCTCCTGTGAATCAGGCTCTTTATTTATGTGTTTAAATGCTGATCAGGAAGTAAAGCTTTAGCCAGCCAAAAATAAAAATATCATTCCATGGCATTACTCTATATCATGTGGTTAAGTACTTTGTTCTGTGTTTCGATAGCGCAGTTCCTGTCCCCTCACCCCCAAAGTGAAACACATCCTGCTCTAAGTAGAGTCACAGAATCACAGAAGGACTTGGTTGGAAAAGACCCTTAAGGTCTTTAAGGTCCCTTCCCACCCAAACCATTCTATGATTCTAAGATCACTGAGTCCAAGCATTAATCCAGCACTGCCAAGTTCACCACTTAACCACATCCCCCAGTGCCACATCTACACAACTTTTAAATACCTCCAGAGATGGTGACTCCCCCACTGCCATGGGCAGCCTGTTCCAGTGCTTGACAACCCTTTCTGTGAAGGAATTGCTCTTAGAATCTGACCTAAACCTCCCCAGCACAACTTGAGGCCATTTCCTCTTGTCGTACCATTTGCTCCTTGCCAAAAGAGACTGACCCCGCTTCGCTACAGCCTCCTTTCAGGTAATTGTGGAGAGTGATAAACTTCCCCCTGAGCCTCCTTTTCTCCAGGCTAAACAATCCCAGCTCCCTCAGCCACTCCTCGTAAGACTGGGGCTCCAGACCCTTCCCCAGCTCTGTTGCTCTTCTCTGGACATGATCCAGCACCTCAAAGTCTTTCTTGTTGTGAGGGAACTGAACACAGGATTTGAGGTGCAGCCTCACCAGTGCTCAGTACGGACAGGCAATCACTGCCCTGGTCCTGCTGGCCACACCATTGCTGATACAGGCCAGGATGCCTTTGGCCTCTTGGCCACCTGGGCACATCTGGCTCATGTTCAGCTGCTGTTGACCAGCACCCCCAGGTCCTTTCTTGTAGGGCCACTTTCCAGCCACTCTGTCCCCAGCCTGTAACACTGCCTGGGGTTGTTGTGACCCAAAAGCAGGACCCAGCACTTGGCCCTGTTGAACCTCACACCTGGCCCTTTTCGTAGATGGGCATCACATTTGCTGACCTCCAGTCAACTGGGACCGTCCCAGTTAGCCAGGAGTGCTGGTAAATGGTGGAAAGTGTCTCAGAGAGCACTTCTGCCAGCTCCCACAGTACCCTTGGATGGATCCCATCCTGTCCCATAGACCTGTGTGTGTCTAAGAGGTGTGTCAGGTCACTGACCCTTTCACCTCAGATTATGGGGGCTTTATTCTGCTCCCCATGCCTGTCTTTAACATATTTTTAAACTCTATTCAAGCTGAAAAGGTGTATCAGTAAGCTATTTAGACTGAAATGCAAACTGTTAGTATAATTTAGTAGACATACACAGATGGGTTTTTACATACTTGAAGATATTGGAATAAATGTTATGTATCTTTACCACGATACTAGAATGTAATTTCTCACGTTATGAAAAGACAGAACTGGGAAAAATATTTGCTTTCATCTTCTGTTTCACATCCTATTATGGTATATGTTTCACCCAAAGATGAGCTGGAAAGATTCCAGAAGAAAGTATAGATCTTAATTTAATTTTGGCAGGAGTTATAGAGTTTGCCTAAAGGTAAAATTTATTACTGAAACTGTAGCTTGCTCTTTTTCCTTTTAAACTAAGAAGAGCTTCATTCAATTAATAGGTTTTGAAAGTAAAAAATAAATTGTGGAAGATAGTACATTATCTTTCCTACCTTGAATTTTAGCAAACAGAGGGGCCAGATAAGGAATTCCAAGTAAAGAATTTTATGTGTTAGCTAATCTGCATATGGGGAGGTTTTTGAAGCTTAAATGAGCATAAAAATTGTGAAGACTAAGCAGAATAAGATACTGTGGGTCCAAATAATTCCAAATCTCTGTGTCTGAGTACTAAATGTGCTAAGGGGTGCTTGGGTGAGAACTCTTCTGTGACAGGCACACAGTCAAGTGGCTTTATTCAAGTGCTGCAACCCTCCCCTTGCCCAGATTCTTCCAGCAAAATAAGGTTTCCAATATTTTGTACTATATTCAGTGTTACATGAGTTTACAGGAAAAACAAAGAAGGAGGATTGGCAACCTGTTCCCGCCCTTCCCTTTTCAAAGAACTGCAATGTTTTCCATCTTCACTGTTGGGTCTTTCAAAGCTTCATTGCACTCATCAGGCTGTGTGAGGTATCTGGTAGCTGCAGTGGAAAAATAACATAGTGCTCTGACTTCAAACTGTCTCCCATATAATTCAGAGCCAAACTGCAGCACCTCACGGAGATTTAAAAATTATCCTCCTAACTACAGTGCCTCGTACCCTAAAAATGTCAACCATAATCAAGATAAAAGATAACTGAAGCAGCACAAGGAAGATTTCTGTGTAATGTATCTTATAAATTAAGAAAAAGCTTTTGGACTTCTGTTATTCATCAAGAAAGAAATGTCTTTGGATTACTTTACAGCCCATGTTAGAAACATATTTGAAGTTATTGTGAAATACCTGTGTAACAATTTTTACTGTTTTGGTTTTATGGCATCAAAGCAGTGCTTTCTATCAAATGATCAATCCTGTCAGCTAATTAGAGGATGAGAAATTTTTGTAAGGAAAAATAGTAAAAATATGTACAGACATCACTTTCACATTACTTTACACCAGCTTTTCACAGCACTCCTAGACAAATTTAAAATGATGAGAGAAGGGATCCACCTCAGTTTTATGCCTCTCTGTAGAGGAGACAAACAGCAGAGCCCAAATTTCTGGTGTCTTCTCTTTTGGTGTGCATATTTGAGCAAGACTTTGCCCCAGAATTTCTTGCAATATATGGGCCTTAAAATCCAACACTGAACACAACTACTGGCAAGCAAAATCAAGCTGTGCCAAGTCAGGAAGAGACCTGTGTTGAATACCATGTCCATTTTCATCATGGACACATTCAATGCAGAGGAAAGAGGAGATATTCTGAAAGAAGTAAGAAGAATGGAAACATCCATACATAAGCTGAAGAAACAGAAATTGCTAACTCTACAGAAAAAAACGAGGAAGACATGAGTTCTACAAGATAATGGACAGGACACAGAAAAAAGGAAAAATGTATTTCGACCCTTTTATTTCTCCAAAACAACAGGCAAACCAATGAAACCTAGAATATTTTTCCTAATGAAATCAGAATTAACATATGGAACTTCTTGCCACTGGATCTAGCAAAAGACCTCTCTTTCTGCTGGATGTTTTAACAGATGCCCAAAAGATTAAAAACTTAACAAAAATAACTGGAACATCTGAAGGGATTAAGATAAAGTTTGGGGTTTTTCAAATGCATTCACTTAATCCCAGGATAATAACAATCAATGGAGATTTTGCTGTTGGCTTTATGTGGCTCAGGACGTCACCTGAAACTATCAGATATAACCCCTTTAGCCTCAGGTATCAGCACACCACTGGCTCCTGTGGTCTGGGAAGAAATCTCTGCCTGTTTGCAACTGGTGTTAGAATTGATTACTTCAAACCATTTGACATCCTTGTACAACACAACCAAAAGTGGAGAAAAAAAAGTGAGACTGATTGGACCACAAGCCTGAGACAGGAAGAAAAGTCAAAGCTTAAGTATCCAGTAAGATAAATTTACACAGTAAGGTAAATATTTGATCTAACAACAAATTAAACTTAATTCACTTCAAACATACAAGAGCCTTAACGACACTGATTGATTCAAGGATTTATTTAAAATGCTTTTGCAACTGCTTAAGGGTTTCTAAAATAATACTCTCTACCAAACTGACCCAGAGTGGTATTCAGTAATTATGCTGCATTAATTAAAATATTGGTACTTTTCAAGGGATTAATTTATGGATCTTGTCAGGAATATAATGAAAATAATCTCCTTAAGACTTAAAAAGTCGCGGTGACCAACTATTTTGAGTAGGTGAATACTGCACTTCATTTTACAGTTGTCCAACCCACCTTCCTTCCAGACAAAGAGGTGTGTGAAATTCCTTTTTCTCCATAGACCAAAAGAAAATAAATTCATGTGCACTAATTTGCATTTTTACTGCTCCTATTTATTTTCCAACTGTAGGGTGGCATTCTAAGTTTATGTTCTCTTTACCCCCCAATTTCTAACGTATAACTTGTCAACTGAATGAGCTGCATCACTCAAATTCAGCATAAAGTTAATGCCTGGATGCTCATTACTTTAAATTATTAGCACATTGAGAGGTGTAAACGTTTCCTACACATTAAAATGCACATTTCCACACTGCAAGGCAAGCCCACAGGATTGATCTGTGAGAGAATAGATAACATGGAAAGGTTGGCCCTTTGACATGGAGAGTTTGCTCAACAAGAACTGGCCTTTATGAACAGACAGGCACAAAGTCTTGCCTTGACACTCTGTGCTGGGTTTGGCTGGGTAGAGTTAATTTTCTTCCCAGTGGTTGGACTGGGGCTGTGTTTTGGATTTGTGCTGAGCACAAGGTTGATAATACAGAGATATTTTTGTTATTGCAGAGCAGGGCTTACACAGAGCCAAGGATTTTTCTGCTTTCTGTGCTGCCATGCTGGCAAGGAGGCTGGGGATGCCTGAGAAGTAGGGAGGAGCCAGGACAGGTGACCCAAACTGACCCAAGGGATATCGCAGACCATGTGGCATCGTGATCATTACATAAAATGGGGGAAGAAGGAGGAAGAGGGGAACTTTTGGAGTGATGGTGTTTGTCTTCCCAAGTCACCGATATGTGTTTTGGGGCTCTGCTCTCCTGGAGATGCTGAACACCTGCCCAGCCATGGGAAGCAATGAATTAATTCCCTGTTTTGCTTTGCTTGTGTGCACAGCTTTTGCTTTCCCTGCTAAACTGTCTTTATCTCCACCCACGAGGGCCCTGGCTTTTACTTTTCTGGTTCTCTCCCTGATCCCACTGGAGTGAGCAGCTGTGTGGGGCTTGGCTGCTGGCTGGCGTTAAACCACAAAACCCTGTTTTAAATCCAAAATCAGTTCAAGCTTCCTTTTAGGCTTAAAAAGACCAGGCACAAAACGGAAGACACAGTGAGTGGGGAAATAGAACTACAAATAAACACACTATTCTCATCCAACATGATGTACTTCATTGTTTCTTGTTTTTAATGTTAAACTTTTCTTTCCCTTTTTCTTTTTCTGCTATTTTGTTGGAAAACCAGTTTACCTGAGAGCATATTCTGAATAATTAACAAAGAAACAGAATAATATTAAAACTTTTTGCATCTCTCAGAAATGCTTGTATTTATTTTGCAGAATCACTCAAAAAAAAAAAAATCTGTAAAAAGTGACAGACCTGCCACTGGTCAAAGCTGAGCCCATCAGGGACACTGCTAGTGCATTTGTGAAGATGTATTTATAAAAGGGTAAGAATGCTGGTTTTGTATGTGAGTTAGAAAATGTGAGAGAAACAGCCTTGCAGACACCATGGTCAATGGAGGAGGAGGGGTAGGAAGGGAAGGTGTGTTTGATTTTGTTTTATTTCTCACTGTCACCATTCTGGTACAATTAATGGCAAATTATCACACTGATTTCCCCAATTTGAGTCTGTTCTGCCCCGATGGCAACTGGTGAGAGATCCTTCTGTCCTTAACTCCACCCATGAGATTTTCATGGAATTTTCTCCCCCATGCCCACTGGGAAGAGGGAGTGATACAGCAGCTTGGTTGGCAACCCACCACAATAATCCCACAAGGGATTTAAAATCCCTTTAATCTAGGGCTTTTTTTTAAAACTTTTCAGCATAAGATACTTCCCTAGAATAGTCTGACTCCTGTTCATTCTCTTTTGGGTTTCAACGATAGGAATCTTTGGTGCTGAGCTCTATATTAACTATCTACATATTTATACGTTGTTATTCATCACATTGATCGGAAAGCCTCTGAAAAATACACAGATTTATCTTACCAATATGTTCAGGAAGTGGAAAAGTATTATGTCTTTATTTATATGCTAAGCAGCTGGCTGAGGTCTGTAACAGAGCCACAGCTTGTAAATGGGGTTTGGAAATGTCAGATCACGGACACAAGTAGATTTGATTGTGATCAAACACTTCCTGATATGCACATATAGAAAGACCTCCCCCTTCTCTCCCCCATTTCCAGTGCTCTCTAATTCTATCCAAATATTTTGGAGATGTCCCTTAAGCTGGCTTTGTTTTCACGCTGCCAGATGAAACCTGGAAGCTGAGGACTGTGAAAATGAAAAGCTGCAGAGAGAGCGATTCCCTGCTGCTTGTTCAAGTTAAAACCTGTCTGTACCACACACAATTAGCATGGGCCTGTCCTCACTCCTGTAGCATCTTGAAGCAGATACAATAATTGTGTTTTCATTTCGTGATACCAGGGAAGTGTGACGAGCATTGTACCGGAAAGGTCTTGGCATTTTGCAGTTACATCAACTTCAGCAGAAAAATGTGTGATCAATTCAAAATCAGTTCTAAAGCTTGTTGCTGATTGATTATGCATTATTTAATGAATCCTCTGCCAATTTCTTCTTTTGAGCCTCATAAAATGCAAACTTTGATGTTCAAATAGCTGTCATTAATGTATTCTGTCATTAGTGTTTTTCCTAATGCATATGATGTGATTATACCAGCTCTTATCAGTTCTTCAAAAAGGGTAATAAAACCATAAACTGCTCCTCACCACTGAGCTTCGATAGTAAGATCTAGTATTTTAATTAGACTTTTCTTGTTGCCATTTAAATGTATTTTGATAACACTGATAAAAAAGATACAAGACAAAAACTTCAAAATATTTTCATTCGCTCCATCAATTGGTTCATGTTCATAATTTAGGAAAGACACAGATAGCAATTATGATGGAGGAGTGAGATAAAGAATTTTTAAATCACCTTTTTTTAATCAGAAAATGAAAATGTCATTATTAAGACCAGTGATGAAACAATGAAACTCTTCCACACAATCAGCACATTGCAGAGAATCACATCTTAATACATAATTGACATAAAAATCTACAGTTTCAGTTTTTTATACCACAGTTTATCTTTGTTTTAATTCAGAGTAAGAAGCTAACTCTTTAACACACCAGGGATTTAGAAGACATAGCAGTTTCTGAATGTATGTCATAAAGAGACAAAACTTAGTTTAATTCAAATTTACCTTGCTCAGACATAGGCAAAGGCAATGTTTACATCAAAGTGAGGACTACACCTGTTTAAAATAATTCTGCAGGGAAGCTTTCAGGACAGAGAGCTTAAAAAAACCCAGGGGACTACTGCAGCCAGAGAATACAGTAGTGCAGATTGATGCATGTAAGAATCATGCTGATCAATGAACACGTCAAAACCAATATTCATGACTTTTCACTGGGGTTGGAAGACTTGAACACATCTGATTCCAGTGGTGTAAGAGCTTAGCTGCATGGAAATCAGTGAAATGAAAAGAAATGCAACTGTTTGTGCCAGGGAAACCACCAGAATCACTGCAAAAGTCAAACTAAAAATCTGCTGCCTTCAGTGGCATTGACTGCACGTTTGGGAAAGGAAGTGTAGAAGAGTCACCACTAGTAAATCATGCAAATCTCCTGGTTTCAGCCACATAGCTTGGAAACTCCCAATATATCTTGTAAAATAAACATTAAGAACTTAATTTTGATTTCATCGCATGCAATCAACAAAGCGACTAAAATGTCAGAGAGAATGGAAAAAGCATTCCTTCGTGTCTTCAAATAAGAAACATTTCCTCTATCTGTGAACAGTGTCCAGAGCTCTAGAACAGAGTCTTGAGGGTTCCCAAGAGGGGATGTGGCTCTCCAGGTCTGAAGGTGACTTCTCTCTGGGGCTGGGGCAGGTGATCGCCTTGCAGGAGGAAGGAAAGGAGCAGGGGCAGCCTCTGATACCAGCTGGCTGGTCAAGAAGAAGGAGATAAGCCCTTCTTCATATAAATGAAAGAAGCCTCACATTCAAATATCCTCATCCTCATGGAGGACCTTAACCTTTATCTCCTGGAGGGTCAACAACATGAGCACAATAACCCAGGAGGTCTGTGGAGGGCATTTGTCCTGACATAGGTGATGAAGGAGCCAATGAAGGTGCTCTGCTGCACCTCACACTTTCAAACCAGGAGAAATTGCAGGGCAAGGTGAAAGCTGGGAGCAGCTGATGCTGCACACCCATGAGGTGATGAAGTTCAGGATCACAAGAGCAAATATGGCAAAAAAGTATTAAGCCCTGGAATTCAGGAGAGCAGATTTTGGCCTGTTCAGAAACTTGCTTGAAAGTATCCCACTTGGATTCTCAGGAAATCAGTAAAATTTGTAAGACCTCATCAGTTTAAAGGTCTTTAGAGAAAATCCAAAATTGTCAAAACTAATACTTGAGATATATTCCCATATAATGGACTTAGAAGTAATGACAGATTTCTTTAAGGAGACACATTCCCAAAATTTTTCCTTTTAAATTGGGTACAGAAGAGATTTTTTTTTCTTCTTGATTCTCCCAGCTTAAGTCCTTCAGTGCAGTAATATTCTTCTCAGTTTTCTACAAGCTTTATTACATTTTTGACATTGCATCATTACAAATGCTGTGCATTTTCATTTCTGTTCTGTGAGCAGGTTCGACCACAACATGTACGGATTCTAATCACACCTAGAATCTGCCAAAGTACAGGCAAATAAACAATTATCACAATTCTGGAGATTTAAAAACATATGTTCCAAGAAAAATGTGCTGTCCGATTTTCTGTTCTTCAGGGAAGAAAAGAGGGTTTGTTTTACCTCACCAAAGAGAAAGAACCATGTCTGCTTGTATTTCATTGCCCTGTATTCTAATGGGGTTATTTTAATTTACAACTGCCTTGTTATATAAAAGAATGCAATAGTAAATGTAGCATTTAGTATGGAACTCTGATTCTGCTTTTAAGTTCTGCTTGATGGATTATCTTGTATTCTATAACCTAATATCACCCATGGTTATGTAGGGCATGACTATAAATTAGATTATTTAATGTGAGATGATACAGTGTTCCATTTAAAATACTCTATTGTGTTATAGAGAGAATACCTGACTAAGAAGAGCACAGAGATTGTTTGTGTCAGCATAAAGAAGCTGGCAATTGGGATTCAGGATTCCTCCAGGTGCACCTCCGACCTTGGACAGTGAGCCGGTCACTGCAATATTCCTCTTCAATTAGAAGCTTGGTTGTAGAAACACTCAACACCTACTCCAGCAGGTGAGGAGGAGAGCTAACAGAATTTTTCATGAAGTTTCCTCATGAAATGGCAGTTTCTGGGGAAGGAGAGACCAGCACCACAAGCCAAGGTGGGACACTCCACGGTCCCTTGGGTGGCTCAGTCCTGCTTGTGGCATCCCCATGTCTGTCACTTCACCGCACTCTCAGCAATGACTGCTGCTATCTAAAGTAAAAGGTAACTATTTTCATGGCAGTTTTCAAGAGCAGCACTTTACATAAGCACGTGTTTCAGTGAACATCACCCACCAACCACTGATTTGCAAGATGCCAGGAACCCTTATGCACAGACAAGAAGTCGCTTTTGGCAGTCAGACGTCTGAAATGAAAACTGCCCTTAACAAAAAAGAGTTGTTCAATACCCACAAATCTCAATGGAAATTCAAGAAATTTCTGTAATAGGAGGGGATTACTTTCAGTGGAACTGACTCAGTGCTGGAGTGTTTTACTGCTAGGAATATTGTACAGCAGCAGGTGAGGAAATACGGTAACATAGAAAGGAAGAGAATTCAGTACTTTCCTTGTAGAGGAACAAGATGGTGAGTTCCTTTAAGCTAGTAAATCCATGGATATAAGCATTTCTTGCAAGTACAAACTCAGTTTCCTTAATGCAGACTGTGAATGTCTGCAACATTTAATGCATCAATTCTGTAAGTCCATTTAAAGGTAGGAATCTGTTGCTGTAACTTCACCAGAAAACAAAGGGACATATAAGAAATCACAGAGGAAACCTGTGACAGTGTCTCACCCCCAGGGGAAATGCCTGCATCATCCTATGTCTCATACTTGGGTGTAAGGGCAGTTACTTTCTGATTTATTGGTGAAACTTCTATGGCAAATAATCAATTTCATTTTGTCCTCTGAAATCTTTCACGCCTACAGAAAGAGCAACATCTTATTTTAAATAAAATCACCTACATCTTCTTTCAGTAGCATTTGTTGCAGCACCTTCAATTATCTTAAATATCTTGCTCTTTTGCTGCTGATGAAGATGCAGTACCAAGGATGCTGGGAGGGGAAGGGATGTGACCATTTCTCAGCAAAGAACACAGCACTGACTGTGCCAAAGCCTCCCTTTGGGGAACGAGGACCCAACACCAAGCCCAAGGGTAACAAAGGAATGACAAGGATGTGCAAAGTGAAAAATAGGACACTGCTGCCACTGTAACCAAAGAGAGAGCATCAAAGGAATAAAACCCCAACAAACAAAACAAAACAAAACCTAAACATGACACTTTTCCAGTGGAATTATTTGAATAAAGCAAGGGGAGAGGGGAAAGGAGCAAACTGTCCAGGTGCTCAGTGTATGTGTAATATATCTTACTGACATTTCCTGAAAAAATTTCATATCCTGACACTGGAGAAGGGGATGAGGAGATGGCACATTATTATGCTGAAATTCTTGCATTTCCAGAATGCAGAGACCATGTTAAAATCTGTCTGAATATCCCTCACTATGCTTAAATAGGGCTTACACAGACTTTGGGGATCGGGGGGGGGAGAGGGAGACAGGGAAGAAGTTTTTTTCTTGCAAGATAAGCAAGCCAGAATAATTACATACAACAGACCACAGCTAAATATTGATTCAGATGTCATTGCAAAAAGAAAAGGTGAGGGAACAGCAGCTTGAAAATAATGATGCAGAAATCTATGAAAGAATGGTAGAGACAAATAGACCTACAGCAATTATACACAGAGCAGTTCAAAAGCCCTGCTGGAATAGGAACAACAGCAGATGATTCAGTGCCTCCTGTGAAAATGGCCCTCTTCCCTTGATATCTGTGCAGCCCCTCTGCCTGGAACTAAGCTGGCATGACAGGCACAAATTCAGGCAAGGAAAAAACTTCTAATTAGAGGAGTCACTCCAGTTTAGTTCCAGGTGCCATCACTTAACCAGCTTTTTTTTTGCATCTAGATATCCTAGTTGGCAAAACATTGTACTACAGCATTAAAAAAAAATTATAAGGGAGATGGATATGTTCTGGTCATGTGCAGCAGGATCTATCATTCAAATGTTTTAAAAATTAAAAAACCTGATGTTTCTCTTAATTCTTATTGCACTTTTTAAAACAGCAATATTTATGACAATAAGCTGTTTACCAGCATCAGCATTCACTGTTTGAAGGCACCTGCAAACCCCTAACATGGTAGAGGCTGAAAGAATCACTCCTGCTTTTTTTTCCTGGCATTTGCATTTCCCTGAAATAGAGATTTCTTATTCCATCTTCTGCACCTGCTGTGAAACTTAACTTCTGTTACCTTAGAACCAATTATAAACTTGATTGCAGCACAATCTACAAGATTAAGAGTTAGTTCCTGCTCCAAAAAGAGTTGACACTGAGGCTTACTGCCTATGAATGCAGGAAAAGCCTGTTTTGCCCCTTCTGTGGGGCAGCAGTAAGTGCAAGGGCATACAAAACTTCCAGCAACCCCAATCCTATTTCTGTATGTTTTAGGTACTTAAAAAAACCTGTGTAAACAGTAATAGACTGACTGGTCAGGAGAACCTTAAAAAAAATGTTTCTCTCTGTAGAAGAATAAATACTATGATCTATGAGAGATATTTTTTAGAATTATAACTGCTGCCTCTAAAGTTGTGCAAAACTGCTTCCCCCAGCATCCGATGTGTCATCATTACCATTAATACCTGTCAGGACAGTTACAGATTCTGATTTTGAAAAAAAAAAGAAAATAGCAGCACAGCAGAAGTGCTTCTGCTTTTGAAATTGCAGTTTAACAGCTCCTATGAACTGTATTTAGTGCTGTCAAGGCAGACAAATATTCACTGCATTTTATTAGAGCACGCCTCCTGCTTCCTCCTTCCTTTTGGCAACAGGGCCCATGGATATTTCCAGCTTGTCCTTAATGCAAATACTTTGAACCTGGATGTGCTCATTTTGGGATGACTTAGATAAAAGCCTCCTGAAAGCTTTGGGTTTATTGGATTCCTTAAGCACCTCAGTTACAGACATGCACTGGACATTCTCTTACTCCTGAAGCACTCCCTGACTTTGGCTGTGCTGCCAAGCAAAACAGCAAAGGAAACCTCTTCACACTGCACTTACTTTTCTTGATAAATAGACAGGTCCAGGCCCATCAGCCACACAAGTTCTTTGAAGCTGAGTTCAAGTAAAAAGGCACTGTTAGCCTTTTCTTAGATACTGTTGGGGCAAATGTACCATGGGAACATTACGTGAGCTCTCGGCACGTGGGCAGAGCCTTGGAACATGAGATGGAACATGATGAAACTGGTAAAATATTCCAATAAGATCAATTAACAGAAGGTTTTTATTTTTTTGTGGCAAAATCAGAAGTGGGTAGCTGTTGAGTCATAGATGGCATGATCAGAAAAAGAAATCCAGGGAGTGAAGATTCTTGTGCAGATAAGCACACCCAGAACAGGACAAAGGTACAGAATAACACTTTTTTGCAGTCCTGTCATGCCACCCACAGCCTCATATTGCTGTAAAGTATCACACAAACTGAGGATAGCACAGTCTGTTCACTAAAAAACACCAAGCACCATGCTGAAGGCCAGTGGGCTGATGAAACTGAATACTAAGTGTGACTTTGGGCTGTCAGGTGCAGCAGGGAAAGGATGGATTTTTCCCATAGGCATTTTGCATAGTCATTTACACCCACAAATAGTGAATATATCACACGGCTATTCCAAGTTAACAGTGTTTTTCACTTCTTCTATAAAAGCATAAATGATGACTCACGCTGTAGGACAAATGAGAGGAATGAGCCCTTTATTAACAGCCAGATTTAGGGAATGAGTTCCCTCTTGCATTGAAATTAGTGGCTCTCTTTCTAATGACTCTGCAGCTCACACTGGTGAGGGCCCCATTCCTCCAACAGCTTTGTGAGACTTAATTTGTCAAGACTTTGGCTGAGATCAGAGAAAAGCCGAAGCATTTTTCTGAGATGCCAGAAGTGAGAGCTTTTTTGCTTTCTGATCTTCTGACAGATTTTCTCAGATCCTGTATCTGCCATTATTTAAACAGCTCAGTTGGCATGTGTGGCATTCTGCAGGCTAGTAAGAAGTCAAGAACCATGCTCTGAGGACTTAATCATACAAAAATTGGCACATAATTTAATGAGAAAGGACAAAAAAAAGCTAGATAAATAGAAAACTGCTCCTGGGAATATTCCACTATACTTTTAATTGTGGAGAATGCAGATCATTCAGGCTCCTTCTATTTCAGATTTGTTTCTTTTTTGAGTTATTAGACATGCAAGAGAGAAAGAGGTCAGGAACAGCAACCCAAAGTTCCCCTAGGAAGGATGAAATAGAAGCTACAAAGAGAATAAAAATTTTGGAACCAAGCCCTCTTACTCTCCTGCCCTGCCTCTCCTTTGTGTTGCATAAAAAGAACAAACCAAGAGATTTCAAGGGGAAAGCTTTTCTATTTCCTGAAAATTGGGGTATCTTCAAGGTGATGCAAAACCCACTTGCCCTTGGCTCCCACCTTTCCTGGGAGATGCAGCATGAAATTGGATTGAGCCTGTGCCCAGAGGGCTGCTGCTGTGTGCAGCACCAGGGCTGGCACTGCTGCCTTAGGTTTTAACTTTTATGTTTTTCAAATCCTGTACTGCCCAGTGTGTAGCTCTGAAGTTTCGTGTGGCCTGTGAGCTGCTGTTCTCTCATGCTGGTCAGACATAACAAACCTCTCTAGGTTTGCTTTCCAAGGACACCTTGATTGTCCCAGGCCCCAAAATGTGTAAACTAAAAGCCTTTTGAGAGGAGGGGCAAACCTGGGGTAATTACATCATTAACTGAAGTTATAATTGGAGAATTAACCCTGATATGCAAATGAACCAAACTTATGAAGAACCCGTGACCCAGGGCCCATCTTGGGTGGAGCCTTTGGCCTGCCCAGGGTGTACCTTTGAGGGCCCTTCAGATAAATACCTACTTTTATTCTCTTATTCTTGTCTAGCCTCTGTTTTTAGGTGGCCACCTCAGGCATCAACACTCAGGAACCTCCTGGAACCAGGGCAGCTGACATGTCCTTCCCAGTTATGCCTTGCCCTCCCACACAACATATTTTCCCTCCTTCTCCTGCAGCACAACTCGGTGTACATTTAGCAAACACATTCCCACTATCAAATTTTAATAGACTTTAATTTTTCTCTGTCTTTGCATCTCCACAGAAGGTGACATGAATTTCGCTGGCAATTATATTCTGAGTAACCCAATTAGTCCTGAAATACAGAACACTGAACATGCTGTATTTCTAGATCTCATTTATAATGCTTGTAGGGTTTTTTTTGTTATTTTAAAAGCTTCTCTTTTTTTCTGTGGCAATTCTCTGCTGATTATTAGATATAAAAAGATTATACTGATGCATGTAAAAGCATGTTTATTTTATAAACTACAGCTATAATTTTATTTCAAGGTAAATGACTGGTAAAGAAAAGGGCAAAAAGGCACATAAGTTAGAAGTATGAAAAAATAATGCTTAAACTACCAGTGAGTTGATCCTCACCTACCCTGATTCCAAATGCAAGAACAGGGAAAACAGCTCAATTATGGGCCAATAATTTTACATATTTGGAAGTAAAAAAGAAAAAAAGAAATAAAAAAGAAAAAAGAAAAAAGAATATATATATCATGCAGAACAAATTTGCTGTAGCAAGGTATTTCCAAGATTCATATGGAATTCAATAACCACAGGGATTTTTAAAGGTACCTAAAAATAGATATATGTGAAAATATATATATATATATACACACATACATATAGCATATACCCCACAGAAGGAACTTGTACAAAATTTGATGTCTTCAGGAATTCTTAGGGCTTTGAATTTTCACTGTTAATTTCTTAATAAAATATGGTGGAAATTGGTATCAGCCTCTTCAGCATTAAATGATAAAGTTGGGAGTAAAGGAGACTTTTCTTCTCTTGGACTGTATATACTGTTCTGTTGGAGAAATAATTTGTCTATTTTGATATGAACATTTTTCTGTGTGGTTATTTTACTTTGGTAGAGAAGGCAACGGAGGCAGTAAATTGGTCATCTTGGCTTTAGAATAAGATCTCATTAGATCTTCTTTCCAAGGTGGAAATTGGGTACAGCCCTTCAGCTTGGTAAAATGAGCATGGACGTGAGTCAGCAATGAGCTGTGCCCACAGGTGCTGAGAGCACACAAGTTCACAGCAAAACTCTGTTGAAGGAAGGAAGTTTCACTTGTTGGGTGGAGAAAGTGACTAATGCCACTCAATATTAGCTTTTAATTAGCAGATGTAGTTTTTGTTACGCGTTGTGAAACTCAGTTTGTCAGAGTTAAAATAAAGCTAGTGAGCAGTGAAGGAAAAAATTTTTTGGCTTTCTTTGTCATGTCCTAAAGGTATTCCCTACACATGGTGGGGGGACTGGAACAACAGGATGTGTAAGGTCCCTTCCAGCTGTGCGCAATGAAAGCAAAGAGCTCTTCAGAAGACATTTTGCATAAAGGCTGCTGCATCTCCTCTCTGATCAGATTTGAGGTCAATGACACTCAAACACAATTTTCCTGATGGAGCAGAGGAAAGACTTTCCTGTTCCTGTATCTGTTATGTTTTCTCCAACCCCATTTTCAGACTTGCAATCATAATGACTCCTATTGCTGTTTTTTAAATCACAGAATTTAGAACAATCTAGTTAAGGACACAGACAAACAGTCTCCAAGAAAGGACTGGGAACAGGAGACATATGCCAGATTTTCTCTTATAATGAGCTTTCAAAGCTCATTTCTTGGTATAAAGCTTCCATATCAAAAAAGATGTTGCCACTTTTTCATTCCTTGTTACGGTAGTGTTTGGAATATGGAAAAACCTAATATTGGATTTGCACCAGGAAATGAAGCCAGGGGATCTGGCCAGGAAATACATGCTCTGAAAAAATGGGCACATCCAGGATGACAGTAGCTGAGGGGTAAAATACTGGAGATTTTAAGATTGTTGCAGTATGAATAGCTTCATGAAATATAATGAATCCCTGACAAGTGGTGTGGTTGGTTTTTTTTTAAGCAGCTCTGAAAACTTTCCAGGATCCACTTCTAATTCTGTCTATTTTGCAAACAACCACAGGGCAAATTCAGGGCATCTCTGTTCTAGAGAGATGCATTCTCCAAACTGGGCTGCTAATATTAACATATCCCCAGTGCCAAGCTTGCAAGTCTGAAGATGCCCTTGTGAAGCAATGAGATGCTAAATAAATCAAACTGTCTATTATCTCTATAATCTGTCCTGTGTCCAACATCGGGAGAAGCAGGTGCATCCTCTCAAAAAGCATTCATGAAGTGTCCTTTCTCTGCATTTTTAGACACGATTACTTTGCAGTGAATGGATATATTTGGGAATTTTATAAATAAATTACATGATAGAACGATCATAAATAAATGCTAGAAGCTACCACATAGGTTTCAAGAAACTATTCAAAAAGGAATTATTATTTCTTTACTTCCAAGCAATGGTCTCTAAATGCATTGGCACACTTGTTTTTTCTCTTACCAGCTGTTGCCCTTTTGGACCCCAACCAGCATACTGAAGCTTTGCATTGCTGACTTCAGGGGGATACAAATTCTGGGGGTCCCTGTGAAAAGAGAAAAATAAGATTTCAGTTTCAGAAATTGCCTTGTTTAAGCTGCTGCACGCCTACTATGGAAATACACCACGAACTTTTAAGATGCCTTTCAGCCAGATTTCAGTAGACTTTTTTAGCAGTAAGGTAAATACAATACCACTAGTAAGTGTTGGTAAGATCAAGCATTTATGTGACAATTTCTGTTTCTTATTAGTAAGAAGGTATACATATTAGTTCCACTGCTGACTTGCCTAAGCCTTAAGAATTAGTTCAGGGATGGCAAATAATGTAATTGTATTTATCAACACTGATGATGTCCACAAAGGGTAAACAATAATTATATCTCTGAATCCTACTGCCACAAGAAAAATATAATTTCGTCTTCTTCACCCAATGGCTTTTTTGCCTCATAATTTTCCTTTGAACATGATGGCAGAAAAGATTAGCAACTGTATGATGACTGATATGAAGCCTGGCTTCAAAGGGAAAAGCTCCTATTAATACAAAATATCTAATTTTTTAGAAAATAAAATCAAAATGCTTTTCTTGTTCTCTCATCCATTACCTTCATTTTGTAGCAGAACACAAGTGACATACAGCAAATGCAATATAGAAAAAGGAGGCTTTTTTTGGTAAATGTCAAAGCAGCATAATGTCATTTTATCCCAGCACAGATAGCATTGCCTTAACTGTATTTATACTCAGCACAAATAATTACATCACATATTCTGAAGTCACATTGCAACAACCCTGTGTATCGTAATATCCTACAAATAAGAACTCTAATAAAGCCTGTATAAAATATGCCTCATTAGAAGATCTCAAACTGCTTGAAAAAGTAAGGGTATTATCATCACTGGTCCACAGACAGGAATAACAAGGCAATTTGAGGCCAACATCACCAGAAACCAGAGAAAAGAGCCAAATCCTGCCTGGCCTTTAAGCAAAAGGCCACCTTGCACAGTGTTTTCCAGACCATGTTTTCAAAACAGAACAAAACTGAATGCAATAATTAGGCAGTAAGTGCATTCTCTTTATTGCCTGTTTTGGGCCTGGTGCAGTACCAGAGTCACACTCCAGCTCTGCTCTGTCAGCCCCTGGGCTGCACATTCCCTCCGTGCTGCTGCTGTTGCAACAAGGACAAACACAGCAGCAAGAGGAATGTTCAGAATTGATTTTGTGCAATCTTTCCACTGTGACAAAAGTGTCATTTCCTGTGAACTGTTCAGAGGCCAGCCAGAACCGGGGCAGACCCAAGGCGAGGAGCCCGATGGCCACAGGTGCCCCCTTCCATTACTGCTGCAGGTGGAACCCTCACAGCAAAGCTGACAGGTTTGATGGAGATGGGATGAACTGAGAATGTGGAGGGGCAAAGTGGGTTGTTGATGAAGTCTGAGTGTATCATAAGGTGCTCCGATAGCTTCTGTTTCTACATGCAAAATGTCATCCACAGCTGCTGCTTGTAGAGCAAAACCATCTTTTCTCATGCTTGTTACCCAGAAGGTGTCTTTGTGAGCAGCCTAAAGTCATTTTTGTTAGGTATGGATAAGAGAACACATAATGCTCATACTGAGAGCAGCCACAAAATTCCCTTTCCTGTAAAAAGATGAGCCCTACAACTTGTTCTCGATCTTTTCAAGCTTGTGTGCGTTAGCTACTTAAGTTTCCAGTCAGCTGTGCCTGTTAGGAATCAATCTCTCTGGTTAGCTATCTTGATTATCTTAACAGAGAGTAACCTCTGAGAGTAGAAGGAAAAGAGAAAATCAGTGAATCAAATCAAAACCCCTTTTGGGAAAAAAAAAATAGCATTTCACTGTTTGTCAAACGAACTATCTAGTTCTTGGGTTATTTTACCCATGGTGAGAAGAAAAGTGAGAAATTACAAATAGAGGGGGAAATACCATCCATAAATAAACAGATTATACAAATTGTAAGAATTTAAAGCTGTAATGCTTCAGATAACACAGGTGGAGCTAAGGGACAGACATGCCAATTACAGCAAATAATTCAGACCAGAGCTCAGACAAGTCCTGTCAGTTCTGCTCACTGCATCATCTTTCAGAAGAGGAAAACTCTAATGCAATGAGAAATGCTGCATAAACCAGCTTTGGTAGATGACAAGGTAGAAGGAAAATCAAAGAGCTGTGCTGCAGATCAAAAAAAAGCAAAGTCATCTTCACATTCTTGGGTATGGCCAAGGAAAAACAGAATTACATCTCCTGGGTTCTTTCTCAAGTTGTTTGGTATGGGTGGGAAACTTCTTTTGTAGCAAAATCTTGTTTGATCCATCCTCATGCTGTGGGCTATTCCCTTTTACCACAGGCTACAAAAGCAGACTAAGATGCTGGTTTCCCCCCACAAATGCTCCCGAGAGATGGACATATTCATCTTGGTATACTTCGGCTTCTTCCTCATCTTTTGAAGAGAATCTTCTTCCCTGAAGTAGTCCCACTCCTTCACCCACCTGCAGCAAACTTCAGTACCACGTGCAAGGGGGTTGAGAAGACTTCCCTCCTTGCCAAGCCTGATGTCTCAGGCTTCAGAGAAACTGCAGGAGTTACCTGGAGATGGGCTGCACCAGCAGTGCCCAGGGAAACTGCGCTGTCAGCAAGCCCAAAGGTGGCTCCATGAATGGAGTCCACTCACTTGTGAACCTCACTGCAAAAGATTAGATTCCCACACACCTATTTGGGCTACATTGGGTGTGTGGTCCATGGTGGAATACACATGGACTCCTGCCCTGAAGCCCCAAGCAACCCCTTTAAAAACCCATTATCAAAGATTCACAGATCGCTTTGGGCTGGAAAGGACCTTAAAGATCATCTCACTCCAACCTGCCTGCCATGGCCAGGGACGATTCCCACTAGATCAGGTTGCTCCAAGCCCCATCCAGACTGGCCTTGAACACTTCCAGGGATGGGGTATCCACAATTTCTCTGGGCAAATTATATCCTAACTAACTATAACTTAACTTCTTTGGGCTACTATATCACCTAGAGAAAGAAGGAGGAGTAAGAGTTGTCTACACAGCTGCTCTGGACAGGATGGCCACAACTCTCTGATGCTCTCTTTGAGAAAGCTCTTAGTGATTCTCAAACTGAAAAACCCTTCTGGAGAGCATTTATCAAACACATTTCCAATTATCTCATGCTATTCTGGACCTTTATCTCTCCTTTGTTAAATTCCTGTGGGGAAGTCAGACCAAATGCACACCTGTGTCCCAGGAGCACTCATCCATTTTACAGTTGCATAAACGGGATCTCACGCCAGTCAGCTCCTTCTGGGAAGCATGTCATTCCTAGTAAGCTATAGTCCTCCATAGCTACACCCTTCCTTCTCCTCCTAAACAGCCTGCTTAAAATTCCTCTGTACTTTTTTTCCTGAATCAATCAATATTATGGGTCATCTCAGCCTCTCCAAAGAGCCAGTGCTCTTCACAGACCCTCATAATTAGGGCTTGTTTGGATTTGAGCCTGTCCCTTGTGAGCTCATTTGTGCAGGATGCTGGCTTGGAAATGGGCAATTCCGAAGGCAGTCTGTACGTCCCTGGCTCCTGGTTTGGATGAAGAACCAGCTTCACGGCATCCTCACAATATTTTCACTATTTTCTCACAAAAAAAGAATCTTAATCTTAATTTCCAGCCAAAGAAATGGCAAGACCTTATTAAACTGTTGCCATTATTTCTTTCATCTTTTAAAATGATTGATCCTGTAGCCTGGGAAAGAAGGGAATAATACGTTTTAGGCCAGACAGAAGATGGAGCAGGTGCTACATAAACCCTTCACATTAAAATGACATTGTCTGGACCAGAGGCTGTTAAATTGCTCCAGACACGGGCGTGACTTCAGCACCATGTTCAAAAAACATTCCTGAAGTAATAAATTGGAAAATTTGCTCGTTTAAGTGAAGTTTTTTGCCAGAAAGTCTCCCCTCAAAATTTCCAAACAAGGAAAGTTCCCAAGTACAAGCAGAGTTCTGGCTGCCAAGTCATCTTTGCTTGCAATTGAGCTCAGAACAAGTATATAGAATAAAACAAACTAATCAATCATGTCTTAACCTGCATTTGACTTTAAAAATTACTGTGATTAATGAGGAACTTGTTTGAAAGAGTTTGTACTGGATTTTGCTGAAATTTTTATATCTATGTGTTCCCTCTTCTGACATTTTCTCCTAAAGAAGGCAAATTTCCCTCAGAGACTTCGTGGCGCTAGTTCTCCTTCTGAGCATAAACATGATTAACTCTTCTATATAAAGTTCTTCAAAAGCAACTTAAAAATACCCAGAAATTTTCCACTATAATTGAGGGAGTGCCTCCCTTTACTTCAAGAAGAATATTTTACAGTGCCAGACTGAAAAAGTCTGAAATGGATAAAAGCAGTCAGATTCTGGGGTGTGGTATAGGCTGTGTTGTAAGGTCTGTTTTCATAACTTAATTTTAATTTCAAATACAGAACAACAGGATTGGTATGGAAATTCTTTGAATATGCTGCCACTGTGAACAAAAATGCAACAATTTGCACCAAGGGCTGCTCTGATATGTCCATCCTCTAAAGAAATAATATAAACTACGTATATATGCTTTACTGGGGAAAAACTTGAACCTCCTTGCTTCACTATGTCATAATTTTGGAAAACATTTACTATATAATCAGTATGTTAAGATGTCAGTAATATATAAAAGTTGAAGGAATGAAGACAGCTACAAAAACATGTGGGGAAGGCAGAAATATCTCCTCTTGTTATCTGCATCAAGCCAGCACTGAATATTTTGAAAGACAACAGTCCTAAGGACATCAGCTCACAGTACTTTAAGCATTTTTTATGGTTAACTATAAAAAACTATCTATCTGTCTAAACTATCTGTCTCGTCTAAACTATCTGTCTCAGCACCAGAACTCAATGTCTTCACATCTACTTCTAATAACATAAAATCAGAGGGCAGCTAAGACACATTTCTTCTTCTTTAGGGAGAGGGAAAGAAAATAGAGCATAAAATAGAGAATAAATCTGGAAGGGCAATAAAGAACTGGAAACTTCTTAATATTTAAGAGTTTTTGATGCATAATGAGGAAAAGAAAAGCAAACAGGAGAAAATTTGCAAAACCAAATAAAAGCATGTATAACAGGTTAATTAATAAGTGTATAAAGAACCTTAGATAAGGACATGGTAGAAGAGGGAAAGATTTCTAAGAGGCAGGAATGCAGTTTCTTGAGTAGCAAACACACAATTTTAATGAGTTGTTTTTAATGACTTGACACAATTAAATGACTTGTTTACTTCAAAATTCACCAAGGAGAAGAGAAGACAGGTGCCATTAAGAAAATTTCTCCCCAGGAGATACAGAGCCCTGCTGAGACTCACAGTGAGATAGAATAAAATATCATACAAATGGGAATAAAGACTTGCCAGAACAGATAATCAAGGAATCAGACTGTTAGAAGATGCAACCAAAAGAACCCTCCTGGAATTCTAATAAAAGTGCTTAATTAGATGGGAAAGGCTCTTCCATTCATCTAGGCTCATCCACTATTAAATATTTAATTCACACACAACTACACATATTTTCCTTACAGCACTTTTCAATGAACAAAAGTAGAAGGAGGTGATGAAAGCAATTTGAACTTATTAATTTCAACTGCAGATGCACATCAATTCATTCAGCTGCTCTTAAAAACATCAGTGCTCACCAACCATTTTTTTCCAAGATGAATGAACTCCATGGATTTAGAGTATAAAAGCTAAAAAGCAAGGGAATCTAAAACATTTGTCTCTAATTTGGCAATTCTTTTGGTTTCAGGCCAACAATTTGAGCTCAGAGGTGTGCCTGTGTCTGTAACCCCCCATGAATATAATACTTGGTACTGAGCCTGGAAAACCTTGCAGTTTACTAATACCTCCTTGAAATCATAGAATTGTAGAATGGTTTGGGTTGGAGGGGACTTTAAAGATCATCTAGTTCCAGCCCCACTGCCATGGACAAAGACACAAAAATCAACCACTCGTCTGAAAAGGAGCCACCAACTTCCACTGGTAATGGTGTAAAATGGTGGCACAGACTTGTCTTTCTAGTCTAAAAAAAACGATTTAAAAGTGCATCAGAGGCTGGTACACAGCTCTGGGTTGCAGTGATGCAGGCTGGAGGGCTGCAAAGCACTGATCAAAACCTCTGCATTTCCCCAAGTAAGCAAACAGTGGAAATGGACCTTGGACACTGGTAATATTACTTTTAAAATGATGATATTATCATGTTTCTCATGTGACCCCTCTAAATCACAGAAGACAGAGGGAATTTTCACTGTATTTTTAAAAGGAGCTTTTGTTCCTGGAGTCATATTTTGTCTCCTAAGGAGACAATGAGAGGTGATAGCACTCAGGTGATAAACACAACCACTTAAAAGCAATTTTCTCTTACTCATGTAATTTTCTTTTACTCCTTAGAGCTTTCTCAGCCAGTTCTGACCTCAGCGCTACGCAAGGCATGAGGTAAGGCACTGGATTTACCAGGGTTTCATGAGTATTTATCTACAACAGAGACACGAAAAAATGAAAATCTAAATATTTGAATGTTATCAAGAAGGCTAGTCAGAATTGCAGCTAGCCAAAGATCAGCAGTCCAAAACACAGGGGACAAAAATGCAGGTTGAAGAGAAACAACTTGATAAGCACTGAGAGATCTAAGAATGAACTGGGAAGATCTTCTGGATGAGCCTGGGTTGAATGTGGTTCTTCTGAGCAACTCTGCCAATCTACAGGAAAGGATGTTGGTGATGAAACCTGAGCATTTTCCATCCAGCTGACCTTGTCTGACTTTCAAACACTAATAAAAATATGGCAGCATGATGTGATGCCTGCAGAGAGCAATATGGGATTATTAGTACATAAAATGAGATACAGAAATGATCTCCTACCACCAGGGACAGCAGAAGTGCCTCGTTACAATAAGACTTCACTGGCTGTTAGGTCATACTTCTAATTGGGCAAGAGATTGATTCTTGGGCTTGTGCTCTAAAATAATTTAACAGTCTGTGTTTCTTGGTTTCAAACCAAACCAGAATGACTCAGTGTTCTCCGTTTTCTTTCTGAAAACCAAGTCTTTGAGCAAATCTTATTTCTTCTCATGTCAACAGGATAAGGAGATCCTGGAGGTTTGTGTAGGTTCTCAGGAGAATTGAAACACCCTTCTGAACAGCCTCTCCCCACACAGACTGTGTCATCATCGGTTAAAATTAACAAGGCATACACTTAGTTGTGCCATTATTTCCATTTTTTATCAACAGTGATGTGATCACTTTTAAACACCACCACAGTTGGCCTGGTTTCAGGTACAGTTTAAAAGTGGGTGGCAAAATACTCTCCTTATTCAAAGGACAAAACCACCACTCTGGCTCTGCACTTCTGCCCCACAACAGAGATGTATAAACCTGAAGTACCCACACAAGAGGGAATGCTTGCATTTGAAAGGGGCCACAACATCGGCCTTCAGGGCTCTGCATACAGAAAACCCTTTCATTCCTCTTATCTCCTCCTCATGTGTGACATGGGAAAGCAACCTTTTCTATTCCTGTCTTATCTCCTCCAATTTCTAGAGGAGGATTCAGTAAATGTTGGGGTAAGGGGTGAAGAGGCATCAGGGCTGGAGTGACACAGTCTGGGCTATCAGCCAGGTATTTTATCACCTTTGCCATAAAGAGACTTTCTCAGTGGTTACTGTGCCAAGGAAAAATCTGGCTGTAGCATCCGTTCTCCACCCAGAGGTCCTCTCTTGCTTTCCAAAATATCCCCATACCCTTCTTCCCCATATGTTTTGAGCTCCCTGGGGGTTCAGGATGCCCATTTTGGGATAACAAGGCATTTTTAGACTACTGAATTTGGTTAGTGACTACCTGTGGAGGGGTCACAGCACCAAGCAGCAAGGATAACAGAGAGCCCCACGACACAGATGGGGTGCATGAGAGCTGTGGCATGGACTGATACATATTCCTCAGAGGTGGGGCACTGTGCAGTCTTCAGTGGCTAGCATAGGTCCCTGTATAGCCCTCACTATGTGACTGAGCCCAGGACTCATTAAACCCCACAAGAGTGAGGAAATGAACACAATCTTGCAGGTTTGGGTCCTCAAAACTGACTTTTTTTTTTTCCAGGTGCCCACAAACGAAACAAGTCTGCTTTTTGTAGGATGCAAATTCTTTGTGCTGTGCAATCAAACAGAAGTGCACTGAGAGTTCAGTGGGCTGAAAGAGTTTATCACCCAAACTCAGCAAGGAATAATCAAGGCTTACCCTACAGGGTGTCTCCACAGCCCCACAGCAGCAGAGCAAAAACAGCTCCCTGGGGAAACCTGTGTTTCTTGTTCCTGTCCTATTGGAAACCCCATCCAGGACCTTGAACATTGCAAAAATGCAAACAAAAATTCCTGATTCCCACTATGAAAATCCACCCACAATTTTATTCCTGGGAAGGTGATGCATGGAAGCAGCAACTTTACAGGCTGTGGTTACCTGGTGCTATGCACCATCATTTTATAAATTCTCTTTCATCCACCTTTATTTCCCTTTTCTGTCAAAACTCTTTACTGGTTCAACCTTGTTGGTGTGAAAAAGGAGGAATACCCATGCCAAGGGGCTGATTTTTGGGGGTGGCAGTGTCAGGAAGCACATGAATCCTCCAGCAGTGATTGTGGTTTGGAGGCTGACCACAGCCTGGGGTCCAGAGGAGGTTCATTCATCCTGAGGCAGGAAAACATTTCCAAATGCAGACATGTTTCTCACCAGTGAAGCAATTTTATAGAAGATTTAGACTTTAATAGGAACCCTGCCTCCATTTCAGGGGGTGCTGTCTCAGAAAAACCCAATGGGAGAGTTTGCTTCAACCTTTATTCTTTTCCTTTTTTTTTCTCTTTTTGATGAACCATAAGCTGTTGACCTTTTCTGTAACATAAGGAGGTTGGTTGCTGGGCTTTTCTCTGCTAAAGTGCTAAC
Source organism: Edolisoma coerulescens (assembly GCA_013397115.1). NCBI lineage: Eukaryota > Metazoa > Chordata > Aves > Passeriformes > Campephagidae > Edolisoma > Edolisoma coerulescens. Next base: position 181,837 of record VWZW01006602.1, read on the forward strand.
ATTTGTGTCTAACTATTAATTACCCAAGTTCTTTTGGGTTTTTTTTAAGTCATTACTATAATTCTTAATATCAAATCCTCCCTTCAGGGGACCATTCGTTATTATTATCGCTACACACGGTTTCTAAGGTGTCCACCCACATCACAACTGATTCTGGAAGACAGAAGCATGCAGTAGGAATTGCTTTGCCTACACAAGAAAGGAACATTTCACATTAATTAAAAAAAAAAAATGCTCTGCAGTGACCAACATGGGTGAGCAACTGGCAAATCCCCTGGGGAAATGATATGGTGTTGAGCTGCTGAAGTGGATTTCCTCCCACCAGCACAGCCAAGAGCCCTGCCTGAACTGCCTTCCAGGCTGAGCTGCTTTCAACCTGCCACAGCTTGGAAGTGAGTGATGCTCAAATAGAAGCTTTGCTTAATGAAATGCTGGTTCTTTCTTTTCAAAGAGGCCCAAAATGTATTCATGAGCAATAAGCTGGTGTGTGATTTAACCACTATTCCAGTGATTTACAGAGTGTTTAATTCAGAAGATTATAAAAAGCAAGAAGCCAAACAGTTCCATCAGGGCTTGAGCCAAATGCCAGCAAACTCAGATGAAAAATTCCTGTCCACATCAGAGGATGTAAGGTCAGGCTCCATGATCAAGCTACCAAATGTAACCATTCCAAGGGCCAGTTTTCTGTTGTCAAAATGCAACTGAAAAAGCATCTGACATCATGAGGATGTTCTTATTTATAGTCTGGCATAAAAGCCACCACACTGTGCAGAAGTGCCTTAATTAACTATATAAACTATCTCAAAATGGGATAAAATCTATAGAATTATAATTGTTAGAGAGGGAGGAGAGAGAAGGAATAGAAATAGCAGGATCTTCATGAACTGCAGAGTACATTTTTTAACTTATTGAACAAATTTCATATTTTCATATGGTTTTACATACCTTTTCGTAAAGATTTTATTTCAACCTCTACAGATCATTCTTGGGGGAAAATATTCAGCTGCTCTAAGTAAAATTTAATTAGCTGAAAACAGGTTTTATTAAATACTGTACTTTTTCCCCTTAAAATAAAATTTAGGCACTAATACAAGTTTATAAATGTCAGAGTGAAATTGTGCAGCAGTCTCTACAATAATTATTGCATTTTGCCTCCATTGGGTAGGTACAATTTCTCTTCTTGCTTTGCAGATGGGGACACTGAAGCACAGGATTTTTTAATGCTACAGAGATCTGGCATAACAGGCCAGATCAAAATAAAATAGAGCAGTCTTGGTCAAATGGGTAGGTGTCTGAAATAGATTCAGTTCCCTGAAGTTCTTTAATCCATGATTTTAAATAATGAAACACAGTTTCCTTTTACTGTGAACATGGAAATGGGAGCATGTGCAAGGGTAAACTTCTTGTCTTTTGAAATATACAATAGGATACATACAAAACTGATTAAGTTTTCTCTAATTAACTTTAAAGTCCATTTCTTTTCTGCCAGTAGCTTGTGAAAAAAAAAGGAAGAATAGTGAGAGCTCTGCAGAGAGATCTATAGACATCACTTTGAAAATTTACCCACAGTGAAGCACCAGCTCAGTTCCTCTCCCTGTTATCACTTCTGTGGATCTCCAGCACGTTTTGTGCACTCACTCCACTCCTGGGTCTTCTCTTGAAGTTACTGGGGCTCAGCATGGGGCACTCGTGCAGGATTTCACAGACCCTGGCAGTGTAGGCAGGGAGAGCTGAACTCAGCTCCGTGCTTACCGTGTTCCTCTGAGCCCAACACATAAATCCGGTAAGAAATATGGATTCTGCTGAGGAGTAACCGTGCACAATTCCCTCCTTCTCAAATGCAAAATCAGTGAGGAGTGGGAATAACTGCTGATTTTCTCCCTGATCCTGGTAAGAACATTTGGAAGCTCCCACTGACATGTCCCAGCTGGATGTGCTAAGAGCTCCTGCGAGGGGGTCAGCACTAATCCCTGACACTTGGCTGTGTCCAGAGGGAAACGGTTCATGCAGAACTGGGTGAGTGCTAGGAGGTCTGAAAAAACATGTTTTATTCTGGGCTTTATTTTGGGGAATGCAAACATAGCTGGAAAAAAGCATAACACTTCTGGCCACAGCGAAAGATGAAATACAGAAGTACCCCCTTGGATATCTATCCAAAATTAGCTCTTGCTTAGAACCTGCAGTGCCAGATCACACCAGTGGCCCAGCAGCATGCACTGGTGTGAAAACACTTTCATTCTGGTGAGGGAAATCTTGCAACTGGGTTAGGGAAACATTCTGGTCAGTCCCAGCTTGACCATAAAAACCCCTGAGAAACAAAGTTTTTTCCCTTGTTTCAGTGAAGGATGTGAATGACTAAGATAATTCATATTGAACTCGGTAAGAGCAACATTATTAAACCCACAAAAGAATAAAACAATTTTCAGTGCCTGTTTTTCAGGGTGCTGCCTGCACTGCTAAATTTTTTTTTTTTTCCAAAATTAGGAAAAATAACGTTAGGAAATAACTGTATATGGTATTGGAGCTCCACATTCCCCCAGCACCTCGCAGGAGAGCTCCCTGTTCCACATCTGGACCTGCAGATGCTATCGCAGTACCTATAAATTACAAATAGTTGGCAACTGCAATGCAGCGACTGTGGGGTTATGAGAAGAGCCTTGCAAATATATTTATAATGGAGACAGCTGCAAGCGGTTATCAGCAGATATCTCTGAAAAGCAGCAGCATTCAGAGGGGAGCAGATGGGACAGGACGGAGATGCTCATCCCAGGGAACACGGGGATGGTTCCACTAGATGGCAGCCGGCGCCAGCACCGCGGTTTTGGGTGAACAGCAGGAGGAGAAGAGGTGACACGAAGGAAAAGCTGAAGGGAACACAACCCCCTGCACACCTCCGCCCAGGAAAACGGGACCTGCGGGTCTCTGCCGGCTTCCCTGAGGAAACCATGAACCACGGGCCATTGGAAGCAGAACGCAAATGAGTCAAACCAGCGGGGCTTTCGACCCCGAGTTTACCAAGAAGCTGTGAGAAAGGTGAGATAACAAGAAGGGAGGTATTAAATCTGCATGATCTCTTTCTTCTGCCTCGGGCTTATTTTAATTTTTAAATCAGATCCTTTGAGTCTATGTCATTGGCATCTATTAGTGGTCCTGTAGAGACCCAGTGTGGGGAGCTTACTTTGACAACAGCACTTGTGGAAAAATGTTGCAGTCCTGTATAAAATACCATTTGGGAACATATGTACTGAGGACATTCCCAAATTGGTTTGTCAAACTTATTGAGAGCTCGAAATGAAATCTGGAAAACATTGGTATCAGCTCCTTTTGACTCCAGACGCAGCTTGAATCTGGAGAGCCTGCAGAATGTGGCAAAAATAATTAGAAAATTCCCTTTAAAAAACAATTTATTCTGGCAGATTAATGCCATGTTATTTAAAAAGTGATGCCAGAGATTAGGTTAATTGGCTTCCTTATTAGTTAGCCTCAGCAGGGGAGTAACAAGGGCATGAGCGGGTGCAAATCCTAAATTGCCTGGCCTTCCTGATGAGGCAGATCGTAGCTGAGGATGGGGAACAGGATAGAGAGAGGGAGCACAGGGGAAGTGACACTGTCACAGCCTGTTTCCAGGAATGACTTTCTGCTGGGTAGGAGGGGAGTGAGTTTGTCCCCCAGCAGTCACTGCCTCGGCTGCTGAGCTGGAGAGATGCCGAGGGCCACGGGCACACACCAACAGGGTGTAAAGCTGTGCCTGCTTGCACAGGAGGAAAAACTGAAAACAGTTGGTAAAAGTGGCAAACAGGTCATTGCTCAGTGCAGAACTTTGTCACTCCTGTTACTGACAGGTGGAGGACAAGGATGGCTGCTTGTGGATTGTAAATTTCATCGTCGCCAAAGAACCTGGAATGTCAAACTGAACTGGACCTTGCGCTGTGTCAGTGTGCTGTGTCCGGCCCTCAACAACCTTCATCCACAGATATCCATCAGAGGAATATTCCTGTGTTAAATATGAAACAGGTGATGAAAAGATTTTTACCCCTTCATTCAACAGATGCTCTACTTTTAGCTGATGTATTTCACCACCTGTTACCTCATGTTCACCTGCTAGACCTGTCCTCTCTCTTCATGCACCACCCTAAAATATACACAGAGCTCCGCAGGAATGATAAATGCCCATGTTCCAGGGAAATGGCAGTGTGCTGCCCTTTCCACCACTCATGTGCACCATGATCACCTGAAAGATCAACGAAATTGTCACTGCACAGTGTGGTTTACAATGCCTGTATCTAATGTACGTATCTAAAGCCTAAACTTTGCAAAACACACGAGTACCAACACGAGATTCAGGGATCCTTCCAGCCCTTCTTCAGCTCGTGGTCTCCTGATCCACCACCACACCACGCTGTGGGGACACCGATGCCTGACACACCTGTGTGCCTTCTGGTGTGCTCTCACTTTCCAGATCTCCCCCTTATGCTGGAAACTTCTCCCCTGACACATCCAACCCTTCAGTCTCCTGCACCACTGCCCAACCAAACACAGAGAGCGAGGGGAACCACAGCTGCCTGCACAACAGAGTTGAAGCTGGGGGGAAAAAGGAGCTGGTTGTCAGGGACAAAGAAAGATTATGCAGTAGCAGAAAACTGCTTGGACCACTGTATTGTTATTTTTTTAGCATTTCTAATACACGTTATGCATGATACTTCTATTTTTTCCACCTTTGCTTTGTCTGGAATAGAACTGCGCTGTCAGTCAGGTCTTTTTTGCTCTTAGCCAGGTTTGCTCCAGACACAAAGCTTATGTGCTCATGCTGTGTCTTCATCCTGTTGCTGAACACTTTCAGCCCACAAGCTACTTCTCAGATACATTGCCAGAAAGATGGAGTTTTCAAAAACTAAGCATATCGAGCAAATTCCCAGATAAACCCCAGCCCGACCAACCAACCAACACAAACCAAAACATAACCAAACAAAACAAACCAAAACAAACCAAAAACCAAAACCCAACCAAACAAGAAAACACACACCTCCAAAAAAAACCCCACCCCCCCAAAAAAAGGAAAGCAAAAAACAAAGAGCAGATTGTGGGAGGGAAGGGAAGAGACTGAAGAAATCTGGAGTGTGTCTCATGGACACTACAGCTTCAACAGGGTTGATGGTGAGAAATCTTCTAATTTCCATGTTTCAACCATACATGGAAACAATTTAACATCAAGCTCATGAGTTTTTGTGGTGAGTGGATCACAAGGTGCATGCTGGAACAAAGCACGCTGGACAAGCTCCAGGGCTCACAGATTTTAAATCATGTATGTCTCTAGTACACACTTTTTGGTACAAAGTATTGTTTGTCTGTCACTAAGTAGAAGACAAAGAAGTTATTTTAGCTTTGTTGTTGCTGTTGTTTGAGGGTTTTGTTGGGTTGCAGATTTTTTGTGGGTTGGTTTGTTTGTTTTCTCCTGCTCATTTCTTTGTTTGTGCGTGTGTGGACGAGTATGCTGAGACAAATCCTTGAGGAACACCTGAATCTAGACAGGATTTTTATGCAGAAAAAATGCTGAGAAATGTGCTTATATCTATACTTCTCCTCTGTTAAATCCACTGGCTATTGTACCAAAATAAATTGGATTGGAAAGAGGGAAGGGGACTGAAAAATGTAGGTGTTGCAATGTCTGACTTCTAGGCCTTTTGCCCTTAAGGTATCACACTCGTGTTTAAAATGAGTTCCCCTGGGGACTGCCCAGTGGGAAGGCTGCTGATCCACGGTGCACAAAACAGTGGGAGCTGCCTGCAGAAAGCAGCAGGAAACACTGAGCACACAGGCATGGCCAGGACCCTGCCTTCTCCCAGGGAAAGCCCCTGGAGGCTGAAATCAACAGGTCTTTAGGACATGGTCCAGTGTTTTCCAAGCCCCAACCCATTTAATACAGTGGTGTTGGTGAGAGAAAGCAGACAGAAACTGAAAGTGGAGGCTCACACTGGGCAGTCAGGCAGTGTGACAGGTTGTCCAGTGAGGCTGTGCAGTCCCCATCCCTGCAGGTTTTCAAAATCCAGCTGGATAAAACTCTGAGTAACCTGTTTTGAGCAGGAGGTTGGACTGAGTTACCTGATGATCCTAGGACCACCCTATGCACAAACCAGAAAAAGTTTTTTAAATCTTGCATGTTTTGCCAGCTATTTCAAAGATCCAAAACACCTTCTGTTTAGCCATAATGTATAGTAATGGCAACTAGGAGAATCTTGGCAAGTATTTAAATGAGTCATGTGCAATGATGGACAGAAACGGCAGAGCACAACTATATTGTCCCTTTTTACCATTTCTGCCCAGTTATCACCACTAAGATAGTTAAAACACACAACCTGGCAGCAGGTCCCTGGCTTTTAGCTTCATATTTAATGACAATTAATTGAGGAATTTTGCTGTGGAAGTTATGCATTTCCATTGGTGCTATGGAAATGTCACCATGAAATGCTCTGTTCCAGAATATGTCTACATGTGACCCTGGTATGGTGGCATCCCATTCCTGACCAGCTGGGCCACTGCTTGAATTGCATGTAGAAACAAAAGGTATAATTTAGGGAAAAGAAGGTAGAAACTAAGAGCTGAACTCTAAAGAAACAAGGCAGGTGAGATGAGTGGTTGGGTGATGGAGTTGGAACCACAGGCACCATGAAGACAAAGCGTAAAAAGGGAGATTTAAAAAAACTGCAACTAATCAAAGCTAAAGAATCAAAGAATCATAGAATGATAGAATGGTTTGTGTTGGAAAAGACCTTAAAGATCATCCAGTTCCACTCCCCTGCCCTGGGCAGGGACACCTTCCACCAGACCAGGTTGCTCAAAACCCCACCCAACCTTACTTTGAAGCCTCCCAGGGGTGGGGCAGCCACAACTCCTCTGGGCATCCTAAGCCAGGCTTCACCACACTCAGAGGAAAAAATTAATTCCAATATCTAATCTAAACCTGCCCATTTTGAGTTTGAAGCCTTGCCCTATCACTCCATGCCCTTGTAGAAAGCCCCTCTCCAGCTCACTTTCAGGCCCCCTTCAGGCACTGAGAGGCTGCAACAAGGTCCCCCCAGAGCCTTGTCCTCTCCAGTGCTCTGGTGCGTGGCCAACCACGGCTCCCAGCCAGACACCACCACATCTATATTCTAGACAAAACCCCTGAAATCTGGAATATGAAATTCATGTAGTCTGACTCTCTGGGGAAGCTGAGTACTTCTGTTTCCAGACTTTGTCATCTTTTGCACAGCACACAGCTCAGTGGATGCTGCAGCTGAAAGCCAGGCCATTGCAAAGGTCTGTCACGAAGCCATTTGTCACAATACACATTGTTCTGTGGGATCCTTAATGGCTGAGTTTTTAAACGAAGACATTGAAAAATTGCTTACCCGTGAGGTATTTTGCTGAGGACATAATATGCTGTATATGAATGCTGATACACCTGCAAAACAAAATTCAGAAAAAGACAACAAAAAAAAAGAGATTAGTAACTGTCACCCGTGTTAATAGGGCTCGTTTTTTGCGAAAATACTCTAGCATATGTGTCTGAGAAGCTCTTCTAAACACTTCAAAATCTGTAGTAGAAAAGAACAATGCATTAATCCACTTAAAGCTGTTGTGTGTTCTTTTCATCCTGCACTTTATTACGGTGTTTGGCACACCCAGATGCTCGGTGTCGTTACCATGGCTACCAGGTCTTTGATTAAACTGGGGGCACACAGGCTCTGCAAAGGCTAAATATAGAACAGTCATTAATGAGGACACCTTGGTCAGCTGGAGACGTTCTCCATCATTATAACTAGACACAACAGGGACACAATGCCTGTTTTTTTGCTTTATTTCCACATAAATAAAACAGGGAGCGGTGCTGGGTGATATCAGAGCGGGTTGTCAAGCCCCTGTCAGTCAGGAAATAAAACTGTATTGACTCAAGGCATAAAGCTGACCTCATGTTTCTGTGACCTGCTAAGTTGCATCTTCATATCAATCTGTGCTCTTTGGGCCTTGGGGAGGAGCTGGCCAGTTTGCACAGCAGCTCATCTCACAGGGGACAGTTTATTATTTATTTTCTAAGCAGTAAATAACAACACCAGAGTCAATGTCAGTGATTTAAGAGGTGGTGATTTTCCACTGGTGACAGCACAGTCCCTTACAGCGATCAGAAGTCAGGGCACCAGTGTGAAAGGTCTAAATATGAATCATTTTATACAAATTTATACAGGAATCACTTTTTGCTATTCTGTCCTCTTACTGTATGCTCCTAAACAAATAAATAAATCTCCTAGCAATCATTTCATTTGGCTTCTACTTAAATCTTTAAACCATTTTTGCTGTCCAGCAGCTCTCATAAAGCATCCTGTCCCAGAGGACAAAGAAGAAATTTCTTGAATACTTGCTTCACCAAGCAAGTTTGATCAGAAGTATTTTTCCTAGGCTCCTCTGGTTTTGCACAAGTATTTTTTTTTTTATGCTTATGCCAAGAAACCATGAGATGTCCTGGATGATGCTGCCAGCCCCAGCAGGGGCCATCCCAAGCACATCATTAGCATCACAAGTGAGTGTGACTCACTCCCTGCCACTCTGGAGGGCAAACCTGCACTGTGGTGTCTAGAACAGCCCTGCAACTTCTGGGGTCTCAGTGCAGAGGCAGATAAACACGAGGCACGTCAGTAAACACAAGGCACATCATCCTGTAAACATCAAACTTCTCTGTTACAGTTTGAAACCAAACACTGGATCCTGACACTACTGCATGAGCTCCCTGAAAAAACAGGCACAGAGGTGAAAGCACTGGATTTCTAGCTATGAAATGCAGAGACTGATGCTGGATTGATGTGATTCCCTTCCTCCCTGTGCAATTCACTCCCTTCATTACAAGCACATAATGAGGTCACATCCCCAAATCCTATCTCCTTTCAGATCCATAAGGACTCTTCACACAAGGTGACTCTCCGGTGTGTTGGTAGCAGGGGAGGTCTAGGGATACAAATGAATTCACCACAAGCCAGCATTTATTTTAGTACAAGTGTCCTTTTTAGATCCACCTGTGTCAGATGATGTCAAATAAATTACCATTTCCTCACCCTCATCCAATCATACCAAAGAGCTCTTGAATCTTCTGATGTTGATACCTGAGACCTGGCTCATGCTTACAACCTTAGAGTTTATTCCAGCTTGGATGAAGTCCTAAAACTGCTACAATTCCTTAAAGAGAAAGCACTGGAAGACTGAATCTGCCCACAGATCTGAAAAACCTGATAATACATTGTCATTAAATGCTGAGCCACTTTTGCCTTCCAATATCCTGGCAGTAGGATGGGGAAGATGATGTAGATATATAAATTCTGATCTGAGGCTGGGACTGTTCAAGGTTATGAGCCATGCTGTGTTATCAGATACCAGAGACATGAGCCCCCCAAAATGAGCATGAACAGATGCCTTCGAGGCAAAATAGACAAATGTGGCAGGCTGAAGGGAAAAGAAACAGCCAGGGAAGTTTTGAACAGGACACCTGCTGATGTCCTTGCTTGTGGTACAAAGTCCTATAGCCGTGCCAGAGAGTTCAGAGCTGTCTTAGAGCCATTGATGGAGACTGAGGCAAAACATTTTCTTTGCTGAGAGAGCTTAGGAATGAGGAAAACCAAAGCTGCAAGGCACTCAAAGAATTCTTTTATTTTCTGAATGTCATTTTTCATCATCTTGGGTCTTTGGCCAGACTCTCAAATATCTCATATCAGCTATGCTATAGCATACAGTCTTCAAAGGCTTGTAGCTGGCAAGGGTTCACTCACAGGAGTAAAATTTTCTCAGATAAATCCTTACAATGTGTAGGTTTGCTTATGTAAAAAAGAACTACTTGTGTGAGCAAAGATTTCAGGGTCAGACATTTATTATTATTATTATTACTGTTGTTAAGGACACAAGCACATGCAGCTCAAAAGTCCTTCTCAGCCCAACAATTTCAAACCTATTTGGAAAACACACTGCCAGCAATGCTCCTAAGCAGAAAAGAATCCAAGAGAAAAATCACTTTATGTCTTTCTGAGAAATTACATGTCTGCTTTCCTCTTAGATATGCAAACCAAATGAAGTTAACTCAGCTCTTTGAGAGGATGACTTTGTTTGCTTAATATCTCTACTAAAATTTCTGCTGGGGTCAAGATGAATTTGGCTATTCACTTAGCAGTAGGAAAACCCCACAGCAGGGAAAAGAGCAGGGAAGAGGAGCAGTCTTCTGAAACCTAAACTAAGCCTCAGAGAATGGAGAGTGCTTAAAAGCTGGTATTCATTTCATTAAACCTGTTTCTGAGGCTTGGCCAACAAAAATAGCTGTATAAACTGTTTGTTCCCCTTTTCTATCAAAAAGTGTGGTAAAAGCCATTGACTGATTTGAAGCTCTCAGCCCTGATTTTTTGCTGGATCCCAGAAGCATTACAGCTCCTCTCGGTAGAGAGGCATATTTGGGGGTAGCAGAGGTTTTGGCAATTGTTCTGTCTGTAGACTCTGTGTGCCGAGTCATCCCACCAACATCAGTCAGAACAGGTTTGAGAGTGCTCTGGAGGGTTCTGGGTATCACCACAATCAGGTCACAGAAGCTCCCATGCCAGCTGTCACCAACAAGTGCTGTAAAAGTCATTATGCTAAAACCATTGGGCCAGAAACTCTCCCACTGGGCTTCTCATCCCAGGTCACAGCACAGATCTTGTTTACTTTCAATCTAAATTATGCTCTGCAACAGGTGCATGTTTACACTGAAATCATAAAGGGACTGAGAGACGGATCTATCTGTTCCCACTGAAGTCTTGGAAAGGCAATTATCTCTCTAAAATTCAGAAGAATGCAGGGCTAATTATATATGACAACACCTTGTTGTGAACCACTGACCTCGTTTTACGTAGCCAAGAGAAGAAACCTGAGCCTGGCCAGACGACAGCAGAAATGGAAACACGGCAGCACACAGAGCAGCAGAGAAGGGCATGTGCCTCTCCCATGCCACCAAATCCCAAAGGAACAGGGAAATTGTGGTTCCAACAAGGTACAGAAACAAAGTGGAAGAAGCAGTTTCTGTGCTCTGTCACAACAGAGCAAAGTATGGTGTGAATGGTAATGTCTCCTTGGAAGCAATTGTTTGAGTGCTGTAAGGATACAGGTCCTAGTCCAGCAGGGCTTATTGAAATAGAAACTATATGTTATTTAAGCATAGAATGGATTTGGACTCATTTCTTCATTGTGACTATTCATATACTTTAAATTAGAATCCATAGCTCTTGTTCTTGCCCCTAAGTAACTGCAGAAGTACGTGACATAAATCCAAGAAGTTTGTGAAATGGGGTTTTCAGCATCTTATGACTGGTATGAAAGATTGCACTACCTGCTGAGGATTTATCACAAGCATCAGGGAAAAAAAGGAAGAGTTTAGTTTACACTTCCATCTCCTCTGTCTGTCGGTTTCTGTCTCACTTTGTGGGCTGATGCCAGCACCAGCAATAATCAGCATTTACAGAAGGCTTTCTTTAATGTTTGCATGACAGGGTGCTGAATCAATACAAAGAAGAGGCACCTCATTTCAAGGAGCTTTACAAACAAAGAAAGGGAGGAAAAGCCCTTAGAAGAAGGCTCTCCAAATCAGCCCAACCCACTCATCTTCCAGCAGGCTGTTTTACCAAAACAGCTGATTTAGGGAATTACAACCCAGCATATAGAACAGCTCATGGATCTGGGATTAAACCCAGGTGGACTGGCTGCCGAGAGCTCATGGTTGTTACTTACTTGATAAATACAGGAATAAAGCATGCTTTGCATCCATTTTCTAAATGGCTCCATAGAGCCACCTGGCCCCTCATACAGTAGTGTTATTTACATTAAAGAATTACCCAGAAAACTCACCAAAAAATCCCATAAAACTTAGAGCTCGCAAGGGACCAGTACAGGGCAGAGCAGAAGTGCAATCTGTTTGCAGCTTGCAAGGCTAAATGCAAAATTTCTACTGTTTAGTGTTTTTCTCCTTTTTCAGGAATCACACATTTAATCCAAAAAGTGCAGTGCTCCCAAATAAAAATGAACCCACTAAATAGTCATCAGACAGAAAAGTGTACAACAGTTTGCTAAAGCCTGAAAATAGCAAGAATATACTTTAATGTAATTAATCATAAAGCACTCAGGATTTATCTGGCTAAAATGACTCATTTTTTATTCTGTAACAATAAAGTATATCAACAAATAATAGATCCCCTCAGGATTCTTAACAGACCCCAGTTGTCTTGATAATGTATCTGCTTCTGCACTGTGTAGTAGGACAGTAAAAATATATCACAAGTGGCTGGTGAAACAGGAACTGCCAGATCCATTAAAAGGGTTTCCCACAAAGAGTCTCTAAAAAGACATTTGCTGGAAATAGATTGTACAGCCCATTTTCCTACTTATGCTACGAGCAGACAAATCCCCAAATGCACATATGAATGTCAAACCAATTGAATAATCCCAAACATTTGACATAATTACATATTCCACCTTTCAAAATGGTCCTGGCGCCCTTAAACAGTAAATAACGCTGTGATGCAAAATATGCAGGTAAAAGAAGATTTGCCATTTGGCCTTTAGCATCTGTGATATTTAACCAGGCTCTGAAGCTGACAGATTAACAGGGAAAAGAGAATAAAGTAGAGTGCAGGAAGGCTGCTGCTATGCATTGGCAAATAGCTCATGTATTTGTTACCCTGTTTTCTCACAATGGCGTGAAAGGGAGGGGAAAACAAGTTCAGGAGGAAAATCACAAGCAAACATTACCCAGAGGTTGTGTTTCCTTCTCCTGCATGGACATACCATGTTTGTAAAGGATACAAGTCACTACCACACTGTCACATGGATCCTTCTGTTGGTCAGTCACCAACAAGCAAATATGATGTTCACTTCACAGGGTAACTTTGTTGTTCATACAAATCTTCCAGGAGAGAAAAGGATAATTATTTGACTGAAAATACCCCACTGTCATAACCCCATCTGTTATGGTAGTCTGTGGAGGATTAAAGCAGGTCACTGTATCTGTTTGCAGAATATTCTGTGTTTTTTAAAAAAGTCAACACTAAAAACTAAATTTTCCCTTAATGTGGCAACACCATTTGCCTTGATCAAAGTTCTTTACGATACCATTGGTTTCGTTGAACCCTTCTATTCTGTTGAGAAGAAATCCTTCTTTTGCCACTACATGTTGAACTGGCCCTCCAAAGGGATGAAAAATCCATTCCTGTACCTGAGCACCAACTTCTGTGTAATGTTTTGTTCAATTTCTGTACTTTCATTCTCCCCTCTATTTGTGATTCAGAGCACAAGGGGTTACCTCAGGCTGAGGCATGGTTGGGTAATGGTCTTTTCATTTTTTCCCTCAGAGGAGACAGAAGGGTCAGCAGTGTTCTCCTCAGCCCAACTATTTTTGCAAAGGATTATGACCATTTTATTGCTAATAGGCACTCCATAGTAACCAGCTCGGAATTAGATTCTCTCAGAAACGTCATGCCATCCACTCTTTTTGTGTCACTGCAATAAAAAAGGAAAAATTACCGAAATCCATACTGGTATTTTGTACCCCGCACCCAGTGAAGCTTGATTGCTTGCAAGAACAAAACAAATCAATAAAGCCGTATAATTTGAGGTCTCTTCTACATTCTCACCTTTCAGATTCATTGTGATACTGACCTATTTTGCTTTCTTCTGAGACAGCATATTCTCTTTTGTCCCTGCATTGAATTATCCCTCTACACTTCATCACTTCTCCAGTAATGCACCTCCAGTACAATCTCATGCTGTGTGTCAACCTGCTCAAACAGCCCTCTAAGGAACACTGCCCATTTCTCTTCGTGCCTCTAATAAATTAGAAAACCCATAATAAAATGCTATCAACAAGCATTTCCTGAGCATTGGTTCAGCTGGCAGCCAATAACCCACAGCTGTCATCAAACACCTGATCTGAGATGCTCTTACCCGCTGCTGCGCCGTATCCAGCTGATCAGCCACATGTGAGATGTGCTCACAGCCACAGAGAGGGCACTCTGGCACTGCTGGGACACTCTGGCACTGCTGGGACACTCCAGCACAGCCTGGGGAGCTCAGGGGAGGGCAGAGAGGGGGGAAACAAGACTTGACAACGGCTTGAATGAATGGAAACAATGGCTTGAGCAAGAAAGCTGATGAGAAGAAGGGGTCTCTGAATCAATCAATGTACAGAGAATTTGGCAACTGGTTGCCTGTGCTGTAATTGTCTCTGTATTCCTGACAAACTAACTTAACATTTGGGAAAAAGCAGGAAGATATATATCTGGGGAAGTTATATTAGAGTTGGGAGGTAAACCTTTTTCTTGCAAGGAGGAGGGAAGGATCCCGACCCAGCAGTGTAACTGTGCCTGGGTGAGGTGACACAGCCAACACCAAGCTGTCAGTGCCTCAGAGAGACCCAGAGGGGCCGTGCCTCATCTCAGTCACACCAGTGTGGATCAGGAGCTGCTCCACTCATACCCAGTGTCAGAGGAAATCAGCAACTGCGTGTCTCCAGAGCCAGGAAGAAACTTTAGCATTTGATTTGGAAGAAGGAAGTAACACAAGAGGCAGTGGACCACCAGGAAGAGTGTTTGCATGTCTCTGTTTTTCAAATTGTTTAACAATTTAATCTCTTAAGACTGAAAATTAAATCACTGTCCTCATTCAAAGGAAAACCAGGACAGCTCTCCAGCCATGCAGTGCTGTGAACACCCTGCCACCCTCACCAGAGAGGCTTCCTCGGAGAACAGCCTCACATCAAGGCGACATGAGGAAGGGACAGCACATTCCTGCCACGGGGACGTGCATTTTGGAAGCACTTGTAACGCAAGCTGAAGCCAACTGCAGTGGGGTCGTGCTCCGCAGGCAGCACGCACTGTTAACATGTAAATCTCTCCCACAAACATACAGCAGCTGTGCTGGGATTAGAAGCTGCTTTTCCAAGCACCAAACCAAAGGTCTCCGAAACAGCAAAGCCAAGGAGTTATTCCTTCGCAAATGGTGTCGTCTCAAGTTTGCAAAACAGCCGTAAATAAAGTGTGATGGCACCATCCACCACGGCAATGGATGGGCTGCTGTGTTGTAAGGTAACGCTGCTAATTCACCTTCTGCAAACTGATTATCTATCTCAGTTGTTTCATGATAATAATTCTTTATTAAAAGATTAGTTTTCAAATTGCACTTTTGAGAGCCTAATACTGCTGACAGCGCCGAGAGGAAATTTCAAGGCCTGTTGAGGATTTATGACTTTGTGACGGAGTGGAGTGGATGCTCTTTTTGTTACAAATGCAGCTCCAGAAGCAACTCAGGCCACAGGTATTAACACACAGCTCGTGTGCCAGCTCTCACCCCTCGGAGAGCGTTAATCCAATCTGCCAACTGCTGCTGCACTCTAATACAGCTCTGCCCTGCCAAGCAATTACAAAAGCCTCCTTTTGCTCCCGAGCCACCTGTCCCTCACAGCGCTCCACTGGCACCACAAAGCCCTTGCACTCACTGGCTTAAAGGACGACTGCTCCATTTTTAACTGGTGAATAAAATGGGAGCTGCAAAGCACTCAGTAGGCTTTTTGCACCAGCCTTTGTGCACTTGTTGATGCTCAGGTTATTGGGAAGTAGCTGCAGTGAAGTTATAAAGAATTAAGAGTGAGGGTTACGAATAATGAGCTCATTCTGTTGTTGATCTTTTTAAACTTTTATCAATATTCACATCACATATATAAATTCCCAGGTTTCTCCTCCCACCCTCTATTCAGAAACTTGGAAATGAGAAATTATCTAGTACATAGTTGTGGTTCAAACACACTGAACAATATATCTAAGGAAAAGAAGTGAAATATGAACAAACATTATTATGTATTAAGAGTACAAAAGTTGCTTGAGGCCAAATAAATGTTTTAAAAGGAGATAGCAGTTATCCCAAAACCAGGGATTTGGGATACACAGAACACCTTCAGATCCATACAAACACACCCAAAAAACCACACAACCATGATTCCCTAGGAATATCTGGGATCATAATAATAGCTGTATTGGGCCAGACCCAAAGCCCATCCAGCTCTCTACCCTGGCTCAGTAGCCCAAAGCCAATTCAGACAGAAGACTAAAGTTAGCTGATTTACAGCCATCCTTTCCCAGCATACTTTCCCAGGCTCTTGCACTCTGCAACTTGGAGAGCCTCTCTTTGCAACTCTCTACCTTGAGGGGTGTCCCTGCCACTGACCTCTCCAGTCATTCCTTACAAGCATTTACCCTTTTTGCACCTACAAACTCATGCAGCAACTCCCCTTTCCCAGACAATGGTGCCAAAAGCTTGTGTGGGGTATGATTCCTCTCAGCAGCCTTCGATGTCTATTTTAGCCTCAGATTTACACCCTGAATTATGCTGTTTAGAGAGGCAGCCCGGGGCAGCTGGTGGAGATGGGAGTTTACAGGGTTCACATCCACATTCACTTGAGTGACTCTCACCTTCATTGCCTTTGGAGTTACAAGTCTGAGGGCTGAAGGACAGCATGAGAAATCAATGCTTAATACTGCTTTTAATGAAACATTAGATAATGCCTTCTTTCAAAAAAACGTTTCTTGAGCTGTACAGACACTGACTGTGGAAAGATTCTAAAAGCCTCTTTTTTGTGAAGTTTACAATGCAAATGGTAAAGCTTTGTAGCAATTATGTGAGAACCAAGCCATGAAAATTTGCTGAATGCTTAGTATATCTAATTAATTTATTCATTTTTAAATAATTCACTTTTGAGACAGAAATTAGCAACTACAGAACCACAGCATATGTTCTTTCTATTAAAATTTACTCTTAGCATGTGAAAATTGCTTTTTCTACTGTAGCAGCTGAGAATGTGAATACTACAAAGAAGTTAGCACTGGCATTGAAATTTTTTAAGACGGTCCTAGGCTCAGGGCACTTTTAGAAAAGTCAAAGAAAATAATCTGAAACAAGAAAGATGAGCCCATCAGAAAGCATTAGAGAGCAACAGTTTAAAAGCAGTGAAGTGGATGTAAAAGAAATGAAAGTATTCAGATATATGCCAGGGACCTTGGTCAAAAATCCTCTCCCCATTCAGTAAAAGATTCATTTTCCAGTTCCATATGAGATCAGAAGACACAGAGCTGTATCTCAATGGACACACAGATCTAATCCACTGGAGGAGACAATTCTATTTTCTGACATTAAGAAAACAAACTGAAATCACAGAGAAGGCAGGAGGACATTTTATGTGTTATTTTTGTGGTGCTGTGGGCAACTTCCGTGGGGTAAATGGTCCGTGGTAATGATGAGCATCTCTTTGGAAAGCAGGGGGAGAGCAGAGAGGACAGGAGAGAGCACAGAACCTGCCCTGCTCCTTGCCTGCTGCAGAACCCTTCACAGAACTGCCATCAACTGCATCACTCTTCCACTCCTGCACAAAAAAAATACGAGGATTCACGCATTTAAAGACATGACTAAAGCCCTGTGATTCCCCTCCCCTTTCAAAAAAGACCTTCTTTTGAGCAGAGAATAGAAGAAAAAAAAGAAGATTCCATTTTCAAATCTGGGTCATTAGCTGCCCAAGGAGGAACGTTAATTATTGGTTTTAACATAGAGCTGGTGAAAGCAGAGTTCTGCAGGCAGTTAAAGAGATAAAAGGCACTTGTTCAGGGTAAACACAGAGAGCCACACACTCCTTGGATTTAGGCATGTAACTCAGCTAAAGAGGAGAACATTTGCATAGAAGATTTGCATTTCTGAGTACAGGAACTTCATTGGGGTGCCCTGAATAGCAAGAGCTGTTTTTCCAGAAGAGGGCACTAAATATACTTTTTTTACTATTTCAGTGATTAAAAATTAAAAAAAAAATAAAAAGGACTAGAAATCAGAAGAATTAGATTATAGACTGCTTCATATGTTTCTGCAGAGACACCAGAATTAAATTCTTTCTAGTTTTGCTTTCTGAAGCTTTTAAAATCACTGTTGTCTTCCCATTTTGCATACTATTCCTTATATATTTCTTTTCTTAACATTTTAAAATAACCACCTATACATATTATGATCCAGCACAAACCAGGATGTTTATTGTCCCTAAAAACTCAGGAAGCAAATTTATGCTAAAAAGCAGGAACTCACCTCTCATGTAATTCTGAAGCCTCTCTATGTTGCAAGGAATCTAATTATTTGTTAAATTTAAATTTTTTTCAATAACTTTCATATTGGTATTTATTTCATTCCTCTTAAAGCAAAGTTCCCCCATGTTTCACTAAGAGAGATCCCCATACAAGTGCAAGAAAGAAAACTGATTTTTTTACCGCTGTCCATCTGATTTTGACTGTCTAGGAAAACTCGTACAATTATCTTATGAAGGCTTTATTCAAAAACAAATTGCAGTTTGTTTTTAAGACATTTTTTGAATCTTATTAGGACATTAATGTCTAAGAGTTTGTTCAAGTTAGCTCATCTATACACTCAGAAAAGGAGGCAGAATGAGAAATAAAACCCTATGCTAGCTAAGAAAAATTGGTTCTTTTTGTATCATAGTGTTTTGCCTTGAGGCTTTTTTATTTTTCCTTCCCTGCTTGATGAAAATCTCATTTACTAAAGAAAATGTTTACAGGGGAAGACTGCTGATAGCTGATACTGATACATAAGACACCTATGTACTTTTGCATGACAGGCTAATTATTTCTGAGTTTTGATGCTCCTCTGGAACTGTGGATTCCCTGGAACTGCAGATTTCCTTTTCAGTTTACTGATGTGTATCTGTGCCTGTGAATAAATGATGGATACAGTTTCTTGGCCTTTGCTACATAAGCAAGGCAGCCCAACTTAGTCTGAAATAACAATTTTGCACTCAGTCATGTTTGTGCCATTTCTGTCGAAGTTTCCCAGCCCAAATCAGGAGGCTTCAGGTTTCGTTCTAACTCCATTTATCTGCATTATTAGGAGAACAGCAAGGGTTTTAATCCATTGTTTTTAACAGGAAAGCAGTTAAAGCTCAGCAGCTGAAGTCAGCAGACTCAGTTTTTAACACTCTGCACCTCATGCAGAGTATTTTGTTGCAATAATCAGAATGAACAGAACCTGGAATGGAGAGAATGGAGACTCAGTAAGAAATTGGGGTTTGGTGCAGTTTTACCAAAACCACTGCTGTGTAGGGAGCAGGCACCAGCACAACTGGAGTGTGGGGATGGAGGAGTGCAGGCTGTGCTGAGCTTTGCTTCCCAGCTCGGGCAAACACATCATGTGGTGTTTTATGAACACACTCAGACCATCGTTTCAGAAGCACAAACTCCCCCCTGGAAACATCCCCCAAAACCAAAGAGCAACAGAGCTGGAAATCCAATGTGGTTTTATTGTTGGTCCATGAAAGAGCTGCAGGCCCTAAGTCACCAGAGTGGCTGCCAGTGATAAATCAGAGAATGGTTTGGTTTGGAAGATCCTCCAGTTCCAACCTCCCTGCTACAGGCAGGGACACCTTCTACTAGACCAGGTTCCTTCAATGTTGAGATGATCCCACTCCAAGAACACCTGCTGAGGATGAGGAGAGCACCCATTCTTTGCATTTAAGGGGTGCAAACACATTTTCCGTGCACAATAGACACAGGCAGCCCCCACCCAGCCATTCTTCCTTGCTGACACTCAGTGCCTATCATTTCCCTTTTATTAAGAATGGAAAATAAAGAAAAAGTATGCAGACCTGGGATATGTCTTTTCATTCCACTTTTTTTTTCAGTTTTTACTGAGTTACAATGACAGACCCTTAATTTTAAATAAGAACCCATTTTCCCATGGCCCAAGGATCCCAACTACCAAAATGTTCCTACAATTCATTTGTTTGAGCTCCTAACCCCCCTCTAACTTCTTGTTTAAACTAGTTTTTTTTTCTCATTAAACTAAGCTGTTCCAAAGCAGAAGATTTGCTGTCAAAAGCAAAGAACCATTCAGGCTACATAAAGAAACACAATTTCTGCTGGAACTTTGTCAGGATTTCAAGGAACCATGAGGGTCTCCCAAATCAAATAAAAAACAGGTTTGACCTGTTTTCTTCTCCTGTGTTAGTCCAACATTGGCACTGATATTTAGCAACATGAAATTAGTTTCTGTAGTTTCTCCTTCAAAAGAAAACTCTAGGATTAAACTTGTCAGTAATTATTGCTCCCCTGGCCTGCAACCGTGTCCAAAAATTTCTCTTCTAAACAAACAATGTGACAGAAGTTGGCTGGAGTGTTGACTGCTGAGCAGTAAGAACAAATATTCTCACCACTTGATAACACATTTACTCAATTACAGTGGGCATCCACCCTCCTATAGCAAGAACTTTTAATTTTGTGAGCATGTGCAGCAGAGAAGATTTGGCATCAGAAGGGCCCTGCTGCTGAAAGCACGACTGAGGACACCTGAGAAGGCAATGTTTGCACAGCTCTGTAATAGAGTTTTGAAAACCCACAAATCCCCCTAGAGTTATGTGGCAAACTTCCCTCTCTCTCTGTGCCACTGCAGATATCAAATATTAATTAGGCTGAAACAATTACTGATACCAACACACGACAGCACGTTGGTATGTCTGACAGAGATATTGCTACTTCTGCCTGCGCTGAGATTCACTGGCAGGAAAACCCCCCAGCTGCTGAGGCTTCATGTATGGGCAGCTTTGGTTTATTCAGTGAAAGGTGACCATGAAGAGCTGAAGTCCTGGTTTAGAAACACTCCCCCAGGTCGGACAGAAAAGCAAATGGAAGTGCAAAATCTTTTTGAATCAACCTTCTCTGATGCCTTTGAAAATTCTGTTTTGTCTACCTTGTTGAAATCAGCAGATGAGGGAATTTATTCATGGTGGGTTTGAGACTGGAAAAGATAGGCTGTCTTTCACAAAGACCAGATTCATAATTGAAAATTCCCACAACAATCTCCTTTTAAAATAAATTATTGCCCCTAAATGTTGTCAAACAATAGCTGCTGCTTCAGCTTCGAATCCAAAGTAAACTAGCACCCACAAAATTAACCTCTTCTATGTTCTTAGCACATTCTTGTTAAAACAACCCTTCTGGACACATGGGCCTTAGCTTTAGTTATATAAGTGTAGCTGGAGCAGTGCTGTTCAACCCCAAAGAGGTTAAAAAGCACTTTATCAAACAAGGTTATTTACACTACTGATCTTAGCTGTAAAAATAATATCACTCAAAACAGGATCTGCAACAAGAAGGAGAAAGAGGTGCTCCCCACCTTCAGCCCTGAAGCCCCAGAACACCCTCACTGAAAGCCCACATAGGCACACACATTAAAATGCTGCCATTTTCAGAAGTTCTGAGCATTTCATTGAAATATTAAAGACTACTTGAATGGTGCAATTAATATTTATTCTATGGGAAGTAACTGAAGATGTTGCTTTCATGAAAATACAGCAAATTATCAGATTTGGTGAGTGGCTGGCCTATGTGTTTCCAATGATTCATTAATAACTGGACTTCTGCTCATTAAAAAAGCACTGAAAGACTGCAGTCACACAGCTCGTTCTACATTCACAGCTACACTCATACAGTTGGTGAATTGAGAAAAGAGAAGATGCACACATGCACAGATGTAATAACAGAAAAACATTTTAACTAATATAAGCAGTATTTGGACTGAGTCCTTTTCTTCTTTTTATTTAAGAAGTGCTTTATCCTAATCCATTATTTATCCTAGGAACAGTAACTAGTTCTCACAAGTATACGAAGTTACAGTACTTTAGGCTTGAAAATGTTGGAAAAAATTATTTTAGCCACCAGCCTTTGATATAAGTGAAAAATGCCATTATATTGTGCAGCTTTGCAATAGAGGAGTCCTTCTGATTTTTGAACAACAAGGATTCAAAACTGTATTCACATTAAAAAGAGGGTGTGAAAACCACAAGCTTTTTCCCTCAAAATGGTCCCCTCAAAAACTAATAATTTACAACAAACACCAAAAATTAAACTACAATTGATGAAACGGGTAGCATTATTTTATGACACAAATATTCTATCTGTGCTCACTTTATTGTGAAATCACTAAACATTTTCAGTGTTCCTGAAAACGACATTGGGTGAGAATGAAAAAAGTAAATTTGAAATATATTTATTGCCATAGAAAGAAAACAGATTTATGTAAGCCTATATCTAGACCTGGTAAATCCATTTCAATTAAGCAATAAATATCATGACTACAGTTTGAGCAGTGTTACTGATGATAGCTATGACAGTGTTCAATTTTCAGAGGTGTATTTATCATAATAATGTTTATCACCTAGCTCAAAAGGATGTTGTGAGTATTCATTAATATTTATACTCATTAGTGTTTTGGAAATAACAAGCATTATATTATTTTAATTTTTACACACCTAATTAAATTAGTATGAGGTTTTAATTGTACCATAAGCACAAAACCTGTTCATTCTACATAACAACCAGACTTAGAGAAATAATAAAAAATAGTAGCAACAACAATAGTAATATGTGGCTTTCTATAAATAATGCTTTTTTACTTCATTCACACTCTAAATACCAAGTCTAATGTTTGGTTTGGGTCTTTCTGAGCTTTCTTTGGTCCCACCACTCTTGTTAGAGACACAGGCAGGGAGAATAGAAATACTCAACTCACCACATGAACTAGTCTAAAAAATAACAATTGAGTGCGTTCTAATTACAACAGTGATTAATTCTTTCCAGCCTTCAGCTTCAAAAAAGAGCATTTCTTCTACTGCAAAATAGGCAAAATGGGTAACAGCATCTGCTGTATCAGCTGCAAAAGCCTCTGAGCCCTAACTTTGTTCAGAAGTCCTTGCAGTTTGGTCCATGCTAAATCATCCAGGATCTCTGAGTGTAATTGCCCTTAACTAGCACAAACACAGTAATGGGCTGGTACAATTGGAAACAAAACCCAAAAAGTTTTAAGAAGAATCTTGGCAGCTTTAGTTCCGCTCTTGCATGATGACAACACTGATTCATAATAAAGGCAATTAAGTATTCCCTATTTAACATCTCACTCTGCCACTCCAGAAAATAATTTTTCTTCTCACTTATTTTCTTCTTTTATTCCATTGCACAAACTCCACTGGTAACTGACTGCCACAGAAAGCTGCACAAGCTTTAGTTACTCATCTTTACTCTTACCTCAGTCACAGAAAGGCCACTGGATTTAAGGGCTGTCACTTGGCTATTTGGGAAATCCCTTTTGGAGACCAGAGAGACCCACAGAGGTGATTCCAGCCCGAAGAGCTGTGTGTCTCCCCAGGAGGCACATGGGGAGCACAGAGCTTGCCCATCAGTGCTGGCGGAGCCACGAGCTGGGCAAGGGTGTCCTTGGCCTGGCACCACCAGAGAGAGCCTCTGCACCCCTTCTGCTGAGGTGCTGTGGCCAAACCCCATTTGCCCAGGTGTTTTGGGGTTATTAAACCCTTTATCAGAGCCCCCCACACTTGTTTTGGTGAAGGACGATTTGAAATCAAAGTTTCTCTGTAGAGGTGTTTATTCCCCAATGCTTTCCTGAAATTTCACGGTGCTGTTTCGGCCTCAGGTTGAACCTTGTTTTAGTGTAAAGAAATCAGAAACAAACAGCAGAAAAACTGTGGGAGTGTTTTGAGACAAAGAAGCTTGGTGCCTTTCCTCTGACCTTTCCAGAAAAAGAACAAATCTTCCGTGTTCAAGGTTAGAAAAGCTCCCTATTAGCACAAGGCTTACCCAGAATATTGCTGCCTGAAAGATTAAACTTCTGTAAATATAAGCACCACAAAAAAAAAGCATTTACAATGAAACCTGACAGCCAGACTAGCCACAATGTACCCACACCAGCCTCACAGCTGTCTGCCAAGCTTCCTGGGAGAAATACATTTTAAGGAATGTGCTTTAATTCATTATCCTTTAAAATGATGAAGTGATACAACAGGAAAACACACATTAGCTGCCTCAGTATCTTTGCAAAATAGGCATCTGGCAGTTCAGTGCTGTGTTATTCCAGTGTGGGTGTCAGTGCTGTCACCCAGACCAACACTGAGCAGAGATGCTTCTGTGCAAATAAATAGAAAAGTACAGAAGCAGCTATTACTGGAAGGAAATTACTTTGTAG
Organism: Edolisoma coerulescens; assembly: GCA_013397115.1. Classification (NCBI taxonomy): domain Eukaryota; kingdom Metazoa; phylum Chordata; class Aves; order Passeriformes; family Campephagidae; genus Edolisoma; species Edolisoma coerulescens. The sequence continues at coordinate 205,936 of VWZW01006602.1, forward strand.
CACTTTTCTTAAAAATATTCCGCTTCATTGGAGTGACACATTGTGCTCTTCTATTCTGATGTTTATTCCTGGCTGCTATTAAACATGGAGGCTGGATCCATTCATTTCAGAATTCAGAAAAATGATTAGTTCATACTATGCATATTAAAATATTATACACACATGCAAAAGCAGCACAACTGCACTGTGTAAAAAAATGATGAAAATATCTATACTCACAAACAATTAAAAGGCAGCACATCCCACTTTCAAATGCCAAAAAAATAAGGAACAATTTGTGATGCCTACAAAGTGAGTACACAATAATTCCAAGGAGCCCCTTTTTTGAAATTGTAGAATTAAACTTTAAAGACATGTCCTCTGCCAATACATCTCCTGAAATTTCCTTTTGACTTTGCAACAAGGACAACTGCCCAAGGCTTTGCTAATCAATTTCTTGTGTTGCAGAAAACAGCGTAATTTGAATTTTGTCCAAGAATACAGTTTGAAATGCAGAAAATGTGAAGAGCTAACTAACATGCAATTATTTGTAGCCACAGTCTGCACAACAAGGGAGAAGAAAGCTGAAGAAGTAATATAACAGTTATTGCCATTTTAATACACAGAGCCTCCCATCATGGCTTAAGGCTGCAATAACCAAGACTGAACCTAACTACCCCTCTATTAGCATGCTTCAAAACAAAACAAAACAAAACAAAGCACAGCAAAACAAAACAAAACCAAACCCAAAACAAACAAACCAAACCAAACCCAACAAACTTTGTTTTCTCCATAAACATGGATCTTAAAGGAAAAAAAAGAGGGGGTTTGGTTTTGTTTTGCTTCAGGAACTCTTGCTATATATGAATACCTGAACAATTTGCAATGTTCTCTTACACTGAGTATATGCCACATCCTCAAATGTTCCCAAAGGTCTTGTTTGCAGATTTCCACCCCAGGTTTTCCTTTCTGGAAGACATGGTGTGAGGAAGGGAGCATCTGGCTGTGTGCTGCTCTCTCTTCTCCAGAGGGGCATCTTGGGGACCACAAACTCAGTGTTTTACCTGTGCCTCCAACTCACAGGTCTGCAAGCCCTGGCATGCAGAGAGGAGGATGCAGAGGAAACACATCCAGCCCATCTCTTTCCATTCCCATGCCCCTCCTGCCACATTGCCCACATCAAGCACTCCTCTACAGCCTGAGCACAAAGTCTGCACTGTAAAAGCCCCCCTGACTCTGCTTCTTGCAGATCTTCAGAGTGTGCAGTCCTTTCAATGGATAAAGCTTGAGAATAAAAAGTGAATTTCTGTTTTTCAGAAATTAAACTTCTTCTCTACATTTTTTTTTTTTTTCATTAAAGGCATTTTTCTGTTATTCTCAGAGGAACTGAGGAATCTCTCCCTCCTCGGGGCTCTTCCAGCTTGCACAGTGCATCTGAGCAGTGTTGGCACAGGGCTTCCACAGCCAAAGGCTGATTTCCTCTAAAAGAACTGAATTTTACAAAACATCTCTGGCTCACAAGGTGGGGAAATTTGAGAGAAAGGCTTTGCTTGCTCAGTGACCCTTAGGCTTCTTTCCCCCCATGTTTAGAATTAACTCAACACTTCCACGTCCATCTCTGTCTAGACCTCAGCTAAGCTTCAGGTAAGTGAAGTCACACCACCAGTAACTCCCCCAGGGAAAATCATTATGAATTATTCCCAAAGTTTCTGATACAGTTTTATTTTCCCTTCTTCTAAAACCAGGCATGCTTCTGACTTTCATAGCACGAAGTCAGCAATAACTCCAAAGATGATAGAAGAGAAATCAGATGAGCAACAGAGCCACAACCTCCACTACCTAAAGGACCAACAAATTCCCTTTGGTTAGCAGCTGAAATGTTATTTACATTATGGAAAAAGAATTACAGTTATTTATTTTCGATAGTTATTACTGAATTATTATTGAATTATTTTCATTTTGAAGAATTGGTGATATTCTAGATTACGGAAACAAAATATATAGGGCTTATAGTTCATCCAAGTAGTACAGCATAGCTATCATTCAAACATTTCAGGCCTTAAACCAGCAGAATTGAGAAAGACAAAAATATTATTCATGCAGAAGAATTGCTTCCCCCACGTTTGATTCTTTGGTCATCATTTAAAAATGACTCATTACACTTTTCCCTTTTGAAGTTTGGTAAAAAATTCGCTGTAATCCAGAACTTAGGATCAACCTAATGGTGATTTTTTGTGAATGATTTATACCTAACCCTCTGAAGAAAAGGATTTATAATGAAAGTGATAGCTCAACCCTAACTGCAGCACTGGGAATGGTGACACCATAATTAATGCATTATTTCAGTTGCGGGAGACACTGACAGCAGCTTTTCGTTCTGGGGAAGAAATTTATAGGGTGACTGAAAAAGGCACCGTGAAAAAAAAAAATCACAGAAGAGGAATAGAAATTCTTGTAGCAAAGACATGTCCTTACAATCCCCCTCCGGAAGGCTATAAAATCCTGGCAATGACAGTGTTTCCTCTATGGTCTAATTTATACCTTTCTCCTCTACTAGATGGCAGTGTGACATGCTTTCAGAATTGCTAAGCGAGGGGGTTTCTTGCTTAGTTTCATGGGAAGCAATTAATTTAAAATATCATCTTGCTGGCATAAAAGTGCAAAAGAAAAAAACAAAAGAAAAAAAAAAGAAAAGTTTGCCACTGGCTGTGTATTTTGAAATCAAATCTGTTTACTTACAGGTTCAACATCAAAGGCAAATAGAGCATATTCCCGGTCAGGTGACACTTCATACCGGATAGCCTTTAAGGAGACCTAGAAAATAAATACAATATTGAAACCAATGTTCTTCAGTTTTCAAGCTAATGACACCTAGAACTAATTGTTATGACCATCTCTCTAAGGATGAAAAATCCTACCTGATTAAGTGTCTTGAAAAATATAGTACTTTTTTTTTTCAAACACCAGAAATGTTATGTGGGCACCTGCATGCCCCCATAAGAGGAATAATAAATGCACTGTGACTCAGAGCAGGCAGATATATCAAAAAAACAGAATTTTCCTTTCAATCTTACTGCACAGTGGCTGGTGAGGTGGCAGATGTAGGCAGTAGTTAGTAGAAAACTCTGACAAAAGGCAATTTATTAATTCCTTCTCATTCTCTCAGTTTCAGGAGGTGAAAAAGAGTAAAGAGCTTCTGGAGCAAATTAGTAATAGAGACACCACTACCGCCCCCAATTAAGACAACACGGAGGAAAACTATTCCATTTTCCCCAATTAAAAGTCTTTGGGATGCTGCCGTGATACAATGCACCCTGACCTGGATTCTGCAAAAATCAGCGCTGTAAATCTTGGTAACAAGAAGAAATGCCAGGATATCTCAGACTTGTCAGGAATTGCCTTTTTCCTGCTCCACTTTTCATTTGTATAGTGAAGCCATTTCTCCTTCCCAGCGTGTTTCAGTATAATGCATTGCTGGCACAGATGGCACCAAGGTCAAAGAGAGGCGCCACTGACACATCACTCAGCCACTGCCTTTAAAATCTCACCCTCTCACCCAACAAATTAGATGTAAGTCCTTGAGAGAGTCCCACAGAGCAAAACTGAAAGGGGAATTTGGGAAAGGCAGAGCACCCCACTGGGGAGAGTCCTCCCCGAGGCCAGTGAGGCTGGATGTGCCGTGGGGGGAGTACAAGGAACAGCCAAAAGCAGAGGGGACAGGTCATCACAGAATGATTTGGGTTGGAAGGAACCTTTAAAGGACATCTAGTCCAATCCCCTGCAATGAGCAGGGACATCTTCACCTAGACCAGGTTGCTCAGAGCCCCATCCAACCTGATCCTGAGCATTTCCAGGGAAGAGGCAGCCACCACCTCTCTGGGACATCCAACAGGCTGATGACCCAGCGTAGGTCAGGATGAGGAGGTGCAGGGGAGCCTGGGAACCAGCAGTGCCAGCATGAAGACAGATTTTATTTACTGTCATGTTAGTAACACGGAGAAAGGAAAACATCGCCAAGTAGAAAAAGTTTTCTGACCCAGGGCTGGGAAGGAAGACGAAAAAGACAACTTGTCTGAGTGAAGTGTAATGGCAGCTCTTGCACTGGGACTTTCTGGATTAGTGTGGCGGTGACCTGCAGATTTATTCACTGAGAGGGCAGAGCAACAAAGGTAGAACAGGCAGTAGGCTGACAATGGCATGAAAACGTAGGATCATCTTGTAGCACTGTCTTTTTCTTACAAATGGCAAAAATTAAAAACCAGTAGAATAAACAGAGGCCAAATGGAAGCAATTTGACTTCAACAGACCTCGATATTAAAGGAAGCCAGCCCATTCTTTACTCTTAGAATTGTAAAGAAAGGGGTTACACTCTGGAAAAAGAGGATTGCTTATGTGATGCAGCAAAGGTTGAGGGTTAAATGCAGCATGTGAAGTTTAAGGTTGGGCCCTGTTATAATAATTCAGTGATAAATTCTTTGTCTCATTAAAAAATAATTAATACAATTTATGTACTAACTTCTACCACAATGCTGGCTTCGTCTACTACAAAAAACAGTGCTACAAAACACTTCTATCGCTATAAGCAATACTCTGTATCAGGTGTGAATTCGTTTTCTTCACATTCATTTTAATAGCCACCTCATAACTTCATTTCACAATTTCTTAGGGTTTCTCTCCTATGCAACTCCACTTCTATTCCTCAGCACTACTCATAAGCAACACTGAAATTACATTTCAACCATTAGGCAAGAAAAATCAGCAAATTCACAAATTAAAAATAAGTATTTGCATGGAGGAATGTAGAGAATGATGACAGACAGTAAATGATATCAATTGTCCTTTTTATTAAGCATGCAGAGATGAGAATTATGCATCTTTCAATTATATATGATACGCAAGAGTAGCTTCAAATCTCTATATGATACTTTCCAGAAGTATGAGGGAAACTGAGCTTGCAGAATAATAACAAAAGCTGGAGTTCAATCTCACATTATCCATCACTGCATAGCCCATTGTATTACCAGTGAATTGCTTCTCCTTGACAATACATGAAGTTGAAACCCAAGTCATTTTCTGCTTTACTGATCCAACTGCAAGAGGGCTGTGAAATTCAGCTACTTGTCATAGAAAATACTCACAATTTTTTTGTTTTCTATTAATATTGTTGAACTGTTGGTTTCGACATTCCTCAGAATCACTGTGCCATTCTGGTTTCTATAAATGAATTCATTATCTGCAAGGAGGAAAACAAAAGGTCATTAAGGAAATCTGAAATTGTCTGTTTGGGTGAAACCTAATTACGGACTAAAACCAAAAGTAATGCTGGGAACTTCTTTCTGAAGAACACAGATTATTTTTTAACACAGCCATTGCTAAAAGTGGCTTTGAGGACAGCCATAAAACGATGTGGTTTGTGTTTGTCATGGGCTTGTTGTGTGTATTGGTTTGGCATGGCCTGGTTTTAGGTAGCAGGGGGGCCACAGAGATGGCTCCTGTGAGGAAGCTGCTGGAAGCTTCCCACCATGTCCAGCAGAGACAATCCCTGATGGCTTTGAGGATGGACATGCTGCCGGCCAAAGCTGGGCCAGTGAGAGAGGTTGGTAACACCTCTGTGATGACATATTTAAGAAGAAAACCAAAACAAAGTCACAAGATTTTGGGATTCTAGTTAGAGAAGAGGAGGAGGTGAGAACACGTGAGGGAAAACAACATGGCGACACCAAGGTCAGTGGAGAAGGAGGGGCAGGAGGTGCTCCAGGCTCTGGAGCTGAGATGCCTCTGCAGGCCGTAGTGAGGACCATGGTGGAGCAGCTGTGCCCCTGCAGCCCATGGGGGTCCACGGGGGATGCAGAGATCCACCCGCAGCCCGTGGGGGAGGTGCCCATGCCGGAGCAGGTGGATGCCTGGAGGAGGCTGTGATCCAGTGGGAGACCCGGTGGAGAGAGAGGGCCCTGCTTCCAGGCTGGAGCAGCCTGTCCTTGGAGGACTGCACCCTGTGGAAAGAGACCCACGGCACAGCAGTTTTGGGAGGGCTGTGTGCCCGTGGGAGGGGCTCACGCTGCAGCAGGTGCGGGGTGGCTGCTGCTCCTGAGAGTGGAAACACACCGGGGAGGTTCACAGAGAACTCTCTCCCGTGGGAGGGACCCCACGGCCTCTCAGGAGCAGACTCCTCTCCCGGAGCAGCGGAAGAGAATCTTGGTGATGGACTGACCATACACCCCCACGCCCTGTCTGCCCACACTGTCAGTGGGAAGGAGGGAGAGGCTGGGGGGGAAGGTGTTCTAAGGGCTTATTTTACTTCTCATTACCCTGCTCTGATTCTGTTAGTAATAAATTCACTTTTCAACTTAAGTTGAGCCTGTTTCGCCCTTGAAGTGTTTCTCCCAGTCCTTATCTCACTCATGGAGCCTTCGTTAATTTTTTTGCCTTTTCCATCCTCTGCCCAGTGTGGCAGGGGAGGGTGAGCAAGCGGCTCTCGTGGGTGCCTGGCGCTGGGCCAGTGTCAAACCACGACATTGTGCCACACTTTCCCTTAGATGAATGCAAGAGTGACCTGTTTTGAATGTACATACACAGCTTGCCAAATTGTTAGCGTAGAAAACAAGGTCAAAGAAACATTCCTTATGTTTAAAGGTTTCCAAGGTTCGCAGTCTCTGTAGGAGTTTAATAAGCCTGGAAAGTCTCTGAAAGGCAAATGACCCTCTAACAAAGCAGATTCTGGAACCTAATATTGTGCTCCAACTCTGACATTTGTTCTGCAAACTTATACCAGAAGGAGATACATGCAGAGAAATCACCATTTTTACATGAAACAAGGCAAATCAGCTTGTTTCCATGCACTTTGGGACTAGCTCAAGACAGCTGGACAAGGACAAGAATACTGGAGACAGTGTCCAGCTCTCAAAGCACACAACCTGCCTGACAGAAAGGCTGGGGCAGACATTTGAAAGGGACTCCAAATGAGGGTCAGGTAGCAGGTCAGAAGTCCAGGATGAAAAATGTTACAACAATAAAGGGGTGTCATAAACTGAAGTTCAAGTCTGATCAGTGCTTACATGCACTGCCCTGCAGATAAAACATAAGTCCCAAGCACTCTGCCATTAAAGGAATCAGCAGTTTTTCTTGGCACAGGACTAGGGTTATGGATTTTTTGCAACTTGGCTAAACTGAGACTGAGAACTGATGGATCCTACCAAACCTCTGCTTCCAGTTTCATTTAGGGAAAAAATTGCTCATCACCTACCCTTTCTGTGGCTACCCCAGGGGTGTTACCATGGTGCAACAAGGCTTAGGGACTTGTGGATGGTTTAATATCACCCATGGGTTGTCCTGGGATGAGTCAAAGGTGAGGTTAAATCCTCTAGGATTTGTACAAACACAAACCCAGCTCACTGAAACCACAGAGGTGTGCACTGCCCAGATGGGGTGACCTGCTACAGGCAACACTGGGTTTTGAGACTTGGCTCTTTCAAAACTTTGGTGTACAGACCTAGCACACTCCTTATCTATGTTTCAGTCTTTTATTTCCAACCTGGTGATGATAATCCTCATCACAGTCATTACCCAGCTTTATAAAATGCTCTGAAGGTGCAGATGAAAAGCTTCTGTGCTCTACTTATTGCTATCAATAAAAATCTTCTCCTCCATAGCACAGATTTACACATAATTGGAGGAAGAAGAAATCTTCTCTGAGATTGGGATTGATCAGATTCTGTAAGGGCAAATGGTTGCTGCTGATCCTCTCAAAACCACAAGGTTTTAGAGACTTTAGGATTGTCAGAGTCCAAATCAGAGCAGCAGCCCTTCAGACTCATAGGTAAAGTTCTCAAAGCATAACATTTTTTTAAATTACAGAATAAATTTTATCAGAAACTTCTGTCCTGAATTAAAAAAAAAAAAAAAAAAAAAAGGAAAAGGATCTGAATTAGATTAAGATTTGTATTTGTCTTTAAAATATTCTGTCATACAATTTATGACTGAACAAACTAAGAAACTTAAACTTGAGAAAAAACTGATTGAACAGAGCTAGGACAGAAGTCAAAAAAGTCAGAAGCAGTATGGAGAAGATAAATAAGGGATGCTTATTCCCTGCCTTTTCCAAAATAAATACTGGAAGGCACCAGATGACACCAGTCAGTGTCAGGTTCAACACAAATAAAAAGGATTATTTCTTCATGCTGAAGGCAAACAAACTGTGGAAGTCACAATCCCAGAACAGAGCAGGTGCCAGGGCTGCAGGTGGATCCAAACTAGAATTAGAAAAATGGAAGAAAAATCCATCAAAGATTATATGTCTTGAAGGGGGATGCTTTTCAGGAAGCCCTTGAACCAGCCATTGCGAGGGACTAAAGGAATATTCTGAATCATCAACTTGAGGAATCTGCCTGCTTTTTAGAATCTTTCCTAAGTATTTGCCTTTGTCCTGGGCCGTGTGACAACCTCTGGAGTCTGATCCAGCACCAACTTATTTACAACTCTAACTTCCAGCTTCTGCATCCAGATCCTTAAGAAATGTGTTTATGCCAACAATTTAGGAAGTGAGGCAGTAAAAGATTTAATGCTTCGTACACACCTGGTCTTTATATACTCAGGCAACAGAGTCTGAAGCATTATTTATTATAAGAGGAAAGTATGCAGTCCAAATTTTTATATTCCAGCAATATTCTAGGCATTCCAGAAATAACAGGAAAAGTTAAACTGAGAGACAGACTATTACCTAATTATCAGACATTCTGAAAAAGATTACTGCTTTAATAATCACCCTCTGTCAAAAACACAGAATGTTTTCCAATTACACAGTAAATTCTGGACAGAAAAATCACATTTTAAATATGGCCAGCAAAACATTTGGATAATTGTAAGGCTCTCAAAGTATTTTCTAATTACAGAAAAAAATAGCAATGAAACTCATCTCAAAATTGAGTACACAGGTAAAGTATCTTATTAATCTAATGAGTCTGTGGAGCTGTTTCTTGAACATTGCAGGAACTGATGGAAATTACGTTACTGCCCATAATGACATTGCTACCAAATTTTATTGCTCCTTATGCTCCAAAAAACCCCATAACATTTTAATAAACTGTGAAACTTCAAGAAGATTACTCCATGGTTGCTCCATGGTTGGAAGTAGGAGATGACAGACTTTCCCATTATTTGTTAAACTGTAACAAGTTTAAAATCAGGTGCTAATCTGCTGCATGTACTTCTGGAATGCACAAGAAAGAGTAAATGAAGCAGTGCTGATTTGTTAGGGCTGTAAATCTTGCCATTATATTCAACACCAGCCATCAACACACTGTCTGAATTAATGAACAGAAAATTGGTCTGCTTAAGAGAAGAACAAATTGATCTGCATTATATTCCAAACAAAACACTATGAGGTTTAGCTGGGTCTTAGTCCTCAAAAGACGAATAATATTCCTGGACTTCTGTTTTGAAATGTGTGATTTGTTCCAGTGCAAGAGCATTTATTTAAATGGGACATGCCTCAATCAAAGGCAGAAAGCAATGCAGCAGCCTCTGTCTATAATGAATTCTGTCCAGCAAGCTGATGAGAATTTGCAGCCTGATTTATTGCTGCCACCACAGCTGATAAAGGTCATCACTGCATCTCATTTTTTATATTTGCCTTTCTTTGGGTCTGGTGTTCAGTATAAATGATGCCGAAAGTTATAATTTTTAGGCATACAGCCATTAATTCCATTTCTTCAATCTTTCTTGGATTTCTTCCATCTCTTCTACACCAAAGAAGTCGTGGATGCCCCATCCCTGGAGGTGTTCAAGGCCAGGATGGTCGGAGCTCTGAGCAACCTGGTCTAGTGAAAAGTGTCCAGTGGGGTTGGAACTGGATGGCCTTTGGGGTTCCTTCCAACCCAAACCTCTCTCTGATTCTATGATTCAATAGCAAAGTTCCCTTTACCAACTCCTCATCCCTCTTTCAGCTTCCAGGAAACTGTCTGGGTGGTAGACTACATTTTCAGTCTGTGAGTGTAGACACAGATATTTGGTCACACTCAAAAAAAAGTGACTGATTGCAAAAAACGACGATTACCAGAAATAATGGAGCAGCCTTGGGGCTGTGCAGAGTCAGTGCAGAGGAATGGGGAGGCCTGGGGAGAAACTTTAAAAAACCTGCTAAGCAGACCAGGTGAAAGCATAAACCCCATCTGCTTCTCTGTCTTGAATTCAGTCAGAAAATATATACAGAAAACACAGATCCAGTGAGAGGGAGCTCGTGTCCCTTGGAGCCGCTGAGCCCTGGCCAGGGACAGCATGGACAGTCAGACTGGACACCAGAGTAAACAGCTCACCACAGTGGACAAGAAGGTTTGGGACCACTTTACTTCTAGAAGGAGCAAATTTGAGCGCTGGAAATGCAAAGAATTTGAAGGAACTACATCCATGGACAGGAACAGCATCAGTGCCCAAAAATTTAGTGCAGTACAGCTTCTCTGAAGTCCACACTACCAGAGAGGAGACACTGGTTTATATGGCACTAGCAGGAGCTGCATGCTTGTGAGGGGAACTTTGATTATTTGTCAGAGATCATGGAAAGCAGAAAGCAAAACTGAGTGCTAAAATATGAGAATATAAAGGTATTTAAATCCAGCTCTAAAAAGTATTTTAATGAAATTGTAATTTTCTATCAGTTTAATAATGGATGAATGACAAGTAGACAAAAAGAGGTTATGAAATTCACATGCAGCAAGTCAGCAGCAGGAGACAGTGAAAGAGAGAAGGTAAAGTCAGGACTGTTAAGGCCACTCCAGTCTTTTAGAGCCACAGATTTAGAGGAAAAGGCAACTTCTTGAGTCCTGATCAACAGATATGAAAGATATTAGAATGAGTCTCAGTCTGATGAAAGCCAGCATTGAGGGAATTATCATTCTCAATCCATAAGATTAAGGAAGATTGGTGAATAAAGGAAATTTAAGTCCTGAAGTTGTTCTAAGCCGTTTCAGATAAATGAGCCTCCAGATACTAGCAGGACTGGCAAACATATTATGCTGTGTCAAGAGAGCAGGCAGCAGCAGGTCCTGTGGGATGAGCCCTCATCCCTCCTTGGGGACAGAGTTCACTTTGCACCAGGCCACGTGCAGGGCTGCTGGGATGGAGCTCTGCACTGGCATAGCAAATGTCACAGGGCCACCAAGAGAGCACTGGCACCCTTCTGTTATTCCTCATGGGAGGAAGAGTTGTTGTGGGGATTTTAATGACCCAAAGCAGTCAGACCTTTGGTGTTTTATCTCACACCCGAAGGATGACTCTGGCAGGAGCCCTGCAGCACTGCCCACGGGGGTGCACGGCACCACTCGGCCCTCAGCCAGGCTGAGCCCACCCTCACTGAGGTGACAGCAACACCTGAACCAGCCAAGGGTTTCTTGGAGTCCTCCCAGGCAGGTATTGATCAGACACACCTGGATAGCACTCACCATCTAACAAGACAACAGGCAGGAAGACTGTAACAGTAGGACAGATGTTTCTCCAGACAGAATTCATATTTTCAACATTATGTGCTATAGTTGTATTCCTTTGGAAAAATACACAAGGATCAGGCAGTGGAGTTAAAATTAAAAAAAAATTCTTCTGCTTGTCTATCATCCCAGCAAGTTTTCTGAAGGGTCAGGTGAGCCCCAGAACAGTGGATGGAGACCAGAGTGGGGAAAGAAGTGGCTGTGACCCATGGCTTCAGCCTGTCTCAGCTCTCATCCCAGCTCACACACACCAGGGCCAAAGGGAAGGGTCCAGCTGGAGAAAGCAAACCCAGACTACCAATAGATGACCTGACTTTGAATTTCCTGTAAAGAGTTGTGCTTTCTGAGTGTCACAGGGGAAGGAATAACACAAGCTGTGGTTAATAGGTTGCTGTGTGAGGGGCCAAGACCCGAAAAAACCTTAATCCTGCCAGATGCAGCAGAAGCAAATATCTTCAGAGACAGTCTGCTATCTTCTGGGACTGGTTTTGAGAGAGAGAGAGCCTGAGGTTTTTGGACATAATGGAAACAGAGAGGAAAACAACAGAACAGGGTAAATTCACAGAGGAAATAGAAACTGTCACAAAAAGACCCCCCAAACCAGCAAACATTAAGAAGCACCAAACAGGAGGAATAAGGTGAACCATGATATGAGCAGGGAGAAGGATGAACACGGGCAGGTTTATGGAAAAACTTATTTTACTTTGCTTTACTTTACTCCCCCATGAAAAGGGAAATTGCATCTTATTTACTAGGCCTGCAGGATTATTGACTCACTTAGGATAGTATCTGCCTAACTGGAGTCAGGTAGGAGAGTAGGCCCCAAAGACCTGCACTCCTTGGGGCAGGTGGAATTTACTCCTCAGAGAAACACTGAGAATAGATGTTGAACAAATGCGAGGACTGTGCATGCTCACTAACTGCTGCAAAACTTCACCACATAGATCATAATGCCAAATAAAAGCACAATCAGTCCCCAATGGAAGCCTATTCAGGTGTCCAGAGAGATGCAATCACAAACTCAGGTGGAAATAAAGCTGTTGTGATGATGCATTTAATACTGTGATCTGTTGTTCTTTCAAGACATGCTGCAGTTCATCTATTTGATATTTACAGCATGTACCCAGCAAACAACTGACTCTGAAGTTCCCTCCCCAAGGCAGAAGCAAAGATTGTTTTGATACTGAGCTGCTTCCCAGAGAGAAAATGTGGGGAATGTTTCCCATCCCCTGTCCCCTGGTGCCTACAGCAGGCTGGGATAGCTGAGAAAGTGGGAGGCAAGGATCGTGAATAGGGAATAGCAGCAAAACCCCATTTCCATACCCACAGCTTCATCGTGCCCTCAGTGAGCTGGTCCTTTGGGATGGTCCCTGTAGACCTTGGCATTTGTAAATTTTCACAGCCCCTGCCACCACCCTGCCTCGTGTTTCAGTCCACCTGCCCCCACCAGTAACTCCTTTTTCTTCTGCCTTGCTACTTTGCCTGGCAGAAATAAATAAGAATTTCTTAGGCTTTGTGATGCTGATCCAAGGAGCAACAGGGGACAGAGAACAGCTTGCCTTTAACAACACTGCTGCAGCCTTTATTTCCAGGAGACAACTGGAATCCCATTTTTAGCTTTCTGCCATTATGGGTCATTATCCTTTTACTGTTCCCAGCACTTTTTTCCCCACATGCAAGGTTGAAAGAAAAACTTCTTTAAATAGGTGATTTACTGTAATTTAGCTAAATGCCGTATAAGGCATTGCATTGGTATATTAAGTAAGTGCAACATGAAAGAATGTGCTTTATTATGCAAGAAGTGGTTTTAATTGCTCATCATCTCGATGCAGTTGCACTTGGTGCACCAATATAGTGCTTTTACAGTAGTACCAGTAAAATAAAACACAATTATAGCTCAGGGAAATTCCCACATCGACGTGAGCCTCTAGCAGGCTTGTAAATTAACTTGTCAAAAGCTTGAAGAAGGCCATGCCTTGGGAAAACTTAAAACTACAAAAATCAGCAATGCCAGTCCATTTCTCTTTTAAATCTAATCCTAAATCTTTCAAGATTCAAACTAAAAAAAAAAAAAAAAAAAAAAAAAAAAAAAAGAAAAAAAAAAAGAGAAGATTTCAGTGCCAAGCCTGAAATCCAGGCAGAGGAGCACACTTTTGAAATTTTGGTCCCAAATTTGAAACCAGGTAAAATTCTGCTGCTGCCTCATTTGTGAGGCTGAACTGCTCCTCAAAGAGCCCCAGTCTGGGAACTCTGTGGGCTCAGATCACGACTCAGTGGCACAGGTATGAAAAGCTGAAATGCATATGAGAAACCGAGAACTTGTTTCAACTTCAGGTAATTCCCTTCCCTACTTCTATCTGCTTTGATAACATATGGAGGGGGGAAAAGAGAGACACTTTACACAATTAGGCAAAAAATGAATGAGAAATTCTCTGGTCTAAATCCATTTTTTTTCCATCCAGGGCAAACTATCTTGATTACAACACTGCTGCAAAACCCTAACAACAGCAGTGAAACCTCACACCTTGTTGCTTGCTGCCCTCAATTTATTTTTCTAATGACTGAGGGGAGGAGGGGAGTGCACCACACCGAGTTGACTTTGGTGTATTCCAGAGCCAAGAAATCTCCCTCAAAAATTCTCTGCCATCTTATTCTCCTGTTCAGCTGTGCTCATGCCATGTGCTTTTCAAATCCCAGATGTTAGAGAAGGAAAGGTGCAGATGACCCCTGGGTTACCGGACAACTGGAGACACTCATCCCTTTGGTTCCCTGCTGGAAACATCTCACACTCAACTCAGGCCAAAAGCAATTTAACCCCAGACATCTGTTTTCCCAGAAAGCAGTCCTTGATGCTTTTATTCACACCCTACAAATTCTTCAGTCTCATCATGCAACTGAAGAGAAAAAAAAAAAAAGTGCAGCCAGCAGGTAGCAGGAATCAGCTTATCCCAGCTCCATAATGTGACTGGGGTGGGTGCACAGCCCCAAATACACAATGGCACAGATTTTACTGGGAATATGAAACCTTTTCCCACTGTAGTTGCTAGCTCAGATGAGAGCCCAAGATACCACTCCTGCATGGTCGCACCCAGCTTGCCTGTTCCGTGCAGGGACACTTGCTCCAAGCACTCCCTGGTTGTCCCCCAGTCCAGTGCAGTCAGTGACCTCCCTCTTCTCTCCCAAATGCACCTGGTCTTATCTGCCTCATTTAGTATGGCCCCACACAGGGGAGCGCATAATCCAAAGTGTTACACCTAAATGTAATAATCCATTTGACACTGAGAGAAAAAGGAATCCATGAATAAATTTTCATTAAAATGTGACCCCGCAGCTCGCTCACTTAATTTCTCTGTGCATTCCCTTGCCTCCTTCTCTTTGCCCCTAACCAAATTGCACTTGTTAGTGGCCATGATGGGCTGAAAGAACACATAAAGTGTTTTTTCTTGGTTTTTATTATTATTATTGTGGGCAGATTACTTAAATTTCACTGCAGACCGAATGAGACTGATGCATATTAAGAAGCAGCTATGCTGTGTGTGCAGCTTTGGGTAAAGTTTTAATTATCTTTGTGTGCAATATTTCACAATCCCTCTGATGTCACCCTGTCATTTCGGATGTGCCTGGCGAGGTATGACTGTGCTGGAGTCTAACTGCACGAGGAGTCTGTCAGAGACATGGCCATCACCCTGACCTCAGGCTTTTGGAAATCAAGGCAGACAGGAGATGAAACCCAAGACCCCAAGACACACTTTGGTTTCCAGTGTAAGAATACTTGTTTTGGAGTGGTCACAAGAGGGCACCCTGTTACAGAGCCAATGGAAACACTTTCAACACTTGGAAAGAACCATTAATAAATAATTAGATCCGATGCTGGGCAGGGGATTGGTAAGAAATGGCACCTGGGGGAGAACAGTCTTCCTGCACTCAAATGCAAGGGAGCCACTACTGGAGAAACATTTTACAATTATATGTAAAATCCCATCGTTTTTAAACCAACTGATGAAGGAATGAAAAATTCCTGTCAGCTAAGTAGGGTGGTGAGGCAATAGAACAGGCTGCCCAGAGAAGCCAAGGATGCCCCATCCCTGGAAGTGTTCAAGGCCGGGTTGGGTGGAGCTCTGAGGAAGTTGGTTCAGTGAGTATGTCCCTGCCCATGGCAGCGGGGTTGGAACTGGATGATCTTTCAGGTCCCCTCCAAGCCAAACCATTCTATGGTTCCATGATGAGTGAGGAGCTTTTCCATAGCAATGCACATTGGTTTGGTTTGCCTGCAGTGACTGGGTCAGCTCCAGCACACAGAGTTCTGTACCAAAGCCCAGAAAAGATTCCTGAATTCCTTATTTCACTTCTTCTGTTCCTATTCCTCTCTCTACCATGGAACCAACATCATCCAGCTGTTACTGCCATTGTTCTGTTGGTCTTGAAGCAGCAGTGGTTTGTTGCTAAGAAGACAATTGGGCTGATGCTGGTGCAGAAGCAAAAGGGCTGATACGAACACCTGATTCAAGTGCGATGGATGAGAAATAGCTACACCAAAAGAATGACTGCTCCTTCCTTCCAATTCTCATCAACATTCTGTCCCATAATACCTTCTCAATGGGTTAACAACTTTCAGCAAATGAGATTAAATCCAAAGAATGTCCTCATTCAATGGAAAGAGCTTGACTTCTTCATATTTTTCTTTATTTTCTATCTTTACATAATTTCTTTATAACTCAGGGCAATTCTTTTTATCGTGCATTTCCATGCTTCTGTCATGGTCTTAATCTTTCTCTGGACCATTTCTATTCCCATTACAATCTATCTTTTTTGGATGGAGCAACCCAAGCTCACTGCAGTGATCAAGGTGATAATGTCCCTCAAACTGGATCAAAACATGCTGTTTTCAGTATTTTTCTCCCCTGAGAATAGGTCAATATTGTTTCTCCTGAAAAAGTTGATTGCAACAGAAAATTGATTACCCTCTCAGTTTCCTGCTCTAGGAGAAGGAAAGCAAATATAAACTATGGAATTCTAATAATTCCTCTCCTGTTTTCTTATTGATACTCTTCTGGCTTGATAGTTTAGCTATGTTAGTCATAGCCTAATGGTGCCCATTAGGAAAAAAATCAGGAATATTATAATTATTGATATATTTAAAAAAAATATCTTCCTTTGTGAGGTGTTAAAATTAGAAAATAAATAAAGAACATGCATTTATGTTAAAAGTTACTTTGTTTAAAGGCCATATCTTATGCCTGCTGCTGGGCTGATATCAGCTTCAAGGCAAAAGGTAATGGCAAACTCTCACAAATGCTGCCCCTGAAATTAACACCTGGAAGAAATAAAATATGAAACACATGGAATAAATATACATATGTACCTAGGTACTCTTGGGCATGTTTTAAATAAGTGTTTTAAGGCACTTTTTATGTCACAGTTCACAGTCTGCTTCCCCTGGGAAGGAGAATAAGGAAGGAAAAGATACCTCCAAATTATTAATAAGCATCTTGGCTTATGTATGAGTATTCCAAGCAATTTGTCTTGTAGAATGAGTCAGTCCATCAGCCGAAGCAGCAGCAGACAGTGGGAGCTGCTGTACACAGCCCAGCATATGTGCATTAACCCCTCTGTGGGGCGACGGGCCAGCCCGGCCCCGCTGGCTGCGCTCCCTGCTGCTGCCGCCAGCGGCTGAGCATCCCGAGCCAGCTGCAGGAGCAGGCCTGGGATGGGCTCCTGTCCACCAGGAAATAGGAAAATTGACTGCTGAGCAGAGAATAAGTGTTTATTAGGGTGGTAACAAATTAGAGTATTGGAAAAAATTTCTGGACACTGTCCGGGCAGAATTGGTGGATTTTAGATTTTTGTCCAAGTCTTGATGGTTCTTCTCAGGCTGCCTGAAGGTACCACGGCATTCAGATATTCCTACAGTGAATGCATGGCAAAGACAACACTTCCAAGCTGGCCCTGGAGTGGCTTACTCTGCATAAATGACCACATGGAACATAACTGCAATAAGACCAAAGTCTCTCTGAACTGCTGGATTCGCCACCATTCATTGTGGAGTCAATTTTTATAGACCCAAGCGCATGTCAATATAATAATCATTTATCTAACAGATCCAAACTTTTGCCCCTTATGGAGGAAATGCTTCTGAGCTGAGACTTTTTTCACTTTTCTTGGCTTGAACATTGACATGTCCCACTGCCTTCTTACTGGACTTTGTTTACATTTTTTTTCATCCCTGCCATTCTGCCTTCCCTGAAAAATTAAAATGCTTTGAAGATGATTACCCAGATTTTGTGAATTATTATGGAACTTAAGCATTAGAAATCAGGTATAAGCCATCAAAAGAATCTGATATTTTAAAAACATCTTTTCTAATGAAATTAAACATTGGATTGTCTCCATTTACCTTCCAAATAATTTTAGCATTTGAAGGACCATTTAGAAATGATTATTATAATATCTTTGAGAGCTAAAAATGTGTTTATTTATTACATCACTTTTTTGAATCAAAGTAGGGTATTTTTCTGTGCTACCTGTCCCCAGAGGCTGGGACTTTAAGTCAAGTAGCAAAATGAAATCTTGGCATCATAACCAGCAGACCCAGTGCTGATCTCACATGAAGCTATGAAGCCCTGCTGGGGACCTGGATCACATGATTTTATGACATCATGATTACTTTGTGTAGCATGATTTGGTATAGGGACCTATATATTTTACTTCTAACACACAGCAAAATCACCTGGCTTTTCTTTAGGGTCAAACAAATTATACTGAATGTATACACTTGTTTTCAAGTGTCATGAAACTCAAATAATTTGAACATTTCTGAGAAGTTAACCCAGACACTTCTGTGCACTCCTTGTGTGTAGTTCCCATCCCATTCTCTCTGAAATTGTATATTAGAGATGGAAAACATTCATCCAAGGTTTTGATCTAAGGCTGACCAAGCAAAGCAAATAGAAACAAGTTCCCAAGAACCCTTCCCCATGCAAGAGGTCTTAGGTCAGTGAAATTAGTTGATTAAAGAAATG
The DNA here is from genome assembly GCA_013397115.1 of Edolisoma coerulescens. NCBI lineage: Eukaryota > Metazoa > Chordata > Aves > Passeriformes > Campephagidae > Edolisoma > Edolisoma coerulescens. Next base: position 224,408 of record VWZW01006602.1, read on the forward strand.
GTGGATGCAAGAGGCTCTGGAAGATGCTTGGAAAATGTCTTAGAAGAGAAGACTATTTTGGGCGACTAAACAGAAAATATACAAGAGGATCTGAGAATTCTCTGAGCTAAAAAGTGTGTGAGGTTCACTGTTGCCTTGCTCATCCTTGCGCACACACCTCGCCTCTCATGGGAACAGGATTTTGGGCTGGGAAAACCTTTGGTCTCTGGTGTTCTTAATTGAATTTCCACTGATGTGAGATTTTAAAATATAATTACATTCCCTTGATCAATGATAATTATCTTGTTATAAATTTCTTTTAATGAATTATATAAGTCTGGTACTATTTCTTGTAAAAAAAAAGTGCTTTTCATATATTAAACAGCTTAATCCAGTCAGGAGATTCAAGCTCACCAGGGATTTTTTTTCTTAGATAAGTAAATCTTTGCTTGCTAAATTTTCAGTTACAAAGACCTGATAAAAAGTTTAATCACCAGAAATACAGTATTTCCTGCCTTCAAATTATTTAATTATAGTATCTCAGCATGTATTTATTTAATGTTCATTAAAAGGAACAAGCAGAATACGTACTGCTCTAATTAATCCTTGGTAAGCATTCCATGTTCAACATGTCCAAGAGTAGAGGAGCAAGCTCAGGGAAAGCTACTGAGTCAGGAAAATGTGCTATGCACGAAGTAAAAATCTCCAAGCAGGAATCAAAGTTGGGCAGGGCAGTTTGAAAAACAGAAAATTGCCTTGATTAAAATATTAAAAAAAAAAAAACAAAACAGAAAAAACCAGAAAAAAAGTAAGCAAATTGCATCCTAGAGAATGGAAGGTTCCTAGAGATGGACTGTGTCAAAAGACAAACATTTCTGGAAATCACTACTGAAGCTCTCAGCAGTGTGTAGTAATTAGGATCAATGGCTTAACAAGAGGCCTGAACACCCTGAAGAGCTCTCCTTTCTCCATCATCCCTTTACAGTCCTCCCTTGAATGTGCTTTTTGCTCAGCATATCCTGCAACAATGAACCTCATTTCTTCCATCTGTGCTTTCCTGGGTGCTTATCTCTTCAGTGCCTCTTTCCTAAAATGTTTCTATCCTTAAATCAGCCTGACTGTTAGGAAAACCTTCAGCAAGTTCATGCAAACCCTCTTTCTTGACCTTCTTTACCTACAGTTCAAAACTGAGTCGCCTTCCTATCTACACACATTTTCTAAGCAGTGCTGGATCCAAGCAAAATAAAATTTCTTACTCTCTCCAAAAGCAACCCTGCTCATGGTGAAACACTGCCAAGCTCCTGGGGAAGGGAGACCATCATCCTCTGCTGTGCCCAGCTTGCTCCATCAGCCAGGAGTAGAGCATGGCTCTTGTTTCTCTCTCTCCTCTTGCCTGTGTTACATTCCTCTGAAGAAGCAAAGGAAAAAAACCCAGCAACTTTATTTTAGTACAAATTCAACCAGCAGGGCTGCAATTATGGCCATCCTTTCTAAGGCTTATCACAGACAATTTTTGTCACAGCAGTGCCCCCTTCCCCAAGGGCTGGGGACAGCTGGGAGCTCACCCTTACCTGGTTCACAGGTGTCAGCTGGGGAAGAGCATCTCTTGGTGTCACACTCTACCTGTAGCTATTCACATGGCTTTTTAACTAACACCCACTGAGAGAACACCTAATCCCTCTCCCAGTTAAACTCTTGAAAAACCAGTGCCTTTCCTTCAGCTCCGAGAGCAGCGGCGTTTTGATTTCAAGCCACTTTGAACAGGATGAAAAAAACCCGATCCTTTTCCTGACTGGATTTAAACTGTTCAGCACACAGACAGGACTGTGCATGTGGTTCTGTGTCTGTGGCTCAGAAACACCTCTGCTGTGAGCCACATTCTTCAAAGTTCCCCACAGATGCCACCGCTCCCCGTGGCAGCGTTTCCTTCCCACTTCCATCCCTGCTGTTCTCCTTCATTTATTAATTTATTTTTTAATCAAAAGGCTCCCCACTGTGAATCCGGTGTCATTGTAGTACGTCTGCCTGGCTGGCAGGTGAAAGGACCCAGCACTGAATTTATCAGCTTTGCATTCACCACCAGGAACACTGAGCCAAGAAACGCTGCACTGCACCTTAGAACAACACACAGCTGGTGGGGAGGAGCAGAGGGGGCAGCTTCTACATAATTCCTAGGGATTTCTACCTCAAATCTACAAACAAATTTAACACACAAAGGAGCCCAAATTGTTCTAGTTTTCACACACCTTTTGCAACTTCAAATTATTCCCTGAAGCTGCTTCTCACTGGCAGACACAGTCACACCAGGGGTGACTGCCTTGCTTCTGAACTACTTTGAGGGAAAAGCACTAATTTTAGTGGAGTAGGGCTTGAAATGGAAATAGAGAATCTGTTTTTGTTAATGGCTATAAAAAGTCTAGGAAAGCAGCCTGCTGGTCCAACATGTGAGAGTGAGATGTTGCCTGTTGGGGGGAAGTCTATTTTTCCTCCTTTGTTTTAAAAAAAAATCAGTGTGAACAGAATTAGGCACTTATGGGCAGTAGGTGTTAGCAGAACCTAGACAAGAAGAAATGAAGCCCAAAGAATTTTCCTGCCTCTTCCAGCCATCTTTGATTCACTAATTATTCTCTTTGATACTGCGATAGCAACTGAATGTATTTTCCGGCTCTTCATCATGGGCCATTAAGCCACTTCTCAGCAGTACAGACTTCCAGACTCATTTTCACTCTTTTCACAACCCCAGCTCCTGCTCCACCAGGAACACCCCCAAGATCCTCCCTGCTTGCCTGGACTTCTCCCCTGAGTGACTGTGGAGCATCACATTGCCCATGTTCTCCCCATCACTCATTCCTTGCATCTCAGTTCTCCCAGGTGACCTTCATGCCACCAGCCCTGTCCCTGGGCCAGACTCTTCACTCATCCTGGCAAGATGCAGGGACATAAATAGAAAGCTACGGCACTGAATGCCTGAGGCCACTTTTTAATGCATGTGGGTTTTTAGATGTTCTCTAACTAATGCCATATGTTGATACCTCAGGAGGACATTTGACTCAGAGGCTCAACAGCAGTCATGACAAGCAGGTGAATGATTAGAGTTCAGCAGGCTTTGGAGAAATTAGGTTACCTGTGGAGGCTTCCAAATATAAGGTTAGGCTCTTATGGAAATCTTGACCTCCTCAAGATATCAAGATACTCAAAAACACCACACACAAAACTCCTATTTGACCTTTACAGTGTTACTTCTGATTTCCAGGGTGTGATACTTTTCCCAAAAATGACTTTATCCAGCACATTTCTCCTTCTAAATTCAGAAGTTGCTGTAAACATCAAAGAATTATCTTCTCAGTCCAAGAGAGCACATGTCCCACCAGCACTCCAGCACTGCAGAGAAGAGGGCACTGGGGCACTGCCAGAGCCTCGGCACCACACTCCTCCCCAGCTTGCTCCTGCAGACTGTATTAATTTTTGAAAGAGCCAAATTGATTTCTCATTTCATTCTCCCTAGCAGTAATGAACGAAACAGCTACATGGTAGGAATGCTCTCCTCCACAGCCTATTATAGTATCTTAAAAAGCCATTAATTCCCATGTTTCCCATCTTTAGTGAACAGGTTACTGTCACTGCTGAACTCGGGCAGTTGCCCAGCAGCTGAAAGGCAGGAGTAGGACAAATTCTCTTCAGTGCTCTCAGATCACAGATCCACAGAAAGCCCTGAAGAAGATGATCCATGATGGGATCTAAAATCAAAATTATGGTTCAAATGGTTTAACATATTCCTCACTTCCTCCTCAATGTGGCAGTCGTGACAGAGCAAGATCTCTTACCCGCTCTGCTTTGGCAACACAGGATGTCACTTCATGAAGGCATTTAGATTAAGAATAGTAATCAACCAGCTCTAAAGTACATGGACACTTCCACCAGCACCAGCACTACCTAGGAGCTCTCTTAACAAACATCCATGCCTTCATGAACCACAACAGAGGGTTTCTGAAGGCCATCCCCAGGAAAACCATGATGTGCTAGACCAGAAGATCCTTTTTAGTCCTTCCCCTGTATTTTCTTCTGGCCCACACAGCATTTTCCTTTAGTGAGGGTGTCTTTACCTCAGCATAAGGTCATCCTTACAGGCTGTGGGGCTCTTTGCAGTGGGGGCTGCGAGTTCATTGAAACCTTAGACACCACAAACCAATGTGATTTACTCCAGGTACCTTGCTGTATGTCTCAGAAAATATTTCAAAAACACTTTAAAAACAAAAACACTCATAAAAAATACTGCAGAAACAAGCTGCCAAGAGCTTGGATATGAGGTCTGACAGACCAGAATGGGGAGTGGAGAAAGTTTTCTTTGAACCATTAAGACCAGTAAACCCATTCATTTAAGTCTTTTAAACACATATTTAAAACACATTGAAATTAATGAACTAATATTTCTAATTAACAAGATGGGCAAATATTCTGATAGCGTTACCCCATTTTCTTTATGCCTTCACCAGACTTACACTAACAAAACCACCTGTGAGCATCTCCTACCTTACATTCATTTAACATAAGACAGGCACTGGGGTGGCACTGGGGCTCAAGGGTGCCTGAACAGGGAACTCCTTCCTAACACAGATCCCAAACGTGCACAAGAGTGCAACCTGCAGTGCCCGAGAAAGACAACTCTGTGCCTCAGATGACAAACAGAAAGATGAGTTTTCCTTTCATCTGACAGCCCAACCTTGCTAAGGGAAAGGCTCCTGCTGCCTTACAGTTTGGATGGTCACTTGCAAGCTGTCAATTGCTCTCTGAAACAACCTGACAAGAGACTGTAGTGAGGTGGGAGTTGGCCTCTTCTCTTGAGTAACAAGTGATAGGACAAGAGGAAATGACTTTTGAGTAGTGCCAGATTTAGATTGCACATTAGGAAAAGTTTCTTCAGTGGTCAAGCATTGGAACTGGCTGCTCAGGGAAGTGGTGGAATCACCACCCTTGGAGGTGTTCAAAAACCATGTCAACATGGAGCTTGGGGACATGGTTTAGTGGTGGACTTGGCAGTGCTGGGTTAATGGTTGGACTGGATAATCTCAGAGGTCTTTTCCAACCTTAATGATCCTATGAATCTTTTGGCCTGTGGAGAAGCAGCCCAGAGATGCCTGCACTCCAGTCAACCATGCTGTAGCTTCTGGGAGGGCAATTTTAGTCTCAAGAGCTGTCAAAGCAGCACCTCAGCACAAACCTTTTTCATAATGAAAAACATTAGCACTTACAAAGTTCTTAATATCTATGCAAAGCAACCTATAAATAATTCATTTACTCCACACGCATTTGCATCATTTGAAATGCATCAGTGCTTTTATCAATACAGTGCAATGGATTTACACTGCAGAGAAGAGGCTTGAGGGCATTTGGGCTATCTAAGTATTGTTGATCTGAGCATTACTACTAAAGGTAAACTGAAATAAATTACCTCAGCCACTACACGATATTTTTTTCAGCATGGTAAATAAAACTTATTAGTTCTAGGTCATTAAATTCAATATTAGAATTTAAAGGAGCCCAGAAAGTCTATGATGTTATTAGCAAAACATGCAACAGAACATATGTGCTTCAGTATTAAAGATAAAAGAATTACTCCGTTATATTTAGATATTAGTTATTAGTGTATTTTTCAAAGGGACTTTTGAGATAAAAGCCCAGCTGCCATTCTCAGCTGCGAGCTGGGCACACCATGGTCCTGGCTCTCACTGAGTGGCAGGTTTCCAAATAACTGAGACATTTCTGAAAATGTCATTTGGAGCCTCTTGCTAATTTACTCATTACTCCTCTTCACATAAGAATAAATATTATTTTTCCAATATTGCAGGTGAAGTGAGGGGGCAGGGACCTTAGAGAGAAGGGCTTGGTTTTCACATTTTTTTAAGTTCATGTGACCCTAAATGTGTCCTTTGGTGTCCTGTACCTCAGAGCTCCTCACTGCTTGAATATATTGTGCTCTTCATTTCAACATTTATTCTTCCCTTTTGGCTACAACCCCTCTGCTCTCTCGCATGGGGACTGTCTCCCCATGGTTGAACAGTGTCTAGCACAAGGAAGATGCACTCCTAATTAAAACCTCCACTCACTTACCTACAGCCCAAAATCCTGACAGCAGACACTGCTAAATACACTGCCTTGCAAGGTGCCAACAGCAAGACTGGAAAAACATCCTCTAAGAAGTAAGGAATGACACGTTGCACCCAATCCATCACAATAACCTCTGTCAGGATGTTAGAGGCTGCTCTGATGTTTTTTCTAACTAAAACAGCAGCCAAGTACTTTCACAGTGTGCAAAATGTATTTGCCATTAAGTACAAAGACAGATTAGCATAAGTCTCCACAAGTGGCATACACAGCTCAGTCTCCACTGTTTTCTTTTAGGTAAGGCTCCCTCCCCATGAGGAAGGAGTGCTCCCAAGATGCTGGAGGTCAGATTCACAGCTGGCAGGAATCACTGCAGCTCAAAAGGGCCACAAAACCAGAATGCATAACACAACTGGCTTCTCAGGTCAGGTCTAAATAATGACTATGAATTATTGTTTGTAGAAGAAATCAGATGACCGAGCTGCTCTTCAGCACAGAATGACAACAAATTCTTTATCCTTTTTTTTGTTGAACATTACAAGAACATTGCAGCATCCCATCGAACTTTTCAGAAACCTGAGCTAAAATGCTGTGTGAGAGAAATTACAGGAAAAGCCCAGTAATTGTGAAGCTTAATTACAAGGTAATGTGGTGCTCATGAGCAGAACTGCTAAGCAATTAGGGACTAGACTAACGAGTAGGCCACCTGTCAGCTGGGGGACAGCTGATGGAACGCTGGCACAGGACACTCCTGATGGGCTATGGAGTGGGATACGAAACAAGGCAACATTCAAATACTACATTTAAGACACACAGTATGAAAAGAGTCACTGATTGGAGCTCATCTGCTTGTTAAGTATATGCACAATATAATTGTTGTACAGGAAAGGGAAGTTCAGCAGAGTGAGAGGCATGGAGCGATGAGGAGCACAGGAGAAAGTGTGGGATGAATGGGGCTGGAACAGACACACAGCTCAGATTATTTGCACTTGGACTGCTGGGCAACAGGGTGTCAATTAACCACCAGCAGAACCCAAAATTTCCTGTACTTCACTGCTTTACACCTGCTGTAGTATAACATAAATGCTATGCTGTCTTGAAAAACAAAACCTTCACAATAAACTCAGCATTTACTCACGCTACAGGGAAAATCTAACCAGTAGCAGTCCCTGGAAGTGGATCTAGAAATAAACTCTGGAGCAGTCCTTTCTGGTCAGAGAATCAGAGAATGGCCTGGGTTGGAAGGAACCTTAAAGATCATCCAGTTCCAACCCGCTGCCATGGGCAGGGACACCTTCCACCAGACCAGAGCCCCATCCAACCCAGCCTTGAACACTTCCAGGGATGGGGCATCCACAGCTTCTCTGGGCAACCGTGCCAGGGTCTCACCACCCCCACAGTAAGGAATTGATTCCTAATATCCAATCCAAACCTACTCTCAGTCAGTTTGAAGCCATTCCCCCTTGGCCTGTCACCACAGGCTCTATGGATGCCTCACTCTTTCCTGGATCACTCTTAACAAAGTCAAAGACAACAGTGGTCAGGGCAGTAGAAGACAGATGCTAATTTAAAAAATTATTCTTTCCTCTGCCTAAACCAGTGGATAAAAATGCAAACTGGAATTTGAAATTACAGTGGCATCAATGCTCAAATTTACAACTTTGCCACATCTCTCACTTTGTGCAAGTAAATTTAATTGCAATTCCAATTTAAAACAATGCAATCATATCCACAAATGAGCCACAAGTTGTGATTGAAAGGTGAGATAAAGCTTGTAATCTTTACACTGAAAGTGTAGTTATGTCAGCTTTGAGACTTTTTCTTTTCTTTTCTCCTAGCTCCTTTAAAATCAATAGAATGACACAAAGCTATTGATTAGAAATATGTTATTTTTCCACATGCCCACTGAGAATCAAGAAAATACTAAAACATGAACTCATCCCATCAATTTCGTGGAAGTTTCAGCATATTTTTAACTGTGACCCTGAATATGAATATTTTATTTATTGAAACACTTGTTCTAAGACTCACTCAAGATAAAGGAAAAGCCTTCCTCATTCAGAGTGTTTGAATCAGCCCCTTCCTTACTGGGAAGGACACAGATATTTTACTGACTGAATTATTTTGGGAGCATATCCCTCAGATGATTCAAATACTCCTAAAACATGCAGCATGCTTCATCTCTGGCCACCAAGCTCCTCTCTTCTGCAATAATGTAGAGGGAAAGGAAGGAAATAGAGCTTTAATGAGCCAAGAGGACTGAATATTGTAGATCTCTGAATGACTGTGATATTTTGCTGTATGATTAACAGGGGAGGAAGGGGAAGAAGGATACACAGCAGCTACCCATATTTTGACAACTCTGTGGATCCCTACAAAGCATCAGCTAGGTTTGGGAGCTGACATCCAATTTTAAATAAGCTGTTTTAAAATAAGCAATTTTTTTTTTTTTTTGGTAAGGCATTCCAACAGTCTTGTTATACTAAGTTAATTAGTTTGGCTTTGGCATTCTTGGAGTCTTTCATTTGCCTACTGAAAACTAAGAGACCAATAACAACATGTGCTTAGGAATCTGGCTACCGGTCTTTCATCTTAATCACAATTTCACCACTTAGCCAGCTATGAAAAACCCAACTGTAATACAGAAAAACAATTAATGTTGTAAAATGGCATTGGGTCCTTGGATGAATGACATTGTAGATCAGCATCTTGCCCTTAAATGCAAAGTCACCCTTGGGTAAATCTGCATAGTATCTATTGGCTTCATAAAATTCTTTTAGATGTATTAAAATCAATGTCAGTGCATGTCCATATCAAAGAAATAGAGGAAGTAATTCTAAAATTTCTGTGTATGTTTTCACAATATGTCTTTGTGTTTTATCTCTTACAGACACTATATTTTAATAATTTCAGACCTGGCAAGACTGCACTGGAGTCAGTAAGGGTACATGAGAGGACAGACATGGATTTTAAAACAGTCAAGATCGGAGTCTTAATAAAAGTTTTATGACTTTAGCATTTGACCACAATTGAAACAGCAAGGGAAATGCTGTTTTTTCACAGCAGATTGCAGTTTTGTGGAAAACAAGCCTTATGTCCACATAAAGTGATACCCACCAGTGGGGGGATATTATACCCAGATCTATGGCAATACTTCATTCTTTGTTCCTGCAGAAGTTTAGTTAATTCATTATGATTGCCTCCACTATGCTCTATTTCCTATACTCGAGCAAAAAAAGAAAATAGCAGTCAAGGTGTCAGTAAAACAACTTTTCCTTCATTAGGGCCATCAGGAATATCTGTGCTAAAAGGAAAATGATGCTAGACAAAAAATCCTGAACTGCAGTGCAGCTAGTAATTCCATTATCATCATTCCCAGAAAGTAGTTGTGGGGAGCACCATTTCCACAGAGAACACAGCCTGGAAAAGAGCTCCTGCACTTTGCAGGTGTGTTTGTGAAGGTGTTTATTGTCTGCAACAGCCTTTCCCTCTACATGAGTGGGTGGGAGAACTTGCAGCTGGGGAATGTGTTAATTCAGCACTACCCTTTAACACTCTCTCTTTTCATTACAGGTATTAAAATTGTTCCCAATGGGAACAGCAGACAAGGAAAGCTAAACACAATGAAGGACTTGATCCAGTTCCCCATTAAATTCAAAAGAAAAGCTAATAACTTCCGTGATAATAGGAGCTGGAGTGGAACTCACACGAACAGCACACCACAAATCATTTCATTCTCACCAAAGCTCGTTCTGACTGCAGCAATTTCCAGTGAGAGCTGGAATCTACATCCCCCAAAGTAGCTCCACTCCAGCAAATCCAACATGCATTAATTCAAGTATTATTTGGTTTTCCCCTGACTGGAAAATGTAAGGCAGCAGAGGATAAAAAGAGCACATGGCTTGTGTGCAAGCCCCAGCGCAGCTGCTGCTGGACCACTGTTTGCCTGTTGCTTACCATTGCTTCACCTCTCTGCCAGGAAAAAATGGATTTTTGATGAGGGAATATAAACCTCCAGTTTTGTTTATGGTAAAATAATCACTGATGGTGCTCCAACCACCACTTCCACTTCATGTGTTACATCACTTACTAAGTCCTGAATGCTCTTGGAGAAAAAGGATGTAGTTTTCTGTGCCTATCTATAAACCCACTGGGCAGCCCTAGATAAAAAGTTAGAACAGTGGTGTTTGCATGTTTAATAGGAGCAAAACCAGAATAAGAATTTGAAAGTTGAAAATAGGGATCTGAGGACATGATTCTGGGCAAAGAGATCTAGCAGCTGGAGCAGGGAGTTGGACAAGATGATCTCCAGAGGTCCCTTCCAATCCCAACTAGTCCTTGAGTCTGTAATTTCAGGAGCAACATAAAGAACTGGAGGAGTTAAGAAGGACATAAAAAAAACAATATCCAGGGAGCAGGGAAGCAAAGCAAAGATACTACAAAATGCTTGACACTCACCAGTTATCCATTTAGCCTCGGGGTCATGAATCTTGAAATCATCACTGAAGAGATCTTCCACTGTTATCTTCTTCTTCTGAGACAAGCTGTTATCTTCGACTGTACAACATTCAAAAATAAACCACCATTAATTCAACTTTGAAATGTATCTGAAACCACATAAACTGTGAATAGTGACATGTCATATCTCATTTGGAAACAGTCCACATTAAGCTTTCTGCCACACAGAAATTCCCTTTGTCGGAAGGGAATAACATTTATTGTTATAAAAGGACCACCTAATGGTTCACTAACAGAATCCTCCTTGCTATATGTGCCTGGTCTTAAGAACTACAAAAAGACCAATAAATGGTCTAAACCACACATTTTCAGACATACCATGATCAAAAAAGAACGTAAGTCATGCAAACACACCTGTAGGTGTCATATTCGACAGCTAAACACTAAAACATTTCTGAAATCATGAGCTACATTTTGAAAAGCATTTAAAATGGCCAATTTTTTACAGCTTATATTTTTATTTCCTTAAAAACTGGCACATAAAACCGTAGTTGGAAAGGTGTTTAACCTTATAAGGGCTCATACAGAGTACTTCAGAAGTTCACAAAAGAATTTCCGTGGGAATCAGCCACTTGGTTGCAGAAATATTTTTGAAAAGTCTATGAGACATAACCCTAAATCCTTAGGTGTTGCATAGCTGGCCCATATTGATTTTAATTTTTAGTGAAAGGATATACAGTTTCATTTGTAAACATGGCAATATCAAAGCTGAAAATTTTATAGAAAAACCAACAACTCTGAAAACCCAACAATTTTGATTAATATGTTCCGTCTTTCCTTTTCTCCCATCAACTGTATTTTTTTTTTTTGTTATGACAAGCAGTCACCCTCTATGAATAATTTGTTGTCAACATTCAATTTTTTGCTGAAATAATATTTTCATGGAAACCTTTCAGTCAGCTTTAAATACATTTGCTCTTTTAAAGAAAAGAGGAGGCCACGTTCTGGGTATTTCCACAGCAGTAATGTGTGTTTCAGCATCTTTCCTCACGACAGTATCCTCATGCCTGAAGCTTATTGGCAGCCTTAGCTATCTTTAAAATTGTTTAGTGCTAAACTTACACTGAACACTTATGATTAGAAGAGTGGAATCAGACTCTGGAGGCATTTATTTGTGGAGAAAAAAGTATTCTTTGCTGTACTAAATTGAAACCCCTGAGCTACCTGAGATGACAGAAAATTACCTATGAACAGTGTTTTGTTCCACTAAAAGGTTTTTCAAAACAAACTTTCGTTTTTATAAAATTAAATTATATTCTTCAATGTTCATATTTTTCCCTAGTCTAGCTGAGGCTTCAATCACACTGCTCACTGCTGCTTCCAAATACCAGAACCCATTAACACAAGTCCTCAGCCAAATCCCTCTGTGTGACAGCATTATGCCAAGTTATTCTGCATAATTTTATTTATTAAAACGGAAAATATAGGTGACAAGGACCCCAGGAAATTGTTCCAGTTAGTTTCCACCGTGGTGCAAGTCCCCAGAACTGGATACCCAGGGAGGTCAGGAGGGGCAGAGCAGGAGCTCAGAGCCCACACACAGCCCTGGGCTTGTGCCTGTTCCAGGAGCTGCTTCCCAAATGCCCTCTGGAGGAACACAGACACCCTCTTCCCCCCATGAGGGCATAAGGACAGGCACAAGCAAACCTCTGAGCTGGAGATTTGGGGAGAAGCAGGGTGGGAAGCCCTTCCTGTTCCTCCTTTTTGTGCAGGATGGGGACAGGTAGTCTGGGAGCTGCACCATCTCTGTTCCTCCACAGCACCCCAGCTCCTCGTGAGGGACAGCAGGAAGAGGGAGAGGCAGCACCTGGACTTTGCACACTTAAGAGCCTCTCTTAAGAGATGAGGTGAGATTCCCTTCCCCTCCCCTGCCTTGGGCTGTGAGAGGGGGTGCAGGAGGTGCTCTGTGGGACCATGGACTACATTCATCTCAGCCACAGAGCTGGGGAGAAAACAAATAACTGAATAACAAATCCATCAATGAATTTTAGTGAAAAAAAATCAGATTTCCTGACCTCTCCTCTAACAGACAGGTAGGTCAGAGGGCTTATTCAGAACACCTGCTCCATTCCTCTGGCCCTAATGGAGACATTTATGGAGGAAGAAATGCAATTGTGGGATCTCAGGCAGCCCACCCTGTCCTGAGCAGCAGACTTTAAGTGTGCCTCAGGGTGTCTAAGCCAGCTGGTGGACAAGCTGTGTCCACACCCAACTGCAGGGACCTCGAGGCCTCTTTGGGCTTATGGAAGGACTGGATTTGGCATGTGCCACCTTTTTTTTTGCATTCATATCCCCCAGCCTGGCAGATCCAGATGGCAGCATGGCAGCAGTGCAGGTGGCACAGGGACTTGAGATCTGAGTGCCAAGTCACAAACCCAGCATCCAAACATCACAGCTATGTGCTGAGAGCCAAGTAGAAACCATGTCCATATTGGTTTTGGTTCAATAATAGGGGCATGACAGGAACCCTGTGTTTGGGTTCATCTGCCTGCTCTTCATCCTTGAAGTCAGAGCACCCAAACAAACCCGGGCTGAGCTGACAACACCCAGCTCTCCAGAACACAAAACAAACAAAGATCCTCCAGAAACCCAGAAAGCTCAAACAAAAAGGATGAAGGAGGTGACCTCACTGCCTGTTTTGCTTATTTTTCAAGCTTTTCCTCAACTCCAGCAGTACTCAGAGGCTGCTTGATAGGTCGGAAGGCCACAGCCACCTCTGGGTGCCCAGCTTTCTTTCCATCACCCCTGGTGCTCAGCCACAGGCTGGTGTCAGGTGCTTTCCTCCTGGCCTGTTGTGCACTGCATGTGAGGGACAGCGTGTCTATCTCTCCGTGGCCAGCACACCAGGAGCTCCTTTCCTACCTCAGCGTAACCTGCTTGATCCCCAGGCAGACCTACTCCCTTTTTTCCCCTCAATGACCTCTCTGTCACCAAAAGGCGGTGGCCAGACAAGGCAAACAGGCAGCCTTTCTCCCTTCTGTAATATCCCACCTTTTTTTAGTGGTGTTAAATACACATTTATAAATAACTATTGTGAACAAATTGCTCTCCTGCACAGCTGGTCAAAGGACAGTTCCTTGCTCTTTCTGAGTATCACAAGTTCTACAAGTCCTACAAAGCTTTCTAGGCAATACCTTTGACGGTCAGACAGCATGCCCTGAATTAATGCTATGCAATGACTAGCTCAGTACCACTTCTGAGAAATGTTTCTTATGGATTTTGCAAAAATTTTAATATAGATTAGGGTGTACTTTCTTTTTCTTCAGCTAAAAGGTCAGATTTGAAAGGAGCAAATGTGATGTATATCTCCAGAAAGCTTTAAATATCAGGAACAGATGTACGAGACAGCAGCCTCTTCCTAAGCAAGATATCTAATGGAATTTGGGAAGGCTTTATTTTACTCATAATTTCTGTAGGACTGGGTCCTCCTTTCAGCTTTGCTCTGTGTGTGTGTGCATGGGCAGACTCCAAGAAAGTTTTGCACTTCTTTATATAAATACACAAACAATGGAATGGGACCCACAAAGGTGCCACATGCTGTGACAAGTGAGGGCTTGCCAGTTAGGAAAGGTTCAGGCCAGCACTGTTATCATTTGTATAAATAGTTTCACATTTTTCAAAGGTGGGTGGAATGGCAGGACTCACACACACATGAAATTGGAGGAGCTCAGCACAGGCAGTGGTGTGCACGTGGTGTCCTATTGTGTAACTAAATGTAAACTTCCACCAGTTACTGCTTCTTTTGAGAATGCTGTTCTAAAACACCAAAGGATATAAAAATCATAGAAATGGTGACATGCTTTTAGGATTTTATAGAAGAAGACACAAGCATTAGCCAGCAATAGACCACTGCTACTGTAATTACAGTGTCTGCTGAATGCAAAGTCCACTGCTCCCAGGTTATGAGCTAATCTTGGAGCAGGGTGAGTGACCTGCCCCTGAGAAACCCAAACCAGTAGTGATTTCAGCCTTTCTGCAGCTGAATCCAGAGTTAAAACCTTTAAAGCTTTGGGCTGATTTGAAAAAGAGTCTTGAAGAGATATACAAATTGCCTTTTCCCCCAATTATTAAATACCTTAATCATTATCTGCCCTGCTAAGCAAATCTCCCCCACTTCCCACTTCTCCTTTTCTTCATGGCTTTGCAGGAGACTACCCAGGAGATTACCCAAGTTTTCTCAGTATTAGTCCAAGTTATGGGTCCAGGTAAGCACTTTTCTTTGTCTGAGCATGGACTACATGCCTGTATGCGGCACTCTACCACATTTTGTCTAAAATTACTCTCTGAAATCAGACACTGAATGATGTTCAGCACTGGGTTTAAAGCATCTCTGCATCTCAGGCCTTGCTACTGCACTGCAAAACAGGCCTTCAAACCAACACCAAAATATTGAGAGAAAAATGGTTTCCCAGACAGGAAGAGGACTGAGACAGACAGGAACGAATAAGGGATTCAGAGGTAAAATGCAAAAGGTTGCTTGTGCTGGTTGTGACAGCATCAGGCTGGACTCCAACATTATCATTGGAAGGAAGACTTAAAAACATTTGAAATATCCTCAAGTACTTTGCTCAATCCATGCCAGACTGCATCACCCTCTTCGAGGTTTTGGCAGTGAAGAGGGGTTTTCGTTTGGTTGTTTTGTTTGTTTTAGTTCCTGATCTCACTCTCCTACTTGGCAGCTCCCTGTGAACATCCTCAAAACTTCTCCGCCTCCTTCCTTCACTGCGCTCCTGCCCCTTCCTCGCCTCTTGTTCACGTACCCATCACTCAATTCTCTGTTTGGCTACCAAAGCATAAACATTTCTTCTTCCAGAGAACTATTTTATGGCAGTAAAATGCAGACTCTGCTTCTCCTTTCGGACAGGCTCCTCCACCTTCCCCACTCCTACCTTGTTGGGACATCCCAGTCAGGATTAGCAATGTGATATTTTTTACATTTTTCAAACCAGCCTCAGTGTCTCACACAGCACTGACTGGCAGGAAATGCCCATGAAATGAGCCTCCTTTTCCATTCTGTCATAGCCCAACCTCGTAACAAGTTCTGGGGCCAGTGGCTTAGAAGAAGATGGAACTCAGCTGCTGCCGAGCCACAGCAGCAACCTAAGCTCTCTAATTTACCCCATAGTCTCACCATGAAGCACTCTGGATCCATAAAAAAAACAGGAGCAGTACTGAGCTCAGAGTTTTTGTATGTACATGTAGGACACAATTCTGAAACATCAACAGGGGAAAAAAACCAACCCAAGCTCAGTTTACCAGCAGATCAGGTAATTAGAAATCTCAAAAAACATGAATGGAAATTTTAGCACAGAAAATGACTTTGCATATTCCTAAGTTTTAAGCACGGAGACCTTCTCAACAGTGTTATCTGGAGATGTTGCTGGGTACATACCAAAAACTGTGTGATTTATGTGTGTGCATGTGTGTGCACACTCATCCCAAAGGGAGAATGTCTTTGCGTATGCATATAAAATATAAATAAACAAATACACTTGTGAATTTTATTTGTAACTGAATGTGAGTATTTCAAGAATAAGAAGGAGGAGGACCCTGGAAACCACAGGCCTGTCAGTGATATTTCAGTACCTGGTAAAGTTATGGAGAAGATTATTCTGGGAGTTATTGAAAAACACCTGAAAGAGAATTCAGTCATTGGTCATAGCCAGCACGGCTTCATGAGGGCAGAGTCCCGCTTATCAAATCTGATTTCATATCATGGCAGCGTAACCCACCCAGCTGATCAAGGGAATTCAGTGGATGCAATCTTTTTGAATTTTGATGGAAGTGGCACGTGTGGTCCCATCTATGCAGTGCAATAGACAACGTGTTGAGGCTCCCAGGTATGGGTTTGGGAATCTAGGCTTTAGTGTGCATCTTTGAAAATCTGTTCTTCTGTAAAACTGAAGGCAGCATTCCCATACCTAATAAGTTGTGCCTGATGTGAGTGTAGTCCATAGACCATGCCCCAAGACATCTCAGAGATGAACAGCACTGTCCAAAGATGTTGAATCTGAACAGCAGCAAAATTAATTTAACAAAATATCCTTAATTAAGTTTAACCTTAATTAATTTAATTACATAATTAATCTGGCATGACCACATGGTACTTACATTTACATTGAAAACTTCAGGATAGCATGAAATAAACTGAATATGGCATGACAATAAATAACTGAAAAAATAATGTACTGATTATTTCACACATTTTCAAATTAACTCAATGCACTCCTGTGTTTCCTGGTTTGTCACTGTCTCCCATTTGCCACACAGCAGGACTGTGGGATGAGAATTTTGTCAGGGAAGATGGCCCAGACCTGCTGGACTCCATGTAATTTCACATGTAATGAGCAGGAAATTTTTGCCTCACACCTTCTATCTCGTTTTTCCACTTCACTGCCCTGTGTTCTTCCACTTCCTGAGGTTCCATTTCTCTCTTGCCTCTATTCTGCTCCTCGGCTCCATGCTCTCTGTCCTGCTGCTCCCTAGACTCTCCCACTCACATGTACTCATCCAACAAGGACTCCCTGCTCTTCTCTACATCCCTAAGCAGGGGACCTTTCCATCCCCCTGTGTTTTGTAGCTCCTCACCCTTTCTGACACTGAATTCTCTTTTCTATGTCTTGTCTTTCATTTTGTTCGTCTTTTCATATTCAGCTCACAGTCTTGTCAGTGCTGCAAAAGTGCTTTATTTCTACTCCCTAAGTAGGCATGGAAATTTACAGGGCTGTATAAATACATAATAATCAATAATCATAATGACAGCACATTAAAATTCTAGCCTACAACATCAGCAGCTACTGTAAGAGAAGTAATTTACAGAGGTTACGTGCACAGAACTTTGCTGAAACTTGGTAAGGGGATTAACTTAAAGAATTCCTTATTGGGAAGTTACTAATTATTTGCTGTGGGTAAGTACTATCTGGTATATCATTATCTGAAATTGCTTTGCAAACACTGTGGTCTGAACCAAAAATCAATCCAGCTGAATGGGATGGGATTTAGGTGCCGAGGCAGAGGCATCTAATGCCATTTCCAGTGGTCTGGGATATGACCCTCAACTGGCAACTACTGCTCCATGTGCACATGAATTTCAGAAGATCCTGTGCGCTCACTGACTGACCTGTGTGGGTTCCTCTCCTACCCTGGCACATCTAAAATGACACTCCCCATCCATGTTTAGGCAATCCAGCCTTGTGCCCTCAGCTCAGCAGCCCTGGTCTCTGAACTGGAATGTAAAACTCTAAAACAATCTACCTAAGAATGGCCTTGAACTCAGCATCACATTTAGACAAAGTCAGGAAGGAGGATTCCTTTGATGTCGACTTTTCAGTCAGTTTGCAATCCTTTACTCTTGGAAGTGTGAAATTACAGAAGAAAAACAGACTGGAAGTGAGTTAAAGGTTATAAATACCTGGTGTCAGGAGTATGACAGAGGTGACAATCAGGGAGCAGATAACGAGAATAACAAGTAAGGCAATTGCAATTCCTTTCCAGTTTCTTTGAGGAGGATTACTCCCCACCAGCTCCTAGAAACATCAAAAGAAGAATGAACATTTAAAATAGGGCACTTAGACAAGGAAACAAGCACAGAATCCAGACAGCAAGGTACGTCTGCAGAACTACACCCTGCGACCACGGTGGGTGACGCCCTTGAGCCGAACACAATCCACGCTGTTATAATTCATGGGGGCATTAACTGAATTCATCCCAAGTCATTACACAGTGAATAAATGCAATGCACCCACAGGTGGCTCAGCAGTGGAACCCACACTCCCCATTACCTCCTGGCACACGGGCACCAGCCCCCATCCCAGCACTCATCCAAACGCACTCTTCAACGCCGATTTCCTACCAACCCTCATTAAGTCTGGCAAGGAGGAGCTTTACAGTAACTTTCAAGAGACTTCCATAATAAGATGTCAGAGAAGCATACAGGAAGATAAATAATTCACAGGGGCATGATAGAGATAAAAATCAATAAGGATATCCCCCTGGTGAACTTTCCTGCCTTCCCAGAAAACATGACATCTCCTCAGGGCATACTGCGTCCACTCCTAGGTTGGTAGGTCTAAGGAATTGAAGACAGGCTTCTTGTCTAGCATGTACATTAAATTTAATCACGTCCTTAAAACTTTAGAATAAAAGCTCCATCACCACTCACTGATTAGCTCTGACTGCACTGTGGCTGCACCATATGTTCTGCCTGAGATGTATACAGCACCCCTGCTCTCAGGACTGAGGTTTTTATGAAGTGCTGTGTTCACATTCACGAGATCTTAAAAATTTATTGCACTTTCATGCGTTTTGCTGGATTCCTCTTAGCATTTTGCATTATATGTGATTTCATGCACGCATTGAGGCACCCACAGGAACTGTATGAAATATTAGTGCACACCACTTTTCTGGGAGGCTGAATTCACTCAAGGGATCTGGTCTCACAGTCAGAACAACTCTGGATGCTCCTCCTCCTTGTAAAACTCATCTATTTAGGATTTTTGCCTCATTTCCTTTATTATGAGGGATGGTGTGTCTAAAACAGAGCTGCTAGTACTTCTTTAAAAGACTACTTTTTTCCATTTTAAATTTTTTATGAAAACAAAAAAACTTTCTAGTAGACTAAGTTCTTCTGTTATTCAGAGTTTGTTTCACTTATGGTTCTTGTACACGGCAACAAGACTGGAACAGGGAAGTCAGGCAAATCTCACAGTTTTGTTTTTACACATATGGGGGAAATATTTTTCAACCTTTCCCTAAAATTCATTTCACAGAAAAAGATAATGTATAGACTCTCTTTCCATATGTTTGAGGATCTAGCCACCACAAAAGCTATAAATCTGTGATGGAAAGCCAAGTTTGAGGCATTTAACACCTGATGTACTCCATCATTTTTTCTAGTTCGGGAAAAGCCACAAGGCCTCTCTTCCTTCTGGCAAAGAGGGGTAGAGGTGAGCACACCCTCCCCTCCTTGTCCCCCCCTCATTTGCACTTGGCTTTCTATTTGAACTGAAAAATAATTAGAAGGAACAAATTTTTAGTTTACTATCATTACTGGAGAAAAATCTGAAAAGTAGGTCAGGAGCTTTGAGAAATGCAATTTTGGCAACAAGCAAACAGAATAAATACTTCCATTTCTACACATTCTTTACACTAATTATGAATACAAATGTTAATCAGTTTAGTCTTCTAACACCATTTTAAGGAAACTGTTATGGTCTCCATTTTTCAGGTGATGTAAAAAGGCACAAATGAGAGTCTGTGACTTGCCTAGAGAAACAACTTGATAAATAAGCCAGGGAAAGAATGCCGGGCCTCTTAGTAAGTGGCAGAAATGTTTTTTCTTTTACAGCAGGGTACAGAGGGATCTAGAGGGCAACAGGAGAACAGAGGAGAAGCTGCTGAGAAACCCATCCAAGCCCTCACAGCGTCTTGGGACAGAGGTAGAACACTGACAGTGTTACAAACTGATGGCAGCAGTCACAGTCCTGAAAATAATCTAACAACACTCTCACCACAAATGGCCAGAAGCTTTAAAATTGAAGAAAAAATTAGATCTTGGACTTGAATAACATCTACAAACCCAGATGTAGTTCAAAAGTTTAATAAAACCTTGCATAAAGTGTGATTTCCCCATCCATGAGTCCTACTGCGATAGAAATACACACACCTACTTGAGCTTTCAGGACACCTGTACTTGCACTGAATCCATTATCAAGTCAATCCCATTAATTCTCCAGGCATTCAATCAATATTTGAGCAAAATCTCAACAAAAAAATGACTGTGAATTTCTAGTGTATCAAGAGGAGGAAAACTATTCATAAGCAAAATATTGGGGTTTAATATACTGCAAGGAAGTAGAAAAGAACATTTTCACTTTCTTTTCAAAATTCTATCAGGAAATTTCCCCTGGTAAAAAGCAAGGAGAGATAAATGACTTCTCAAAGAAAGACAAACAGCTTTATTCGGCACAGGTTTGGAAAGCTGCTCTTTTGTTCTCAGTCATTTGAAGTCTCTTTTGATAGAATCACTCACAGCAAAACTGCAGACACACTACACCATATTCATGATAGCACTGCCACCTCAGATTATCCCTCTCTGTATTTCTGTTAATTCCAGAGGGATGTTGCTGTGTCACTGTGACCAGCTCTTACCTCCAGGGGGTTACAGCCTCGCCAGCCTGTGATACCCCCTGCCCTTGGCAGCAAACCCCCACCCTTCACTGGGATTTCCCACCACCAGGCATCAGCTGCCTGGTCACACTGCTCAGGGAAGCCTCTGTGCTCGGGACTGAAGCCAGGAAGGTGTTTAATTCAGCCCTAGGCAGGTATTCAAGCACATAAACGATGTTCTTGACGTGGCAGCTCAAAGGGTGCATTTCCAGCACCGAGCAGGAAGCTGGAATCTACCTGTTCCTGAAAGACCCAGCTTGCAGAGACAGACATGGAGATCTGAACAGACCAGCAGGCAGATGCCCTTTGTGTTAATCCTAAAGATACCAAATCTGGATTTCACACTGAAGTCTGAGCATATGACACAAAGGGAAATAAACCAAGCACATATGGTTCCTGCTGCTCTGATGAAAAGAACAGTTAAGAAAACATTCAAGTCACTCATCAGTAGGAACCACCTCCCCTCTGCCTCACATAAAGCGCTGACACAACATCTTCACAACCTCTGCAAGCAAGCTAAAACCCTTCAGTCTGGTTTTCTCCTTCTTTTCCTTTGCTGTTTGTTTTTCACCTCCTTCTTCCTGTTACATGAAAACTAAATTGATTTTGGATTCAGAAAGTAAACCAGATGTTTCCACAGGTTTTTACATGAGCACACTGCATTGATGCTGCATATTAAAAACTTCAAATGCTATCACTTACATCTTCATTTGTGATTGAAAAATGTCACTACCCACCTGTGAAGTTGATTTTGGAGCCATTAATCTAGACATCTACAGTATTTTAAGACTCAAAAATACAGATCTATGGTGACATATTTTCCTGCCTGTGAAAGAATCACTAAGCTGACATGTTATGGATGAAGGCTGGATGTGCTCCAATCCAAGATGCTGTCAACAAAATTATTTCTGGCATGTTTATTTGAAACCTGCCAAAAGCCTGGCAGCACCGTGGTCATAATATAATAGCTTCTTAAAACAACTCATCAAGCACAACTTTTTTTTTTCTTTTTTTAATAACCATGTCTAAATGGCTGAAGGACAATAGAGACATCACATGTCAAGTATAGGGACTATTTAATAAAACTTATACATCCTGGACCAAAACCTTTGAAGTATCAGTAGTGAGATAGTCATGGTGGGCCTCCTAAGTCTTTTTCAACACAGAGCTGCCACTTTTGTGCAGTAACAATTAACCCCAGGTGTGTTATATGAAATATACACACCCCAGATACAGGTGCTGTATTTAGAGGTTCCTTGCAGCAGCAGGGGACACTGGACCATGGAGACTGACCTCTGGACTCAGTTACACTGCTGTAAATCTGAAGCAAAAGACAAAAGAATATCCAAGAAGTGAATGATATGAAATAAAAGCAAGGGCAAGATGTTTTGCTGGCCTCAGAGGTGGCAGGATGGGGATTTTTAGCAGTAATTTTGTAGTTTCCATACCTGCTACTCTTGCATGATCTGGTTTTTGCCTCTTTTTGATTTATTTCTAATTTTTGACCTTAAATATAACACTAACACAGCAAATAAAAATTCTTCTAACAAGCTTGTTAACACTGTTAATTGAAAAATGTGTATTATACCTTTCACTCATGCTACCTGATTCTGAATTAGGACTTCTGCCTGATGAAATGTGGGTGACTGGGGTGTCTCTAACAACTCAGCTCACCAAGCCCAGAACACGGCATAGAATAAAAAGGTATGGGAACACTGCTGTCCAAGACAAAAACTCCTGTGAAGTTCAGTGGAAAAATAATCTTGCTGCTAATTAGTTCTTTATAATACAAAATTGCAGCAGATTATACCTGCTGAACAGTACAATAAATGAGCTGAGGAGTGGGTAACCCATAGTTATTAGATTATTAACCTGATGTTGCAAAAAAAAGAAACACTAATTGTGATGAAAATGGAAGTAAACTAGATGAATTGCAGTGGTTACAGCAGGAGGTTCACTGAGACTCCTGGTTATTCTGCTGATTGATACTGCACTGCTGTCTCATCACAATCCTCCTGCCTGGATCCTCCACTGCTCCCCTGTCTTAAACCTAGGATGGAGGTTCTTCATGGGCAGGAATCATTTTTGATACCCTGCTTGGCACAGAGGAAACCTCAGCCACTACAGAATTTAGGAAGTATCATAACACAGACAAACAATAATAAGCATGTAACTGCATCATTCTCACCTCTGAAGTCAAGCTGAGTTACTTTTGCTTGGGGATATTTTATTTATTTTCTTTCCTTTCCTTCTCCTCCCTACTCGCCTCCCTCCCCTCTGCTGCTGCAGAGCACCCTGAGCTGTGCTCCAGCTGGAGCGTGATGCTGAATAACAATCAGTTTCCAGATAGACACAGAGCCTGAGCCCGAGGCTACAGTAAACTCAGTTGTTCAGATGCTAAAGGTGACACTTCAGAGTGAGAGGAATAAAAACTTGCTCTGTTTTTACAAATGAGGCATGGCATGTTCGTGGGCTTTCCTGCAAAACCCCAACAGAAATAAGAGGGATAAAACCATCTGCCTGTTGTGGTGATGAGAGACAACTATGTTATGTTTTTCCTCATCTTCTGTTGATGCTTTTACCCACAGGGAGCAATGACTTAGTAATAGTGAACATCTTTGCTGCCCACTCCCCAGCGCTGTGAGACAAATCTTTTACCCTGCACACAGTGCAGCACGTTCTCCTGCCCTGCATTTCTGGGAGGCTCTTTTATGAATGCCCCAAAGCCACTCTGTTTGGTTCCATCTCCTCCCACCATTGTCTGCAAAGAGCACACAGGCAAATGTCCAGAGGCTGGGCACCAATGGTGTGTTTGAGAGTGAGAGAGGAAAGGGCTGCACCCGTAACACTCAGCTCCCTGTAAAATTAAACCTTGCATGTTTTATGCTTTGGTAGGGCTTTCAGTCTCACATGTTTCTATTACAAAGCCAATAGGAGAAAATGGATGCCATCTGCATCCCACACCTAAGTGTAGCTTTAACAGATGACAAGTCTTCCATAGTTTTAGAGCAGAAGGCACCAGATCCTCAGTGAGCATTGACTGACACAGATCATTGGCTCCACTGGAGCCAAGCCAGTCTCTGTCAGCTACAAACAAAACCCAGTGCTGAGTTAAAAGAAAAATAAATCCATAGAATGATTTAAATACAGTAATATCTGGAATTCCTAGCTGTTCTGGATTGCAGAAATGGATATTTAATAACTTCCCATCATTTTTATAGGCATTATGATGAAATGGTTTTGGATCACCTCCAGACCTTCCAGCACTAAAAGATTAATTTAGCATCTCTGTGTTTTGAACTGGCATTTCACATGACTTTTGTGCCCAAGTAGAGTAACCACACTGCAACACCCACCTATGCCCTTACAGCATATGTAAATAAGCACCACTGCCATTTGAAACATTCCCAAATGATTCCTAGTGCTTAGGGTCAGAGTGACTCCATGGAACTTCCAAAATAAATTAGAACCTTGGAACGTGGACTCTGAAATCCTGCCAGAAGCCTGTTCTCAAGGTGACAAAATTCAAGCTGCAAGCACCATCTGGACCTGTTGCACTACGAGTGGTCCCAGCCAGAGGCGCCTCTGACCACGGCCAGGAAAAAGGAGATGGCAACACTGTACCTGTGTATGGCACAGGACATGTGTGACTACAGATACTGTTATCCCAGAACTGTGTTTGCCTTGATTTAATGTCATTTTATTAATCTCCTTCACTTTCCCCCCATTAGTTTGGTTCATTCCTGTGCTGTAACCCAGACGTTTTTATAGCACCTGGCACGGTGGGACTGTGAATCCTCTCAGGGGCCCTTAGCTGCTACTGTAATTCAAGTCATAATTGAAGATCCATTCCCAATACTGACAGAGCCCATAAAATCAACAGCATTTCTTTGATTTTATTTCAGTGTTTGATATAAGCACACATATTCATCCGCTAAAACAGAAGCAAATCATCTCCTAGGGTGAAATATCTGCCACGGCACCAGTAAAACTTGGTTTGATGCTCAGGGTTTTATTCCAGAGGAGTCTGTGTGTTTACCAAATCCATTAAAATGCTTGGCAAGCCCAAATGCCACAGATTATGTCCCTGATCCCAGGACCCCTCCATGCCACAGCACTTGCCGAGCTCCAGTTTTTCCACTACAATGCTCTGACAGCCTGGCTCCTTCCAAACTGAACCACAACACACACACACAAGCCCTGAAACAGTTCATACCCATGCAGAAAGCATCTGCAAAGAGTGGTGTTGCCAAGGCATGCCAGGATGGCATCTCCCGACTCTATTTCTTGAAGAATTAGGATCTCGAGAAATGGGAAAACAAGCTTCCCTGAAAGATTTGGGAGCTTGGTGAAACAACCTTTCAGCTTTGTTGTCTCCCCTAATGCCAACAAAATGCCATTCTTCTTACATCTGTAAAAAAGGCAATTGCAATTTTTAGTGAAACGGTATTTCAGTAAAAAAAAGAAAATACCACTCAATTTACAACTCTGAACACCAAGAAAGAGTTTGTGATAAGGAAAATAGTGAGGTGTGTATTCCTCCTAGGTAGAAAGACAGCATTAAAAATTCTGTTCAATATTGTGAAATGCATTTTTTTTTCAATTTAGTTTACAAATAATTTGTTTCTAAATGGTACAGGAAGGAAAACATGAGGCAAACAAGGCTTAATTCCTAAATAACTTTCTTGGGAGCAATGTGAAGAAGAGCTGTGAACACAGCCAAGGTTTGAGGCCATTGTGCTGCAGAGACAGTGGGAAGAAGAATATGAAATCCATATGTACAGCGGGAGGGGGGGAGGAAATGGGTTTTACACAACTTATTTTCAGGCACCAGTCATTTACAGTTTTGAAAAAGACAAATTGTTTGACGTGTGGATGTTTCAAAGACAATGCAATTGCATTATTCATCATTGCACCAATATTTATATGAAGGTGATACTTGTCTTATCATTTTACCTTTAAGGGAATCTTAATTTTCTGTTGTTTCTAGGATCAAGTCATTTTTGCTATGTAGATCTCTAATGTTGCAGTATGTAGCCAAGATTTTAAATAAAATTATGGAAAGAATATTCTTCTCTGATACAAATTTTAACTAAGTCAAGCAATGGAAAAAGAAAGTGTAAGTGTGGGCCTGCATTTTATACAATTCTATTAGACAAAAAGACATTAGAAGCCGTGGGAGTAGGATCCAGTATGGAGGCTCTTCTCTCCCAGCTAAGTGGCCTTCTCCCCAGTCTGTACAGCCAAGAGTTTTTCTTAGTCTCCGTTCCCTTCATTTCATCTCCTGAAACTTTCATTCCGGGTTTCACAAGTAAATACAAACCAGTAAATAAAGTCACCCAAAATCTCTTCTCTTGTCCCAAGGGTGATTGGCCGAGCTCTCCTCTCATCCAAAAGCCAAACCCTCTGATACTGGAGGGCAGCACAACCCTACCACGACTTCTTCAGCAAAACAGTCCCTGGCCCACTCCACACACCAACCTTTTCTGCAGAATTCCTGTGACAGTCCTGCTATAATGGGCCAAAACCACACCTGGGAGCACACTGACAAACCCTACCAGTGATCACCTCTGCTTGGTCCCCTCCTCCCCTCCCAGATTACTTCATCACAGAAATGCAGCCCTAAACTTCATTAGTATCCCAAACCCAAAACCTTAGCATTAGTCCCCAACTCTACCCCAGTTGTGTGATTCTTACATTTAAGGAAAATCATTTGCTTGAGCCCACATTTTACTCACACAGAAGCAAAGGGAAGGGGACACAACAGCGAAAGAACAGATGGTTTTTTATATATTTTATAATGCTGACTATTTCTTTCTGGCTAGCAGCAACCTGTGCTGACATCCATGGGCATCACTTGGATGATGAGGCAGGAGACAGAGTACACAGGCTGTGAGACTTCCCTCAAAGTAGCTGGGAGACATCTCACTTCTCCCAATGGGATTTGCTTGGGTATTTCTCAGATATTCTTGAACCAGAAACACTTCATGGATATCCTGATTCAATGTTCATGAAGTTGTTTTTTTTATTTTTAAAGTCTTAATTCCCCCAGGCCCTTGTCCAGAACTATCTTAGGAAAACTGTGGTTTGAAGAATTACAGCTCTTTGCAGGGTGCCCAGATTTTTGGTGTGAAATGCCAGCAGCTGGCTCAGCACCAATGCTGCTGTCAGGAAAAGCGACTCCAAGGTCTCCAAAGGTTTATGACTCTTATGCTTGGTCTGTTTTAATTGATTTCTGGTTTTGCTAGGGTTCTCACAGCACATTACAAGGCTTTGAAAAGTAATTTATTTTAATTTTCACAACTTTCTGGTTGACAGGAAACACAACCCACAGACATTAAGTCATTTTCCTTGGGAAAGCCAGATGCCAAATTTTCCATACTGAGTTGTGTTAACTGTGGCACAACACCACAGGAGCGTGACTCCTTGTATAGAAAGAACACTTTTCTTGCTCATTTTTCATTTGAAAGAATTATCCTTAATTCAATACAATTCTGAGATTCAGTAAGTGAATTACAGAGTGAAATGGAAATATCCACATTCCCACTCAAAAAAGAATTAAAAAGAAAAAGAAGCAAAACTGATTGAGACAGAAATTGCAGTATTTTTTTTTCCTCTTAGAAGATCTATTTCACAAGGCTCCCTGCCACCAGGGCCACCAGCAGTAAAGCCACTGCTTTCATGATAATTTCTAATCTCCCTGAACAATTCATGTTACCATCTCAGCAGCACTGACTAAAACACCTCTTCTCCTGAGTCATGCAGGTGATTTATCCATAAATGTAGGGACATAATATTGAAATAAACATGCTGTAGGATTTGAAAAGAGAAAAATCACTCAAGTAGACTCAATGACTTGTGTATGACAAGTTCACTGCATCCCATGGAAAAATGTTCCAGAGATGGTAAGGAAAAAAGTGTCCAAAAAAGAAGTTTCTTCTCCACACCTCACCAACCTGTTATTCTCACAAGAAGCAGGGTTTGGCTTCTGAAATTGAGGGCTTTATCAGATCCAGCAGGCAGAGCCATGGCCACATTTCCCTACAGAGCTCAGCACAGCTTTGGATCTATTTGTGGTCATAACACACCTTAAAAAGGTCCTCTGCCTTCATCTCCCTTTCCCTCTCACTCATTTTGCAAGGCTTAAAGACATCCTAAACTTGTGATGCTGCAAGGAACCTTCCAGTATAGATCTCCCCACCAAGCAGCCAGTCTGAGCCCTCTGACGTGGGGCTGCAAACAGCACATTGCACCATGCACATGCCAGAGTCCTCAGAGCTGCTCAGGTCATTAATTCCCTGTGGCTTCACCAGGATTCAGGCACAAGAATACTCCTGAGGACCTTTGCCTTGGTGCCTCTCTTCTCCCGGTCTAGGTTAAAAGACAAAACTCCTCCACAGCTAATAAAAGAGTTCAGAAGCGATCAGACATGGAGCAGTGAGAAGGTACATGACAGGGGCTGGAATTCTGGTATTTTTAAAGATAGATGAGCATTAGCACAGCCAGGAATTCATTTACCACGTGAAAAATCTATTCAGAGCAGAATGGGAACTCTACCAATTAATATACTTCACAGATGTATCTCTTCAATAAGCAGAGTTACAGGGATCATTTTTCTTTGACGCACACCATAAGGGAATGAAAAGGTTAATGTAGTGTATGTGAGAGCATTTTTAAAAATCAATTTAAGGGAATTTTCTCTGCTGTAAATTATGCTCTGGCACCAGGGAAAGCCATCAAACTCAAATTAACAAAAGGAACAAAAGAGTTTAATCTAAAACTACATTATGATTGTATTGCTCGTTGGTGCACACAAAAAAAATCAGCAACATACATTTCATTTTTACCTCCTTTGATTACAAAAAGGCTATTATCAGTGAAAGATAATGTTGAATCATAATTAAAAGCAGGACTCTCCCTCCTACAAAGGAGGGAGTTGTGCCTGCAAAGCACAACATTTTCTGTAATGCAATATAAAGTCATTTTGGTTAGGAAATCCATTTGTCAGCTCTCCTCACGTTCACCAGACTGTGACCCCTCTACCTCCTCTTGCACACTCTTCTCTAATCTCAGAAAAAGCAGGGTTTGGCTTCTGAACTCCAGACTTCCCATTCAGCAAGACCTGACGTTGGCCTTGCTGCAGCTGAAGGCGTGAAGGTTCCCTGGACTCGTGGCATCTGTCTTGAAGATCTGAAACAGTTTTCAGGTTTCCACTAATTTTAACTGGCAGAAGGACAAACGACAGCTGAAGTCCTACTTTTTCAAGAGACCCAGAACAGTTCCATGGCACTGCCACAGGCTCTCTACTCCCCATCATCTGACTTGCAAACTTTGGACTCCTCTGCCCCTCACAACTCTACACAGGGTGTCTACACAGGGTGTCTTCTCTGCCTGGAGAGCAGTACAGTGACATTCACACTCAAAGCCACAATCAGAACACATCTTTGAAGTGACACAGCTCCACACCGCGTTTTCTGAAATTATCACCCATCAGAGCCCTTGTGCTTTTCTCAAGTGACATTTGCTGTCACCAGACTCAGGAATTGAAAGGTGGCACTGAGGACAGCAAGATTTTATGGCATGTTCTGAGTCAATGGAATGAAGAGAGAGCATGACACAACTGATCTGTGCTCTTATCTTGGCCGCTGTGCTGGTTGCCAAAAGATACCACAGCACAGTGGAGGAACAGACAGATCATATGGGCTGCTCAGGATAAATCAGCTGCTTTGTTTTCCTTCCATTGCATTGGCATAAATACCTGCATCGTTCCCCCTGTGTATTCAACAGCTTTGCACCACTGAAACCTCCCCCTGTAGAGAGCAGATAATGGTCAATGTAAAGAATCTGAATTATTTGATCTTCATTCATTGCCAAATGACGCCTTGAGGAACCGAGGCCATGGTTGTTTTGCTCACAGCATTTTTCACCCCTGGAGTGTCCCCCATGCTGAGGATCACACTCCACATTTCCCTGCCTGTGTCTTCACAGCACCATGGGAATTTCTACCTCTTCTTCCAGAAATTCTTCATCTGTTGGTAAATAATGGCAAGACTATATGACTATATATAACTGTAGACTTTTATATCTGAGGAGGTTGCTATGACCATTTATTCCCTACTCTTACAGCTGGTTTGATCTATCAGTGAAGGGACTTTCAAGTGGTACTCTTCATTTCCAAGATAAAACACAAGGTTAAAGCCACCATTTCACCGAAAAATTGAACACAGACAAGGAAGCAAGGCATGGTACTAAAAAAATTGCAGTCATTTTTTGTTACATTTGTTTGGACAAGGGGTGTGAGGGGGTGAGGATTGAAGAAATCCAACCAAAACCAACTTGGCCTGCACAGCTTCATTCACCGTTTTATATTGCTACAGCAGTCAAGTATATATGCTTATATCTATCTACCTATATATATCTATTTATGGACACAACTTTTTTCTCTCCATGTCTTGTCATGGGAAAGCAGAGACTCACTCTTTAAACACACTTAGCTTTGTACGAGAAGTCATTCCCTTTTCACTCATTATTTTGTATCTCCTTTGAAATGTGAATTAAACTGTCCTTCCATATGCTGAGTGGAGCTGGGCTTTGGCTCCTCTGAAGGAACAGCTCACAAGTCAACAGCTGCAGCCCCCTCCCCATCAGGTAGGACCAGGCAGCAGTGGAGAACAGCAGCAGTTTCATCACCTCACCTAATCCCTTCCCCATATGGCCAGGGACTATGACTAGTGAATAATTAATCAAAATATGTCTGATCAGAAGTTCAAAAGAATCAGAGGAATTGAAGTAAAAGCCAGTGGCTTCTTTTTATTTTTTCTTCCCCATTTTCTTTCTTTTTTGCCATGGCCTTCTTTGGGTTCACAGGGAATAAAAAGGCCCTTAGAGGCTGCGTACTCCAAGTCCCTGGAGGTGTTTGAGACCAGGCTGCATGGGGCTATGAGTAACTTGGTCTAGTGGAAGGTGTCTCTGCCCATGGAAACGGGTTTGGAACAAGATGGTCTTTAAGGTCATTCCCAACCCAAACCATATTCTAAATCTGAAAGCCCACCCCATCCCTGTTTGTGCTCCTGACAGCGTGGTGGCTGTTGGTGTCATGTACCTGCCCTGTGCCTCCCAAAGCCCACGAGGGCACCTTGAGCTGAGCTGTGTTTGGAACATGGACCTGTCTGGGAGCTGGGAGAGGGGCTGGGGCAGTCAGTGCAGCCACAGGGCCCTGGGACCTCAGTGAGATAATGTAGAGCTATGACTTGTGGCAGGGACTGCAAAGCTTTAATTTACTTTTTAGTAGTGGGATGGAGGAGAAAAAATTTTATGTTTTATGACCTCTCCTTTTTAATAAGAAATATGTTAACACTGTGCCTTAGTGCCCAGCCAGGTTATTGGAATAGCAAAGAAGAAGCATTGCTTTTTGTATAGAGTATTTTGCCTTTTAAAATATTGCCTTATAATGTAAAATGGAAAAGTCATATTATGTACAGGAAAACTCACAGCAAACTAATGGGGCACTACAGACCTAGGATTGTTCTTTTTTTCTCATTTTATTGGAATGAATTCAAAAACATAATCAGAATCTAGTTCATTCTCTTACATAACCCTTTGTGAAGGACTCTTAAAATTTACATCAACAGCATCTCATTCCCACTTTCCCCTTAATTTCCATTTTGTTTAATGGCTTCATCACCATTTACTCATGATTTTGGTATTTTTTCTTCCCTCCTGTGAGAGAGAATAACCTCTCCTGGGTAATAGGACAAAGAGTTGGAATTTGTTTGCTTCTGTCGTGCTTCTGTAAAAAATACATTTAAAAAAATTCCTTTACAGGCAATAAGCCCACTTCTACTTTTTTTTTTTTTCCCTGGGGTCTGGTGACACAATTGCAGCAATGCCAAGTCCAGCTGCAAGTGCCACGTGAGGAGGTGCTCTGAGTGCAAGTTCCACCACTGCACAGCACATCCCCTTCGCAGGCTGAAGACGTGGAGTGCAAAATAATCAATCTTCCAAGGCCCTAATGAGGCCCTGTGCTACAGCCTGTACTTTGCCATCAGCTTCTAGAACAACAAAAAATGCCCAGCACAGACAGAAAAAAATAGCTGGAGGCTTCTATCAAATTTCTCCGTGAAAATCAGGAGGTACTTAACATTTGTCCTGTAACTTTTCAAAGGAAATGAGAACATTTGCCATCCAGACAGGAAGTCATTATCTCTCATGGGAATGAAAGACCTCTTGATATAATCCTGATCCTTTAACAATAAGAATTCTGAACTCAGAAAATCTCAAAAGATGAGTCTATGAAACTTCTGTGCTTGGGTTCGTGTTCAGCATGGACTTCCCAAGAGCCTCCCATATTCTGTAGCATCCACACTTACATATCTCTTACTTACGACACAACTAATTTTTCACTTACATTAAGCCTTGTATTAAGAATTAAAATTCCTAAACCAGAAAATGCACCTTCTGCAGAAAAAAAAATATGTGGAAAGACCAAATGAGAGAAATGGTTGGAAAAAGTTTAATTTTTACAGACTACTTCATGCTTGTACTAGTTAATTTTTCTGATTTTGAGCTAATCCCTCTCCCCATCAGTTGGTCCCTCCATGGTAGAAGTGAACCATGCAGGGCTGGGAACCCATGGTATGGATCCAATTTTTGATCCAGTAATGAACCACTCATTAACCTCCGTCAGTAGTGATGCTGATCCCAAATCTGCATCTTCCTGCTTCCTCACTGGTTTGTAGCTTTTCCTGCCACTGTTTTGCCAATAGTTTTCTCTTCCATTATATGAGGAGATGGAACACCCTCACTATCAGAACAGAGATTTGGGGGAATTTGGAGGGTTTTCTAGGTCATCTATGTAAGATATTGGAGCAATCACATCAAAAGCAAGGTTAGGTTGTTAAAAGTCATTTAGGTTCTTGATTGCCCTCAATTTCCCTGCAGGCAAGGCTCCCAAACATCGGTAAAAATTGATGCCCAGTCCCTAAGCACCTCTCCATTTGATGATTGTTGAAAAACCATTTTCCTTTGCTCACATACAGCAAAAAAACCAATCTCCCACGATAGCTTTGAGGTAGGGGAGCAGCCTTGAAGTTGAGCCGAACATACAAGAGGTTTGCTGGGCAGGGCACAGAGAAGGGTGCAGCTCCCCTTATTTCTGCTCAGCAGGACAGGCCAGAGCTCACCTGCTGCCTGCTCAGCTCTCCCTTGCCAGCAATGCCCTCTCTGAAGCCGTGCCAGGTAACAAAACACATTCCCAAGCCACAGCTGGTCTGGCATCCATGCCCACAGGCAGCACATCTGCGGTGTGACCAGCAAGGGGGGATGTAAGGGCAGAATTTTGAGTAAGAGGAGCAGGAGGCAACATCTAATCAGCTGTTTCCATCACCTTGTCAGGACAGGAGCATTTGAGCTTGGCTTGGAGAACACCACTGGGTGTGCTGTCTGTTATCTGCTGCTCTGCACAGGCAGATGAAATCCCGGGGTATTTTATTAGCTCCTGTTATCCTGCATGAATGGATACCACACATAGTTCCAGCTTACTGCTTTCACTATCAATTATTAAAACGCTTGTTGCAGAGGGAAGAGGAACCTCGTTTCCCTCTGCTGCTGCTGGGATGATTGTAGCAGTCACAGCAAACTGCCTGAGCATCCTTCACAGAGCCTGATTTGGCAGGGAACGCTGCCATGGGCGGACACAGGGTCAGCAAGAGGTGGGGACGCTCGGCCTGCCTGCTAATGGGGAGTGCACTTGGAATCAGCCTCTGGAAAAATGCTTCCCATGTCCATTAGGGATGACATTTACCTTAGTCCGGATGGCACTCATCACCCTCTGTGCACCAGTTAAGCTCTGAGCTCAGAGGGATGGTGTGTGGTGTATGGGGATGGTGTGTGCAGTTCCAAACTGCAAGTGTCAGCCATTTGTGCCTGTAGGAAATTTACATATATATTTATATATATACATATATATATTTTTTTAAGGGAAATGTGGGCAATTAATCAAAGGAATAGAAAATAGGTAATTTCCAGAAAAAATAAAATGTGACTCTCTATCATAATTAGGCTTTGCTTGTCAGTCAATGTTTCATTAAGTAACTGTACAGCGAGCCTCAGAGAATTGTTTATTTCTTTATCCAAATACAAATTTAACACTGTATATTATAGGCTGCTCCTAAAACCAGTAACTGTATTTATTATTTTACTAAATCTTTTTTGGTACAAATAAAGAAACGCTGGTGTGAGTTAATGCATGATCCTGCACAATGGCTCTTCTGTCTCCTTTCTCATAGGATGCTCTCCTACATCAACAGGGAAAATATTGCCAGGAAAGGGCAGTGGTTTCCTTTGGCTCCACATGCCCACAGGCTCAGCTGTAGATGAACTCATGAAAACCATTTAATATGATATCTTTCTGTAGCAGGGTAACCATTTAGAGTTGTGCCCAAGTCCCATGTACTTCAGTGGGATGCAGACAGGAGTGCTTCAGCACTTCCCAGACGTTTTGGTGTATGACTTCCCTACATAAATACTAGCTCTACAGAGAAAGACCCAAGATCCAACACAGGTGCTACAGCAGGGATAGCCTTTCCCTGGCAGGGGGATGCCTGCCCTGTGCACAAACTCCTGCACCACCTCCCTGCAGCACCCAGCCCTCTCTGCACAGCGTGGGGAGCTGAGCCCAGCTCATGGGTGTCTGTCACAAAGTGGATCTGGCCCTTAATTGAGAAGGGAAATTAAATATTGTGGTGTTTCACATGTGTGGCGGGTTGACCCTATTTGGATGCCAGGCACCCACTAAAGCCACTTTATCCCTCCCTTCCCCAGCTGGACAGGGGAGAGAAAATATAACAAAGGGTTCATGAGTTGAGATAAGGATCGGGAGAGGTCACTCACCAAGCACCATCATGGGCAAAACAGGCTCAACTTGGGGATACCAACTGAATTTATTACCAATAAAATCAGAGCAGGATAGTAAGCAAAATAAATCTTAAAAACACTTTCCCTCTCCCCTCCCTCCCTCCCAACCTCTACCTTCTCCCCCCAGCAGTACAGGAAGGTGCTTGTCCAGCAGTGGGTCTGTGCTGGAGCTGCCTGGCATTGGCTCTGCTGGGCATGGGGGAAGCTTCCAGCAGCTTCTCATAGAAACCACCCCTGCAGCCCCCACCACTACCAAAACCTGGCCACACAAACCCAACACGCTAATGACTCAAGAATATAGATTGTATTTGACACAATATATTAAAGAGCTCATAAAACTTCATCAACATGGCAGAATGTATCCTGTGTTTTCCTGCTCTTTAATAATTTTAATAAGTTCAGATAAAAACGATGCCACAACAGAACCATTAGAAGAGAAGATTATCAGGAGTGTAAAAATGAGAAAAACAGGGTGCTACCACAAACTTCAGAAGACAAAAACACAGCAAGGTGTTTACAAGGTTGGGACAGTAAACAAAAGCTCCAATTAAATTTCTATATGATTGAGGCAGCAGGTTTAACCACTCCATTACAGAAGCAAACCAATGACACAATGGTATGTTTTCCTTGCCTTGCCTAAGCCTGCATCTCAAGGGGGCTTATAAATAGTTAAACAGCTATATCAGAATTCATCAGTTTTTAGAGAAAAATTAGACCTCAACATTGATATCTATGATATAATGACTTACAAGTCACTGCATAATTAATCTCAATATTAACTGCGTGCACTTGTGATATATGATTTATTATGAGTTATTCATCTAAATTCTTCTAAGGGTATTGTTTCATGCACACACAATCTAAAAACCTTCGATGCAGTAGCAGGTGCTACTTCATAATAAAGACATGAACATATTTGGAAAAAATACTTCTATATCAATTGCTCATACTCTGTTTTCACTTCACTGATGGACTTGATAGGGATTAAAAACTAAACTGAAAATACAGATCTCATACTTCCATCTTCATCCTTAGTGCCCTTTTCATCGCTTTTCATACTGAATTTTTCTCATTTCAGAACCATTTATATAATTGTAGTTTCACATACCTACACCCTTAAATGTATTCAGGGAGAATAACGTACGACATTCTCTGTTGTTGGCTCTGTTTAGATCGGGAGCGCTCAGGGAGGATTAAGCATTTCAAGAGGCAGCTCATTCAGTTTGACTAGCAAGGCTCTTCTAGATGGTGCTGCAATATGTTGTAGGATACAACCATTAGTGTTATTTTAGTTTGTAGCTCTAAGTTGTCTTTCCCCCTACTTGAATGCCAGCTTCTCTCAGACAGATGGTTCCTTACTCATCTAAGCAGCTATCAGAGATACAGTCCCTGAGATAGACAGAGGGGTCCTTACTTGTCTTTGAGGAATGTTTCCAGAGAGAGCTGAAAGGGAAAGCCCAGCACACATCAAATAATTTGAAAAATGCTTGAAAATAAATGCAAAAGTAAAAACATTCCTGCAGCAGCCAAGAAACATATGAGGGAACAAAATGTAATGACCATAATTGACCACAATAGAAACATACCTATTCAAAAAGGATATTTCCTATACTAACATCGCTTCTTTACTCCTTTCTCAGATATAATTCCTCCTCACATTATTCATTCATTTACAGACTCCTCTAAATTCAGCCAGCCTCCCAGTGAGGTAATGGGATGATTGGATAAATTAGCAATTACCAGAATTTGCTGCAGCTTTCAGAGAAAATGGTGATGCTTGGGTTGGCATTGCCTCGGGAGGGCGAGGTGCAGGCATTAGACATACTCATATACCCACCACAAATAAAAGAGAATTTAGCACTAGTGACTATCACTGCCTAATAACTGGATTTTCAAATTCTCTTCAGTCTTGGCAGTGGACACTAAATGTTTCCATCAAAACTATGACCTCCCTGTGTTAGAAATTGTCCTGACATTACTTGTAAAGGGCTTAATTAGAAGAGGCAATGTTGACCCTGAAGCCCCTGTTAAGCAAGTCACTGCTGACAACCTGAAATGTTTTAGCATCATTAGTACACCTCTGACACAGCCAGCAGAGAAAAATCATGACATTTTCTGAAATTTTTAAGGTGATTCTACCAACCCTGTGCATAAGAAAGGGCTTTTGGAGTCTCCCTCTACCTCTACATATTTCCGCAGTGTTAAAGAGTTAATTTGTTAATACGACCCAAATTCATGTGAATTAGGATCCATTTCAGGAAGCTCTGTCTTCTGCTACCTCATCCTGCCTCAAGGCAATGCCCTGCAGCAGATTCACACCTAAAAATTCAGTATTCTGGCCACAGCAAAAAGCAACTATGCTCACCATATGTTTACTGGTTAAAATAAGATCCTTGCACACATGTGATGGATGTCTCCTTTGGAACAGGCAATGAGCTGACACAGGGATGCAGAAGGTGGTAGCAACCAGTGCAGCACCAAAGTCCAAGCAGGTGGCACTACCTCCCGCTGCTCCCCTCCCTAGCAGGGTGTGTTCACATACAAAAACTACACTCTGAGTTGCTCTTTCAGGTGAAAACCCACGAGCTTTCCAAATTGCTGGCAAGTCCTAAGCCAGATCCATGCTAAGTTAACAGCTGTCTGCACATGGCACCCTTAGAAAGGAGCTTGCTGTGCTGTCACTGTGAATAAAAGACAATTGTTTTAGTTTGGTCTTCCATAATCATTCCCATCAATGCCTCAGAGTTTAAAGATCGAATCCTGCTTGCAAAGTTCAATTAGGCTTCACAAGAAAAAAATGTTTAAAAAATTTGTCATTAAAGTTTTAGATAAACAGATCCCAGCTAAGGACAAAGCTGCACCACTACTCCTGTGAATTTTAGGATTAAAGAAAATCAATATACTGTGTCATATTCCTGTAAAATATTATCTGCAGTACAGCTTGTTTTCTCATTTGTGCATGAAGTTAAAATCTCAGTCCAGTTTTCAGTGACTGCTTCTTTTCTATAAATATTAAATACAATAGTAAAAGGAAAACCACCTTCTACACCTGCATGTTTCTTTTTAGAATAGGTGGCCAAGTGATGCCCTGACCTTTAGAGAGACACAGGAGGCAGAAGCCCTGGGTCTGAGTAGCCACCCAATGTGGGGCAGCCCAGCAGCACCTGCCTTTTATTAATCTAACATAGCAGTGTAATGACAATTTGCATTTGCAATCAAATAAAAATTAGTAAAGATAATTTTCACTTGCTACCTTTGCTGGTTTTTCTGCTTTCAGGGATACCTCAGTGTTGGGGGCAAAGAATAAGTTTTGGGGGAAGGAGGGAGTTGCAAATGGTCCTGTGACTGGTGGCATCTTACAAACCCCAAGTGCAGAGGTGGCACAACTGGGTTTTGCTCTCTCTTCTAAAGCCTGTACATTAATAAATGTTAATTTTATCAGACTGTGTGTACAAGGTGATTTTCAAATTCCTGTTGATTTAGTAAAGAACTTCGGTGCTCAGCACTTGCAAAAACACTGCTGTTTCGATAGACACCTTCAGACAGATTTAGGTATTTAACCTGAAGAGTCAACATTTGCAGTTCTCCAGAAGGATTACCTGGGCTTTCAGGGCAAATTTCTACATCATCAACTGCTCTGCATGTCGTGCTAACCTGGATCCTTGCCTGGCCCCTGTACATGTACCTATATGAAGTTTATTGGTAGAGAGGTGAGGTTTCTGCAAACTCAGGAACAAATCTTTAATGAGCCAGGAAGTAAGGAAGAAGCTCTTCTATATTTCTATTTTATTGAAAGTTCGCTCCCCTCTCACATGTTTCTGGGATGAATGCTTTTCCAGAATCAATGTGAACTTTATTCCAAGAACACTCTGATAAATTCCTAAAGAACTGACAATAAAATCTTGGGGAAAAGAATAAAAACCAGCTTTTTTTCTTCTAAAATACTTAATATCTGGAACCTATAAAGAATTGTTGAAGACCTGCCAACATTTCCAATGATTTTCAAAGTCATACCATTTCTATTGCTCTAGAACTGCTGATATCAGCAAGCATGCCCTTCTAAATAATTTATTGGCATTTCTACATAAATTAGATACTTAAAGGTGAAGATGCCATGAACCTTGTGGAGGCTGAGTGCTCACTACATGGACTATAATCCATCAACCCAACAGACAGATTTCCAAACTGGCTTAAACCTCAGCAGGCTCCCTGCTTGGAAATAGTTCAAGGACTTCAGAGACTGCAATAATATGCTCTTGAAATGTCACTTGCCATAAAAGTACATTCTACACAAAAATAAATCACCATAAAATAAGGTAGCAACCTCAGAGAGTTATAAATTGATAATTTAAATCACAAGTTAGTTACTGCTCACAAAAACAAGCAATGCAAAAAATATGTTTACTTCAGCTAAGAACAATGTATTACAAAAGACAGGGCAGAGCTATCAGCTAAAACACACATTTGCATAAAGGTAAATTCTTCAGTAAAGCACCTGAATCCTGTCCATCAGTTTCTAAAGTCACCATGGACTTTTTTTTCCCTAAAAACTGTAAAATTATGGTTTGCAGAATTTGGCCATTGAAAAATGTTGTGTTGGCATTTTACCTGTAATTATTGTATTTATAAAGGCTGCAGACTGCAAAAAAGGAAACGATCTGAAGAAGAGGGTGGATGCTATTTCAAGAAAATGTTGGGGATGAGAAACTGATGAACAAAAAATGCTTTCCCTAGAAAGGAGCAGATCAAAATCTTAAATCTTCAGAATTTGTTTTTAAATGAAAAAGGAAAAAAATTATCAAAGAAAGAAAGCTCCCATCCTGGCTAGAGAATCACTGCAGCCAGGGGTGTGTTGGTATTATTTGGATGGGTCCATCATTTGAATGGATCCCTGAAACACAACAGTATTAGGGGATAAGAAATGCCAGTGATGACTTAAATGCTAAAGGGGTTGTAAAGATGATAAAAGCAGCATTTTCATCAGAAGCGAGGAGAGAAGGAGTGGGGTAAAGTTCCTATTTGGGACACAAACAAACAAGACTGGACAAGACTACAATGCAAATAAGCAGGACAATCAGCACAAGTATCTCAAGCTATTAATTAGAAAAGAGTAATAAAAAAAAATCATCAGGAGCTCAAAATAGTTATGAAATCAATAGTGATGGCCTAAAAGTCACAGAAAGCCTGAGTTTCAGCAGGGGAGAAGGGAGGAAGCTGCTGACAGCAGAGATAACAAGTGAGTGTCAGCAAAGACCATTCCATCTCCCCTGTCTGTGGGCGACCAGCCTCAGCCCACCAAGAGATGGGACCACAGTGCCAGCCCTCCCCGTAAGGACACAGGGGCAAGGGCAAGAATTCCTGCTTGAATACAAATCCTGGCTGCATTTGTTGAACAGGCTGATGTTCTCATCATTGGAATTCACAGGAATGCACACAAAGGAAAATGCCAACAGAGTGAACTTTTCCGCTCTTAGCCAAGTAATTCTTTGCAAGTGGTGGGTTTTTTGGTTTTTTTTTAATCTAGTTTATAGCACAAACTCAGACTATGTGGGGCACAAACAATGAATAAATTAAGTGGATGATGATGATTGAAACTAGGGAAATTTCAAGCATAAAAAGAATTCATAGATTCTGGGGGTTTTTCCTATTTGTTCTCTAAAAGTCTATTTTGACAATGAATTATAAATGTTTCATTGACCGTTCTTATTCTGTTGCTACCAAAAAAAAAGGAGAAGACTAGACATTTATGTACTTGCTGCAAACCCTGAATTTTGCCTTGCTCCCCAGCTCTGTGTTCTTTTCAGTATTTGGTTTTTGGACTCTGACAAATCATCTCTCCCAGCACTAACCAAATTATGATTTTGAGGACTAACAGAAAATAAGGTTTGGCATCATCTTCCTTGTGAGAAGAGATGCAGCAAAACTGTTAATCAGAATTCAGTCACTACAGAGATTTAAATAATGCCTGACTTCCTGCCTTGCTACTTGCCATTCCTACCATTACTACCTATTTAAGATGAGACACCCAGAGGAAATTTGGTTCTGCTCTCACATTTACACAACAACATTACTTTACCTTAATGACCAACACGCCCTGTTTAATAAAACCCCAGCATCAACTTTATTACATCCTGCACTGCTAATGATTTGGTAGTCACCCAAGGCATTAATCTTGATTCATGGCTCACTTGAAATATTTATATAGTACAAAATGCTTAAGTGGAGGTCAGTCGCATGCAAAGCTTCAAAGAATAAATTGCAAGACTTTGTGTTGCCTCTATCTCCTCCTCGGGAAGGAGAACATGCTTTCCCCCTAAAGCCTTAGGTTTTAAATTTTATATTTTTCAAATCCTGTACTGCCCAGTGTGTAGCTCTGAAGTTTCATGTGGCCTGTTAGCTGCTGTTCTCTTGTGCTGGTCAGACATAACAAAGCCCCTCTAGGTTTGCTTTCCAAGGACACCTTGATGGTCCCAGGCCCAAAATGTGTAAACCAAAAGCCTCTGAGGAGGAGGGGAAAACTTGGGGTAATTACATCATTAACTGAAGTTATAATTGGAGAATTAACCCTGATATGCAAATGGACCAAACTTATAAAAGTGTGAAGAACCCGTGACCCAGGGTCCATCTTGGGTGGAGCCTTTGGCCTGCCCAGGGTGTACCTCTGAGGGCACTTCAAATAAATACCTACTTTTATTCTCTTATTCTTGTCTAGCCTCTGTTTTTAGGTGGCCACCTCAAGGCATCACCCCAGCTGGGCTAGCCATGGTTGTGCCCCCACACATCTCACCCTGGGGCTCCCATTCAGACATGCCCAGGCTGCTCCTCCTCCCCAGATACTCACCAAAACTGACCAAAAGCCAAAATTCCATCCACTCCACACACATTAAAAATGTCTGGGGCCCTAATCTCATGTAACTAAAATTCCCTGAAAGGAGCAACATCATCTGGGGATGCCCAGGAACCAGCCTCAAAAGCATGAAGCAGAAGCCCCTATTACTAGAATATTAGCAGATATTTTGATGCAAACAAGTTTAGAATTGCTGATTCTGAAGCACATCAAAAGATCTGTGGAAACATCTGAAAAACTCAGAATGGTCCCTACAATACCAATAGGCACCAGTGGCCCTGGCAGACAGGTAGGAGCTGGGCAGGAAAATCAGCCATATGGCCACAAGCACAAGATTTTATTACTAAAGAAAGGACTTTATTTTCACTACTTTTTACATTCATAAAGGAACAAATGCTTTCAGATGGTTTCATCATAATTCCCTCGATATTAAAATTATGTGCCGGCCCATGGAAATTTAAGCTACAGGACATAATGCAGACAGCATGGGACCTAGAATAAAGGCAGACAGATGAATTTCTGAAATAACTAGAAAGACTTTTAGAATCATTGAATCACCAATGTTGGAAAAGATATTTAAGATCATCAAGTCCAACCTTCGACCAAACACCACTGTGCTCACTAAACCATGAAGTACCACGTCTACTCG
This sequence comes from Edolisoma coerulescens, assembly GCA_013397115.1. Classification (NCBI taxonomy): domain Eukaryota; kingdom Metazoa; phylum Chordata; class Aves; order Passeriformes; family Campephagidae; genus Edolisoma; species Edolisoma coerulescens. The sequence goes on from VWZW01006602.1 coordinate 266,584, forward strand.
TTTTCTGAACACTTCCAGGGATGCTGACTGTGCCTTCTCTAAGTACAAAAGGAGTCCCTAAATCCCAGACAGAGCTGCTCTTCCAAGCCTATTCCCCAGACATACGAGGCAGGTGAGGCTATGCAATGTCAGAGACTGCTAAGCCTGTAAATTTTTGCCCCTTTTCCAGTCCACACCTCAAAGTACATAGGAAACGTCAGTACTGCTTCCAGCAGCACTCACTTCATGTGCTAATTCTGCAGGTGGTGTGTGGTTTTCTACCAGAGCATTTCACCACGGGCTGCTGGCTACAAGATGCTGTTGAGGCTGAGAGTTGTCTGTGAAAGCTGGGGTTGATAAGGAAGAATCTGACACAACCCTCATTTTCTACTTTGTTCTCTTTGCAGCTGTTTTTGCTCCCTGTGCACTGTCTGGTGACATGAATCATGGAACAGAAGGAACAGTTTAATCAATAACATGCTTAATTGCTAAAAATTATTCCACAACCACAAACTCACAGCCAAGAGACCACACTATCTGTCACTGAAGATGCATTATGAGGGAGAAACAAAGAGGTTTAAGTGTCATTAGCAAAACAATAATAAAATAACCCATAAAATTGAAAATATGACTTAGTGAGAGAATGTAAACATAAAACAGTGAGGTTCCCAAGATGAAATCATATTGCATTACAGATAATTCCATATAATGTGGTTCAAATTGGCAAGCTGCATTTGTGTTTTAAGGTGTGCAGTTATATTTATTGTGAGCAGCCAGTTTACTCTATTGCTTCGTGCATTCAAGGAAAAATGTAGCTTCCATCAAATTGAATTGCATTAAGTGGTCACTGCACATTGAGAAGGAGATATTCTGTTGCTCTCGAGCAGCAGAACTATCTGCAAATGTATATGAGAACAGGAATTTCTGAATATTAGACACTGTGTCATAGAGCAGGGATTAAAGTGAGTCCGTTTCAGTTCTGAGGCTTTATATGCAAAGCTTCCTTGAATACTCACTTTGCTGGGAAGATATATGTGAGGAGCCCAGTGAAATAATCTGCCTCAGCACTTCTGCTGTAATTAAATGCAGTCGCATGTTGGCACAAGTAATGACCACCATCTGCTCAGATCCATGGCTGGTCTGTCCTTCACCACAAATCACACATCTCCACACGTCCAGCAAAATACCCATTACCAGCTGATTCTCCAAAGCACCACATGAATAATCTGAATATGCAACATGTTTGTTACAGATGAGTGCTAATATATTTGGCCTACAAAAATGCTTGTCCAGGTTTGGATGCTTTAATACTAATGCTGTTAAATGTTTAAAAGAAATTATACTAAATGACCCAGGTTGCAAAGTCAGAGTCTCAGGCATTAGGAAAAGCCACAGCTTACCTTGTCTCTTCGGGCTGTAAGCATTTGGACACACCACCATGTCCTGGGTTTAGCATATCCTTGCCTAAAACTGTACATCCTTTCTTTCACAAAATTTGTTTCACATTGTGGGAGTGTTCAGTGCTACTATTTCACTGATTATTTTTATTTTATTTGTATATCTCATCTTTTCATAACTCACCACTCAAACCTCATTACATTTAAAGGTTATTAATTCCCTTGAAAGTTTTCCATTAGCATTTCTACAGCCTCAGACAAGGTCTGAGTACTTTGTGAAGTCTGGGCTCTCCCACTGTTCACGTGGTGGATTTACACATCCTCTGCAGCAGCCTCCAGGACAGAGCTCAGCCCTTCAGTGCTGCTCCAAGCTCTCATTCCTGCCTGGCTCTGTCACCAGCCTGCCTGGACACCACCTTGCAGTCTCTTATGGAATCCTTCTTCCTAACAGCTTTTTTAAGCAAGTAAGAATTATTATCCTCTTTTTACAAGCATAGAATCAAGGCTAGACAGATGAATGTCCAAATTTACTGCTAATCTGAGAAGTGACGGGTGCAACATTCACTATATCAATCTCACCTTCTGCAACCAATGTTGAAGAAAACTTCACTATGCAAGCTGTGATTGATTTCTGAAGTCATCAAGCTTGGAGAATGAATAGGATGGAGAATCCAGTGTAAAAACAACTTGTGATGAATAAAACTTGTGATTTAAGACTGTGCAAGGATACCTGTGTGTGTAAGGGACACTTCATACCTGCATGGAGCTCGATTCTGCTGATCAGTGTACAGGCAACTTCTAAGTGAACACTGCTAATGAACGGGAGTGTCTCTCACAATCCTGAGTCTTCTTTTCTTTGCTTTTATGGACCTTTGTTGAACAGAGAGAGATTTCTTGGTAGTCTTCTCATGCACAACAAAGTCCAAGAGCAAAGGCCATGAGCTGCAACATGGGAAATTCTGATAAGACATGAAAAAATCATCATAATAGGAGTGGTAAATCTTGGCTAGAGAGGCTGTGTCATCCCTACCCTTGAAGAGTTTCACAGCTGGACTGCATGAGGCCCTGGGTAACACAATACAACTGCAATTCAGCCCTGCTTGGAGTGGATTTGGGCTGCCTTTCTGCAGCAGTACCTCCAGCCCAAGGTTTTCTGTGACTGTCCTGTGGTGTCTCCACTAGGTTGTGCTGCAAAGTGGGGTGCACTGTCCCCCCTGCACTGTGGATGTGTGCCTTGCTCAAATGAGAAGGAAACAACACTCCTGACCCACTTCATGTTGAAGATACCATTTGTACAATCATATGACTGGGTGTTTAGGCATGACCCCTTCTAGGTCTCCCCATGACTGAGCAGGCATCACACAAATCTGTACTCCCAATCAGGTGACACAGTCTGGCTGAGGCAATTAGATCATCATTACCAGAAATAGAACTGAGCTAAATATTGTTTGACATTAGTAAATTCAAGGGAATGAAATACCTTGTTCCAAATTATAGCATCATCCATCTAGACTTTCTGATAGTCCTGAAAGACAGATGGTCCAGCAAATGGCTGTAATCATCATACGGGTACAGTTTAACTCCCTAAGACATCTTAAAAGAGCAATATTTGCAGAAATATCAAGCTGCAAATGTGAACAGGGTCTTCTGACTGGGTAGGTTCAGTGAAACATTTCAGTAAAATTTCAGAAGATATTTCCTCCAGATATTCTTCACTTTCAAAAAGTATTTTAACAGAGAACTTAAAGATTACTGCAATTAACAGATTTACTATTAGTAATAACAAATATGTCAAGCTCAGACTTCATGATCCTTAGCTTGGAACAACTCTTCTCTGAGACAGTTGAGAAGCCTTTTCTTATGAAAAACACAGGACCAACACGTGCCTCAGTAAATGATGTTGAAAAACTCATTTTGTTCAATAGAAGATGCCAGAACTTATTCTCTGCTTCAGAGGCCAAAATACGATGGTCATTTTTGGAAGGGTCATGCCCCCTTGTGCCCCAAACTGTTCCTCTCCTGTTCCTCGGAGAGCACTGACTGCCACGAGCCAAAAAAGTGCTGAGGAGCAACCAAGGGGAGCAGTAAGGGCAGTGTTCAGTTCTCTGTCCAGCCCTGATATCAACTCCTTTATTCGTGTATGTGCTGCAGTGTGGGGGCTCATGAATACGCCTGGGAGACACTTTTCCTGCTGCAAATTGCACCCACAGACCTCACCAGTGCACAGTCTGATTTATCTCTGGCAAGGTTTTGTGTATCATGTACAAGTGAAAAACATGATTCTAGACACCTGCAAAGCGTCACCTGAATTTATCACCCAACAACTCCCACAACAAATAATCCCAATTAGGTCTCAAAAAAAGAAACTTCTGGACCGTACTTGTTTTAAAGGAGAGGAGTTTCTGGAAGCACATACTGTCTCAAAAAAAAAAAAAAAAAAGAAAACCAAGAAGTTAATCCTGACATGATTTATTACCCCTTTCACCTCATGCAGTACTTCAGTTGTTCTCTGTGTCATGGTCTGATCCTTTAGTACTTTCTCTTCTAAATCACCCTGGTTTTAGCAAAGGGAGGAAGGTCTGCAGCATTAGGTCCTGAACTCCAACCAATATTCTCCTCAAAGGAAAATGATGCATTCTGCCTGCTCAAATTGCCATGATAGTAGGTGGCATAGGAAAATGTAATTTTTTTTGGTAAATAAGGTTAAGTTATATTAATTCAGTTTTTCATTTGAAGAGTGTAGAGAATTTCCTTCTCCCAGTTTTACTGGATTCAGTAAGTCAGCCATGAATAGAGCATGTGGGGAGGGGATGCAGAGTATCTGTGGGAAGATCCATATGAAACATGCAGATGGGATTAATCTACTCATTCCCTAGTTGTAATTGCAGCTTCACAGAAATTCTGCTAAAAAACCACATTTATTTGGCAGTAAATATGATGACTAATTGCTAAGGATAGCTGCACATAAATTCCAGACTGAATTTTTTGGCACATTTCTAATTGTCGTATAAAAGAAAATGACACACTCTCTACTCATTTTTCCTAATTAAATGCAAAATATGAAATTATTCCTACTACTCTTATTGGTGGAAATGAAGGCTGTTTCAATTTAACTATGAAATACAGCATATGGTTCCCTGATTATTGGTAAACTGTGCAGCAGAAGTCCTGGGCAGATGATTCCAGAGGAGGATCTTTCCATGCCTGCACTGACTATATAGGAACTCCCAAACCAGACTTGAAAATTGTTCTGTAGAGAGCTCTGTGAAGGATACGTGGCCCTAAATTAACGACTACAGGATTAGGGTTGTTTGGTTGGGTTTTTTTTCCCCAAAAAATTCTCTAAATAAATGTCATATAAACTCCAAACACAAATTTTGCATGATAACCAAGGCGTTAGAGACATCACTGCTTGCCTGTGACCCGTTTATAGCAAAAGGCTCTTGCCAACAGTCAGCACCCAAAGTCACATAAAACATATTTGGCAGCAGAGGATGAACTCAAACCTTTTGTGTCCCAAGCCAATGACAAAACTGACTTCCCATTTAGGATTACTAATACTAGAAAAAAGGGTAAGATAAACTATGTAAAAATCATTTCCGAGCAGCTTTGAATAATGAAACAAAACTCCTTTAAAACAGCACACAGTGTAAGATATTCCAATATTTGTGGCATTAAAAAACCCCAATCCTGCAGCAGCAGTACAGTGCAAGTCTAGCACAGACCAGACATGTTTCAGTAGTGGAGAGGGAATTAAATGTTGCTGCCTTTATCTGCACACACAAGAAGAGCTCTGTCATTCTCTCCACATAATGGGATGCAAAATATGCCAGTTTATTAATTGCTTAACATCTACCAAACAGCACGGTATTTCCCAAGTGGGAAAACACATGCTAAGAGGAAAAAAAAAAAACCAAACCCCACACCCAAACTACAATTTAAAGTGCGGCAATTCTCAGCACTGGACATAAAAGAGATTCAACAGGAATGCAGTTGGTTGAACACTGTCACTTGCCCTGACTGTGAGCCCTTCTTTATGCACGAGGATTTTGAAGTCTAATGAGTATGCACAGAGCATTCCCACTGATTCACCACCACAGAGAAGAGATTTGGCTGGGATTTCATCCAGAAAAAAGCTAAGAAAATAGAAAAATACAGGTATGGGAAAAGCTCTGCTATGCTCAAGGTTTCTGCCTTCTTTCCATAATAGAGCTGCCTTTTATGACTGCAGATATTTTCCCTGCCTTGCTGCACATAAACCCTCTGTAAGCACACTTTTGACACTTTTCTCTTAGGAAGTTCTCCCATATTAAAGGAAAATATCCTGCAAACCAGGGCTCTGACTTGCACATCTCATGCATTGAACTCCTCTGCTCTGCACAAGAAACTCAAATGTCAATATCATGGTCAAAGAAAGATAGTCAAGAACCAGTCTCACCTTCTGCTAACTGAGCTCTGCCAGCCTTTCAATAATTAAAGATCATCAATTAGACTCAAATGCAAACCAAATTATGAGATTATTTGCAAAGCCGTGGATATTTTCAAACAGGAGACCTAGAATTTATCATTAGCTTTCTGGATTTGATCTTTCCAACACATTCATTTCAAGGATTTTTTTGTTCACCTGTCTGGTTGCTGTAAGTTGAGGTCTGCATGTAGCCACTTGCCTCCTGGAGCAGGGACATGAAGAGAAATGCCAGATATTGTGAAGAACTCTGATAAAAACTGTGGCTTACAACCCAGCTAAGCCTCCACCTCCACTCATGTTTTGCCAGAGGGAGACAGATGAGCCCCAGATCTGCCACACTCCAGTTCTCACAGGAAACTTGTGGAAAAATTGGTGGCTACAGAACATCCTTGACAGTGGGAGAGAAGGCTGCAGCATTTGTAGTAGCAGTGTGTGGTCAGTGTTTTAATGATATGGGTCAGGAACACAGCACTGGGGAACTGATGAGAATCAGGCCACGCTGGGACTGCTGAGAACACAACCTTTCACTGTCTTTCCATCCTCATGAACACATCTCAGCACCGGGACATTGACTCATCAGTGCCAAAGACAAAGTTTTGGATCATGAGATCCACACGGTTATAGCGACAATCGTGAGGTGCTGGCTACCCCTGGAAACTGTAATGTCAAACCCAGTCTCTGCAGCTCAGAAATAATAATCTCCTTTCATTTTCTGTTGCTTAAGGAGTGTCAGTCCTGATAGGACTGCAGGACACAAACCTTAGATGTTATTTAAATATATCAGTTTAGGGCAAAACATCAGCAAGATATAGCAACCATACGAGCAGCTCTATCAGCCAGAAGCATTTTATATCTAAACCTCAAATTCTCTAGAGAAATCTTCAGAGTCAAAGAAACAGCAAACCACTGTATAATTCATCTTCATAATCTTGATGTGTGATTCTTATCACTGACATACTACTACACTCCTGGCTTTTATTGTAGTCTGACTCCTGTAAAAGGTGTCCATTTGGTCTTATTGAGGGATAATGCAATAAAATCACTTTTTCCTGTTTCTTTTGGAGTCAGTGAGGGACTCAACGACATTCTCCAGGTGGGAAGCTGAAAACAAGACCTTAGATTTGGTTCAGCACTATAAATCTATCGCAATACCACTGATTTCAGTGACATAACGTGGTTACATCTAGAGGAAGCTATATTTGATGGTGCAAGCCCTTCTCCATCTATAGCTGGAAACCAGGAAAATTTGTTTTGAAAAAATACAGTTGTGCATTTGCCCTTTTTTATACTCTTCTACAACTATCTGTGAGTGGCCACTGCCTGAGACAAGGCACTAGACCAGATGGGTCCTCTGTCTGCTCTCCTGAGGTCATTCCTATGTTCTCTGTAGAACAAATATCTCCATGAGTGCACCTAGCCTACTTATTTAGCCTGCAGAGCTACACCTCAGAATCCATTTATTTAATTGCATAAAATATCTGGGTCTTTTTGTTTAAGTGGAGATGGTAAATAATGCACTGTATAATACATTTTAAAAATCACCTGCTATTGAACAAACCATTCAATTTAACTTGGCTAATCTGAGATCAATATTATAATTAATTTTCTACTTCATCTGACTTTTGAAGTGGTGGAACAAACCAGTTTGTGTCAGTTCAGCCCTGTAGGATTGTTTGAAATGCTGGGGCTGTGTCCCTGTTTACCCCTGCTAAGTAAGATTGATCAGTGGAAGGGCTCCTTGCTTCTAGGAATGCTTTGTGGAAGCAATTAATGACAAAAGAAAACTAAGTTTCACAACTTAATTTGTTGGATTTAGTGTCTGATTTGATTTTTAAATCATTAGTCAGGCTGAACTGTACTAGCTTCACTTTAGGCAAATCATAAGGAATTGCCTGCCTTGTGTTCCTGTGGGATGCTGAGATACTCCTGGGCTTCCTTTGCTTGAAGGAGGCTCAAGGTACAGAGACTTACAAGAAAAAAATCATGGTCCCTCTGGTTCCAAGGAAGGAAGAGTCTAACCTGCCAAACTCCTCCAGTGCCTCCCAGCACAGCACCCAGGTCTCCAGTCAGCGTCACAGCCACCAGACACGGCCTCCCTCACCTCTGTGGAGAAAAAAACTCCCTAGGATTTACAGTACAGTGCACATTTTGCATGCCAGCTAGGGCAGCAAGTCCCCTAGAAAAGCAGATTGTCACCAGTCCTGCCACCCTCCTGTCTGTTAATGACCCCAAAGCTGAAGGATCATCAGAAATCCTGCTCACACTTCAAAGGTTTTCCCAATTACCGGTCAGCCAGACACAGGACCAGAGGGAATATCCTTGGCTGAGAGCCCACAAACACAGCCCACACTGCAAAAAGACCAACTGCTACAGAGGTTAAATCTTTCTCCTGCAGTGAAAAGCTACTCTGCAGACCTTCCATTCCCTGTGATGTCCAATCCAAACACGCTACAGGTGTATTTTTTAAATCGCTTTCCAAAAAAGGTGTTTATTTATCTCTCTCTCCCTTAGCAGAATGACTTTCCCATCCCAGGGGAGCTGTGCAGTGAGATGGAAATCAGGACATGCTGGAAAAGTCTGCTTTTCACTTCTACCCTAACAGCAGTTTCAGGGGATCCACGGCCCAGCCAGGGGCATGGGTCTCTTGGTTTGGTGTGATATCAAGCAACATTGAAAGTGAAGATCTGTGATGTGTATAGGGGCCAGAAAGCTGTAAATAAAATAGTTAGAAAATGCAGGCCCTCATAGAGATATCAGAATGGTTTAATGACTTAAAATTTCCTTTCCAGAGTCTTCCAATTCCCACAGCTCTTATTTAGTTTAATAAGAGCTGTGAGCATGCAGATTTACTCACCAGTATTGGGAAACTGCTTCCTTTAGCCTTGAGATGAATAAAAAATGCTTCTTCTTAGGAAAAAAAAAAAAATGCTTTTATGGTCCAAGGAGTTTATTAACATGATTTGAGTGATCCCTTAGAGATTCAGAAAGCCAAGCAGTAATTCAAGACAACAAAACTGTTTGAATTTCCAGATTTCTAAGGCAAACAGTAATTTCTTGAGAACTCAAATCACCAGGCAGTGGCACAGGCTGCCCAGAGAAGTTGTGGATGTCCAATCCCTGGAAGTGCTCAAGGCCAGGCTGGATGGAGCTCTGAGCAATCTGGTCTAGTGGAAGGTGTCCCTGCCTGTGATTTATAAACACCTGAGGCCAACATCTCTGCAATGATTAAACCCTCTCTGATGCTTTACCCGATCAGCACAGTAAACACATGTTGGTATCTCAAGGCAAATACCAGTGAACACTGTCCTGGCAGCTGGGCTTTCTTTGGAGGGGCAAAAATATGTAAAAAAGAAACATCACATGCAACGCTATCAGTTCCCTGCAGCGTTGCTGCAGTCCACCAGTGTGCTGAGCGTGGTCCAAGGGACAATGCTCCACTCAGCTCTCACTCCGAGGCATTGCTCTGATCCCTGCTCTGGTCACTGCCCCAGCAGCTGGATTTCTAAGGAGCCCTTTTGGGAATTGTAATGCACTGCCCATAGTGCAAGTTGGACAAGGGGAAAAAAAAAAGTGTGCAGTTGAATGACTTGGAGATCTTGGAGGCTTTGTCCTTAACATTGTGCTGGTGGCAAAGTCACACTCTTCTAAAGCAGGAGAGCATCAGAAATGACAAAACCAGAACAGACCCCTGATTAATACAGTTTGCCTCCTTGCCCTTTACTGTATCTCCAGTGACAAAAGCTGGAGCTGGCTTTGGGGAGCACCTCTGAACCCAGACTGCATTAAGAAGCACATTTTCCCTTCCCCTGAAATTCCTACTTGCATGTCTCGAATCACTCTGTGATCATGTTCATCCTCTCATAACATGCCTCTGTAGTACATGTGCTACTGCAGCTTTACTGATTAAAACAGCTCAAAGAGAAGTCTGTATGACTTGGCATTTAATAATTTTATTTAATAAGAAAGAAAAAAGCCCCAACAAAACAAAAAGCTCCACATATTTTATCTGTTTGCCTCACTGGATAGCAATTGCTGGGAAGCGTTGTTGCCCAGCTGGATTTAAGAGCACACTGAGTTGTTGTACTACTGACAGAGAGCACCCTTGTTGTAACAGTGTTAAAAATGATGACAACAAGAACCCGAGGGCTTCTCTGGGAATTACTGGGAAAGTTGTGCCCTTTTGACAACTGAGATCTCCAGACAAATCCCCTTGTGCATTACCCAGTTTAAAATTTTAAGATGAGCTGCAGCAGGCAGCAAAAGCAGTAGTCAAATGATCTTCTTCCCACACCAGCCCTGCTAACTTCAAAGAAAATTCACAGGGTACAGAGAACAATTAAGATTGGTTTTCAGAACATTCTGACTCAATACAGACCATCATTGCTAAATTTTGTCCAGTAGCTAGTGTATAACCTCAGTTACAGAAATTCTGAGAGACTTACGAGAAGCAAACAGGGGACATTTGATAATTAACCTTTCTGAGGCCAAAAGAGATGGAATTCAAAGCTGAAAACAATTATATTTGTCAAGAGTACTCTTTGAGCAATGGTCTTAATATAGTTCCTCTCCAGTGGGAATGCAAAGTACAGGATAGCCTGAATATACATCAAAAGTTAGTCATAATAGTGTTTTGGTAAATGAAAAACACTCAAAGTGCAAAAACTAGAACTTTGTTCCATCCTGTATGTACCCATAACATAGAAACCATTTCTGGGGTCTTTTTTTGACATCTGGTCCTCGTTTGTTTTTTGACTTAGGTATGAGATTTTCATTACATCAGATCCCTCATTTTGGCCTTTTTTTTTACTACACATACTGATAAAATACAGGGGACTGTGAGCACTTTTGAGGCAACAAATTCAGTATTTGAATATCCAGAAGCTACTGTAACTGAACAGACAAATAGCACATGCTATGCCTTGTGCTAAGAAAACATCTCACAACTTGCATAAGGTAACATAATGTTTATCCTCCCAGTAAAAGGGACAGAATAAGTTAACAGGCACATATTTTCATCCTTCATCTTCCAAGGTTCATCTGGGAAAAACAAACCTGTGGCAGAAGTTCCGTTTAAATAAACATTTCTAACACTTTAAAGTGTTGAACCTGCCACAATCTAGTCCTGGAAAGTAACACTTCTGCTGGGAATGTGCTAATTTTGATGAAATCTTTAGAAAAGGTGTTTTGTGCTTAGAATGGTTAGAACATGAGAGACACCATGGACAAAAGCAACAAAGAGAGGTAAATAATATTCAGGTTACTGAGACCAACAACTCTGAAGTAGGTCAGAGAAATTTACTTTACCAGTTTCAGAGTTGAGCGCTGAACTTGGCGACTCATGTCCCAGGTGAATGTCTTTATTCTGCACATGGCCAATCTGTTTTCCTAGTCCAATTAATATTTAATTGTTTATGCAGCTGCAACAAGAAAGGCTGAGAGAAATCCAGCCCAGAGCAGCTAACTGCTGAATGGTTAGCACATTCCTTGGGGAAGTGGGAGAATGGTAAATGCTCTCATCTCTTTGCAGTTTGTTTAGAAGCTCTATTATTTTTTTACCAAGAACTTGCTCAGTTCTTGGGTTTTCACCCACACAAACCAGGAAAAAAGAGCATATTAAAAAAAAAAAAAAGCCAACCAAAAAGCCAAAAACCCACACATGAGCAAACAAAAAACACCCAAACAAATCACAAACTTGAGCCTCTTTGCTAGATAGAAATATTTCTTCCACATATAGCCACAAATAGAAAGTGTAGTGTAACTTTGGTCCCTTATGGACTCTCAGAGGTGATGAGACTCTCCCCATTTCTGCTCTTCAGAGAAAGATCCACTTATTGCCCCTGTTTTGAAGACATTTCACTGCAGGTTCTGCAACAGCAGCACTTATACCCAGACCACTTCTGGTTTTGGCAGCAACACTTTTCTCTCTGAAGACTGAAACCCAAGATTAGTTGAAGTGATCAGATTGCTCAAAGATTATTGAATCTTAACAAAAGAAACAAATATAAAAAACTGAATTAAAAACAAAAAAAAGCTTTAATACAGAAAAAAAAATCTGTGATGAGGTCTCATTTACCCAAGCCTTTTATGCAGGTCACTTCTGCCCCATCCCCTTTGAGATGGGGCAGCTCTTTCCTTCTCTCCTTTTCACCCCCTCTCACCTGCTCTCTTGAAATCCCTCCCAAGGTCACTGTGTTGTCTCAGCCTGGTTAAACCCCCTCTGCAGAGGGTCTGTGTGTGTCAGAGCAGATGGCTCTGCACCGCCTGATATCCCTGGAAACCTCAACCAGGATGTGTGACACTACCAGCCAACACAACCCCCCCCTCCCTCCCTCCCGTTCTTGGGTGATTTTTATTAGCAAATTAAACACCCAGTGTGTGCCTTGATGCAATCACGGTGGTAGCCACTCAACACACTGCTTGCATTACTTATCACAAATGTTTCTCCTGCCACTCTGGACCACCAGTGAACCACAAACCGAAACAGCACAACTGTGAATAGTAAATGTTTCTTCAGAAATTGCTCAGTACGCTGAAGTTACAAAGGGATCTGTGGGAACTGAGTGACTCCCACACCTCCCACAGTGCTAAATACCAGCTGCCCATGGCTAAGTCAGCCACTCCAGCCATGGGGCACTCGCAGGTGACATAGCCAGGGATATTCCTGCAGGACACCACGTGCTGTGTGGGAAGCTCCTACTCTGCAGAAGTCAGACACTGATCTGTGCAGAGCCTAAATCTGAACAACACTAGGAGAAAATGGCTCATCTCCTGGCACTGCAGTAGTCAGTGTGCAATGGCAACATTTATTGACCTATCCATACAATTGATGACACAATTAATGGCAATTTGGTTCCAGCAAAAATGCATGTGATTGACCCTACTTCATTAGTCTGGAGAGTATTTTACAAACTGAGAGCAAAGTGCTGTGATTTAACAGATGAACTACAATAGCTGATTCATTTAATCTTATTTCAACTCTGACAAACCCAGTTACCTTTCAGAGATAATATATTAATGAAAAAGCCAAGTATTGGTCCAAGATTAAAGAAAGCAAGTGTCTTTTGTCTGGATTTGTATTTCAAATAGATTTCCATGTGCTTAACTGTATTGATTCAAGAAGTAGGTATATGATTAGACAGACAGATACATGGAGTGTTTCAGCTGATCTATATTCATGACACCACACAAAAGCATTCAAACAGCATTTTAGCTTTAATCTCAGATATCTGACTCCACATAAATTCATTTTCTAAGCCAGAACATCAGTTTATGAAGCTGCAGCTGGAACAATGACATGGAGGACAGCAGGACACCTTTGCTAGTGACAAACAGCCTAAATATCTTTTATTTGTAGGCTGTGGTTGGAAAATAAATAAGGCAGCTTTTCCTAGCCTCCTGCACTGGTGAAGGCACAGACAAACCCTTGTGGGGCCTCAGTGAAGGACTGAGACTGCAAAGCAGCTTTGACATTGACTTAAGTGGGCCAGAACTCCAGTCCCAAGGGGCAGGGGCAAAGAAGAGCTAGAGCCAGCCAGAGCTTCAGAGACAAAACACAACATTAATGAGAGCAACAACAAAAACCATTCTGACAAAAGGACAAAGCATTTGATTAATAGAAAGTTGATTTTTTGACTTGTGATGTTTTCAAAATGAGTCTGCTCCTGTCTCTTTTCAAAGGTATACTCAGCACAAACCAAGACAGACAAAAACCTTTTTCATTTGGTTCAAAGCTATTAACTTTTCCCCAGCCCTTGGGAAAGAACCATTTTTCATTTTTGCTTTGGAACTGCTGTAGAGAGAAAAAGTGATCGTTTGCACAGCTCTATGGATGTGACAGGCTTTGGAATGGGAAGGAGCAGGAGCAGATCCTTGGTCCTACAGCCTTCCTGTACCCTGGAGATTCACCTGGACAACATGGGAAAAGAACACTGCATGAAGTCCACATTAGGAGAAAACACACTAATTACATCTGGTATTTTCAAAACACCAAAACAGAAATTAGGGAACTAATGAAGTTGCCTAATTCCCCTAGGCAATATGATAATTGCAGCTTGACCAGAAGTGTGAGGCCGTACACCAAACAAACTGCTGTCCCTTCTGGGTCTGGCTCTCAGCTCTGACAGCTCAGCATCTCCACAGAAAGTCAGAGCTGCTTGGCACTCACTGAGAATCTGGCCCAAAATTATTAACTTCCATTAAGTACGTTCCATTTTTAACATTATCTGTGCATTTTAAAGGAAAGGAAAGCCTAGCTCAGATCACACAGTTCATATGCAGTAGGCTGTTAATACAACATCCACTACAGGACATGATCTGAATTAGGAACCCCTATTCACTCTGACTTGTCCTTGATCACACCTCCTTTAGAGACTTAGAACACCTGAGAGGAACAGTTCATATTGAATAAACTTCCAGAAACCTCCAGCAGCGAAAACCAGCATCAGTCCTTTCAGGGCTCAGGCTCCTGTGGGGAGTGGGAGGAGGGAGGGCACCAGCTGGCACAGACTGAAGCAGGCTGTTGCTGCAAGGGCTACTGGCTTTCACCTTCTCCTCCTTCGGCTTTGTGAAGACACTTGTTATTTCTGCCTTCAGCATTGTTCAGCACATCTTTCTGGGTTGCCCCTCTATGCCGTTTATTTTCTAATGGATTCTTCAAGCTCATAATTAGGCCTCAGGCTCAGTCAAAGTAACAGGCAAATTAGAAGCCTAGAGGAATTAGGAGCCGAAGAGGCACTTGGAAATGAGCATTGAAAGATATTCAAGCTTGTCTCAGACCCTCACACATCCTTCTGGTGTTGCAATAGCCCGGAGCCGATTGTTCTACTCTTACAAAGCTGAGGGATTTAATCTTATCTGTTTTCCTGCACCAGAAGGGTATAAAGCTTGCTAAAGGTCTGTTGTTTTCTGTAACTTTCACTTTACACTCCTGTCATACATCATCCTTACCTGCTTGCTCATTTTTTTTCCTTTTTCTTTTCTTTTATTCTTTTCTTTCCTTTTTTTCCTTTTGAAGACAAGCTGTTTGCTGGAGAGAAGATCAGCCTGTGTTGATTAATTCAACAGTTAAGTCTCCTTTTGTTTTTCTTGTGAATTTTATAGATGTAGTCTTCCATCAATGATGCTATCACGATTTTTTTTTTTTTTCATTCTAAAGGACGCAGCAGCCCATTGGTGATTTCCAACACAGAATCACCAGTCATTCCGCTACAGTTCGGCTTTAATGGACAGAGTCCTTGGCTGCTTTTGTCTCTCACATAAAAGAAGAATCAGCCTCAGTAATCAGAGCTAAATCTCAACACTAGGAGGAAAAAAAACCACCCCACTCTACTTCCCGGTGCCAAAACCCCCACATGCCTACTGCATAAAGAGAACACTGTTAAAGTCCCTTAGCCAATGTTTAATAACCAAGGATCTTTTTAATCTGGTTAGCGATTTGACCAGTTCTTAGATAGTGATCATCAGAAAACTGACACATTTCACCCTATTCAATTGCCATGGAAGTGCCCCTCAATTTTCCACAGGAAAATTCATCTGACAGTTTCAGTCATTTCTAATTTTTTACCTTTTACCATCTAAAAATGGTCATGTACAGGTTGTCCCGTGAGACAAAAGACATTTTTTCACCTGATCCTATAAATTCCCTTTTCTGATTATTGCAAGATGCCAAAAAAACCCCTGCAGGTTTGCCCTTTTCTCAAACCTCCACTTCTCCATATTCAGAATAAAAGTTTTACCTATAAATGACAGGTTTGCTGTGTTTCAATTCCATTGGCATTACAAGACATACTTTCCCATGACACGTACGTTTGTCCACTTCTGTCTATCACCCTGGTGCAAAATATTCTGTAGGAGAGCCAGGTTCATGAACCTTATCTCCCAAATACATTTCAAGGTATCATCCTGCTGTGCGAAACCCCTAAGTTCAGCAACAGGGCATAGGGGAGGACACAGATCTCGGCCAGTGCTGGAGAGAAAGCACCATCAGCTCATTGGGGTGGCTGTTTTTTTTAGTGAAGGCCCCTATTCTCTAAAACTTGGGACAATTAATTTCTGAAATCATTGCTGCACACAGTATTCAGGAAAAGAAGGGAAATTAAAGCAGACTGCTTCAAAATTAATGGATAGAGCTCTCAGTGTTAGTCAAAGGGACAATGTGATCAGGACTCCCTACCACAAGTGAAAAGCTCAGCTGTTCCTGGCTAGGCAAGGTGTTGCTATTCATGGAGATGCTCTAAGTTTTCCTCATGTCCTGGGGGTATTTTAAGTGGTTTTTATACATTCAATTGTCGTAACAGGAGAATCAGTAGGAATTCAAGCTACAAGGATGCAAGGCCAGGCACAAAAGATTGCAGCAAGCCAGTGGTCCAGTTCAGGACTCTGGCACAACAGTTTCCTACATCTCCCATCGACTCAGGTGTACCGGAATTAGATCTTCTGAGAAAATAAGTATTTGTTACTCCAGGGCATAACAGTTTCCTACCAAATGAACTCACCTGGAAGACTGGAGGGTTTCAGAAAAAATTCTTAAAAGCTCTGTAAGACGGAGCAAGAAAAAAGAGTTATGCAAGTAATGGATTTTTTGCCCTTTTCCTCAGTCTCTGTTTTCTAGACAATTTTGTCTGGAAGAAGTTTGGATCTGGAACACAGGCTGCACTACAAGGGTAATCAGTGACAAACAATCTCTAGTAGTTGAAACTTGCCAAGGTGGTAAACTACTACTTTACAACTCCAGGCCTATTTACAGAGAATCTGGGTTATATTAGCAGTACTGGAACAAAACCAAGCAGTCATGAAAGCATCAATTCACGTATTCTTCATGGATTTCTAGAGAGAAACTGAGCTGCACTAGAGAAATGAAATACAGACACATTCCCTGCCCTCTAAATAGGCAAAAACCTCTGTAGGCTTTTCTGTTGAGCTGCACTGCCAAAGGAAGCATCAGTGTTTCAGCCTCTGAGAATTACCAATTATTATCTATAGAGCAGACAAAGCAGAGATCCAATTTTACAACTGTTTCTGTATAAGGCACAAGGCAAGAGTAGAAGAAGAGTTTCTTTGGTAACTAACGACCAAAATAATTTGGGCTTCTATCTGCTGAATATGAGCTACTGATGCAACAGTTTCTGAAAAATACAATCAAATGAGTGAATTTTAAATATGATCAAATGCCAAAGGAAATCACTGCAGAGAAATACAGCTGAGGGATAAAAACCCCAAAACAAACAGAATATTTTTTTAAAGGACATTGAGCTCACCTCCTGCTCCCCTCAATAAAAAGAATGAGATGCCTTCTCATCCCAAAATGAGAACAAGCACAGTTGCCTGAAAATCTGCCACAAAGGATCTGTTACAATACCCTTGCAACGTTTTGTACGTGTAAGAACAGTTTCCACTGCAATATTATGTCTATTGCAAAATGTTCTGGTTGAAATTGCTTTCACGGTTTCAGGCATTGGGATTGATGCATCACCCCAGCTTAAAGACGAGTTTTACTTGAATTACATGGAATGACTGAATATGGAAAAGAAATGAAGAAAAGACAAAGGTGACAGGAATAGAATAACACGGTCCCATAGATGCACAACCTGACCATCTTCAAACTCAATGTCAACACCATTACAGAAAAGAGTAGTCAAGTCATTAATTTGAAAGATTGAGTCCCTTCTTTTTGGCTAAATTAACATTAATGGAAACAAAAAGATAAGGGCTTAGCTATATTTGTTCAGTTCTGGACCCCTCACAACAGGAAAGACATTGNAGGAAAAGTGGAAATGGCCACAAGTTGCACCAGGGAAGTTTAGATCGGATATTGGGAAGAAGTTTTTCACTGAAAGAGTGGTCAGACATTGGAATAGGCTGCCCAGGGAAGCTGTAGAGTCACTACACTTGGAAGTGTTAAAAAAATGTCTAGATGTGGCACTTGGGAACATGGTTTAGTGGTGGACTTGGCAGTGCTGGGTTAACAGCTGGACTTGATGATCTTAAAGATCTTTTCAACCTTAACAATCCCATGGTTCCATGATTCTGTAGTTGTTTCAGAGACAGGTGAAGTTTTCTTGAGGACATTGGCCCAGTTAAGGATTACACAAAGCACTGAGGAGTCAATGTGTGAGATACTGTTTACTGTGCATTGTCTGGTTGATCTTATGACAGTGAAATACAGATTATATGTCAGAAATCATGGGTCCCGGGATTTACCAGACTATTTTTCCGGGTTTCTTTTTTTTTATTTGTTTCCTTGGGGGTGTTGAGTGCATATTATCTACTTGTCTTTCTAAGAAATTTGGCTTTCTGTAACAAATTGTTAGATCTTGAAAATTCTGAGATTGCATATAAATAATCAAGGATACCATCACGTTTAAGTTACATAAATGGTTTAGCAATTTCTCTGTACAGGAACAAATTCTGTTCCACCTTGATTTATGTGTCAGTACAAATTTTCAAAGAGGCTCACACAGGTGATGTAATTATTTGTGTCATGAGATCTTTTAGGAATTAACCATTGATGAAATAATCTTTCTGCACATTAGGACAGTGTTAAAGGCCTAATTCAGAACTGCTATTCTTTGGAGACCTTGCTGACATCTTTTACAGTTTTCTCACTTAATTTTGTATAAGCAAAGCATGATGGTACATATCTTCTAGGAGAACATCCACATGCCCTTAATCCAAGGAGAAACAGAGAAAGGGTGTCACATCCAGCAAGTTGCTTTGATATCCTTCCAGTTCCTACTTGAAAGACAAAACCCATCTCAACTTTTGCTCCCTTGTTCTCATGGGAAGGCAATTTCAAGAGGGAACTAGAAGTAGCCTTGTTGTAAACATCTAAATCCCATGTTTTGTCCATATAAGACTGGCAAGATTTGAAGACTTTAATATCTTTCATAGAGCAATTGATAGAGTTTTGGCTGAAACAGATGCAGCAAACTTCAATCTCTGTACAAAGCAGGACACACTGTTCTGAATTTCGTTTAGTTATGTTAATCAGCTGAACAACTTGAGAGAAAAGCGTCATGAAGGGTAATGAAGGGAAGAGGTGATAAGGCTTATTTCCTTATCGGTTGGACAGAAAGCGGAACAGAAAGGGTTTATCATGAAGAAAGGCTTAGAAAAAAATTGCAATTCAAAATAAAAATGAAGCTGTTGTGTCCGTATTTCTAACATCCAGCAAAGTTATGCACTTCATCCCAAATTGCCTTCCTCAAAAGTATTTTTTACATCTCCCTTGAGAACCAGGCTCAGCGAGACAGAGATAAAGTGGTTGTTTGCTACTTCTCTGAGTACCGGCTTTTCTGTCCTTTTCCAATTATCAGCAGAGAAGTATTTTGGTGCAAAGTCACTGTTTCACTCACATAACTCCAGGAGGGTATTTGGAACACTAGAGAAAGTACATCACATTGTAAGATTGAGTGTGGAGCTCACTGGTTATTTGGTTGTCAAGAACACTTTTTTGTTTTTTTGTGGTGGCTTTGAAGATATTTCGGCAGCTTTTCTATTTGTTGTTCTTACACCATCTGATTCTATCAAGCTTCTGATAATCAGTTTGGTAAGGTTTAGGAGAGCTGTTTAAAGGATAGAAGGCAGAGGGTCAGCATGTGTTATTTTTCCAACACAGGAGGTAGTCACAGAGTGATTTTCTGTACCCCCTGGCGGGTAGTAGCACAAAAACCCTAGACATTTTCTATTTGAGTGCTTAAGAGCGTTGCTCATGTCCTTTAGTCAAAGATGGAATTGTTTCCATAGAAAAGCATCCTCTGCATGGAAGTTGTCCTGAGATGGCTGGGACAGGCTGTGTGCATTTTCCCCTCAGTGTAGATGCAGATGCAGCAATATCTGACTCCATCGTGAGCACGGGGGCTGTTTTGAGTAACAGCTTGCTGTGTGGAAGTGTGTAGGCTTGTGAGTTTTCTATAAGGAATACTTTATAGATTGCTCTTCTTGCTGTTGAACGTGATACCGACAAACTTTTCCTGGCATAAGAATATTAAGACAATTTGATGGAGGACAAGGTAGTTAACGTATTTGTGCTAAAAAGACAGAGAAATTACTTGCTGCCTGTCAGACTGAAGAAATACACGTCCTACTCCTTTCAATCACATCCTAACTGGGTATATACTTGCCTGCTATCCCCACTGAAAATTCACTCTGGATGTCCATCTGTGATTTGATGTTGCTTTACAAAACCCCATAAGCCATTAAAGTCCATTTGCTCTGGGGATTTCATTATGTGAATATTTCAAAATCCATTTGTCAATGAATAGCAGAATGGCCAGTCCTTTCTTGGGGGGTCAGTTCCCACTGAATGTTTGTTGCCTTTCTACTGACAGCTGAATGACAAACCAGTGCAAGCAGAACTGTTTGAAATAATAAGAAACAAGCCTATTTCTATGCTAATATGTTTGAAACACTACCTTTCTCTGACAATATCATAATGTTGGAGTTTATAAAATGTCTATACAATAATTGTTCTGTTGCTGTGCTAATAAATAAAGATTCATTATTCTAATTTTGTCCTTCATTCTCTGTAACCTTTGCAGAAAGCAGAAAAAGGAAGCTCGTAAATAACAGTGGTGATAAATTAACGCAGAGAACTAGACATATTTACATGGACATAGACTTCATATTGAAACATTAATTACTGCAGGCAAATTTAGTTTTCCCTTTAATCAGATTTTACAGGTAATTAGCAGTTAACTGAGATTAATTACAACTCATTTTCTGTTAATGTCATCTTTTGGTCACAGAAAGTTTACACAGTATTTTATTTACCAGATGCAAAAGCTAATTCTTACATAGACATATCAAGGTTATGCAAACACTTTTTTAGTTCACTGCACACCTCTTTCTTGTGTTAGAAATATGCTTTTGCAAGAGATACCTCGTGGGCCTCCAGAGAGGCACACAAGATCCCCAGGCACTACCAAACTCTTGTAAAGCTGCAAGATGTTCCACCCAACCAGACTTCCACGTTATCCAGCTGTAGCCAAAAGGATTACCAGAATTGTTAAGCTCAAGACATTCAGTGTGAGACCACACTCCTGTGTCTGACCCCATGCTCCCTGCAGTCAGATGTGTGCAGTTCTGCAGCCTCTCTCACAGTCCCTTCCCCAGTGCCAGATGCAGCCATCGATCAGTCCTTGAGCTGTTCTGCACTCTGAGGACAGGATCTCCCACACGTTCAGAGAAGCTCAGATACCTGATAGGCTCTCCAGTTGTATCCAAGCATTCCAGTCCTTCCAGTAAAGCAGCACCCTGCATCTGAAGTCCCTCACACCATGGAGAAAAAGGATGTGTCCCACGCAAGAGTCGTTGAAACTTCTCAGAGACACCAGAACACAAAGCCAGCCTGTAGATTTATGGCCAAGTCTGGCTCTCGGAAAGATCATAGAAAACTTGAAGTAATAAAAATCTTGCTTGGCAAAAATTCAAGACCTTGAGAAGGTTTATATTCCTGACATGGAACCAGGTTGCATCATGCCAAGATGCTCTTGCCTTGTTCCCAGCTGCAACAAGTCTATAATTCTGGTTTGCTTTCCTCTCTCCTGTTGCAATCCACGTGCTGTAGCTCCTCAGGACTATCATGCAGGAGACTCACTGCCTAAAGGGCAGATCCTCCCAGGCTGAATGAACCTGATTCACTAAACTGACTCCTAAATTAATAGAGTCACCATTTTCCATTCCCTCCCAGGCCACTTTCTAGGGATGTGTGAAGTACCCCGTCAAATAATTGAGCTCACATTACAGAAGTTATTCTCTAGAGAACCAAAGCACCTCCTGACCTGTCACTGTTCAAGAATGTGAAAATGAAGAGTAAAAGAAATGAGTTTTTAGGCCTCATCACAATAGTCAGCAATCAGAGTTGCTACTGAAACCAGAGAATATAAAAAATCACATCTTCTGAAAACCTGCTCAGAAAGTGAGCTGTAAAGGTCAGACACAAAACTCAAGGGAGGCTCATGGGCTCCAGCATCTCAGAAGGTATCACAGTTTAACTCTAGACATCCTATTTGCTGGGGCAGGACATTTAAAAATGGCATTTTGGGTATACCTCATCTGATTAGAACAGAGGAAAGGTCTATAGAACAAAAGATAGCAGTTGAAAGACAGAAAGCATCAATAATCAGTTTCTAGGAGAGCCACAGTGCCTCTGCACAAAGGGAAAGGGCAGCCCTGAGCAAAACTCACTGGTGAATGATCTCTGTGAAAGAGCAGATGTCCCTGTGGAGCATCACAGGCCCTGTTTCACACAGGCTCGATCTCATTCAGGTCCCACACATCATGCTTCTTTTCTGGCTGCCCCCAAGCCTTTATGGGCATGGAAAACTCTGGGATGTGGGTGACCCCAAAACTCTGTGAATCTGGGGACTCAGTGTCATAGTCAGATGGAGAGGTAAGGGCAGGGAAATGCTGAACTGGTCTTTCCTCCTGTCACATGCAGCTTGTGCTAACTTTGTGCTGGTGTCAAGTGAGAAAACACTCATTGGTGGGTTTTAGTACACCTCTCTAAACCAAAAAAGGCTTCAATGTCATAGTCTGACCTCAGGCAAGCAAAAACAAATGGACAGAAATCATGGTGCAAAGCCGCACAGATATTTTCCTCTTCAGTTTTCCAATTGCCTTCTTCTTGTTGACCTCAGTGAAATAAAACCAAGAAAAATACAGAAATATATGAACCAAAACTGAAGAAGTGGATATGTACTGAACCATGACTGTTCACCATATCTGACTGTGGAGTACACTGAAAACTGCTTAGCCTGAATGGGGAGATAAATCTGATTGGGAGGGGAATAACGGGGAGTATTTCATCAAGCTCACTTGAGGCAGGAAAGCTGAAACACACACTCAAGGTGTGCTCACTGCAAATCTTCCAGCTGCAGTTACCAAAACCACAAAACTAATTTCTGAGTGTAGGACTAGAGTTCGAGGTATTTTTTCCCCTCAAAACAGCATGGAAAACTCTTTTCCATTATATCAATTCCCTCCTGCTCAAGTGAGAAGTCTCTTGTGAGCATCTGCCCCAGATAAAAACAACTCAAGTGCCTGGAGACCCTCAGAGCAGGGGGAGGCTTGTCAAGTCTTTCTTACAGTGGGGAGACATGGCCTTTGAGTTGGCCATGAAACAGTGATAATATAATTCTAGAGTGTCAGTACAACTGAACAACAAAAACCCATTGGCACTCTATTTTTAACTTCTCAGATGAGTCATTTAGCAGTGAAATAGTTTAACAATACCCTGCACTGATAACCTGTTTTAGTCTAGTGATTTCAAAACACATTTACTTGGTAAAGCTTAACACACATCATTCCTGTGAACTAAAAGTTACTTCACAGAATTTTTTTAGAGGAAAAAGTGAAAGAATGTCCAGCGTGAACAAGTGATCTTACCGAGGCCACTCTAATAATCAGTGATAAAATTGGAAACAGGAATAGAAACAGTGACAATCCAATTTTCATACATTAATCCTGAAAGAGTACTTTACCCTCTGCAACTGTGTTGCAGAGGTGATCACAATGATTGACTGTGGCAGTCAGATCTCCTAATAGAAGCAATAGTATTAAAATTAATTAATTTAAAATTTAAAGAATGAATTTAAATTAATGAAAATTAATTCTGCCTGCTCATCAGTTTCATCTTCGCATTCTCCTAATTAGGGCCCCCAAGCTCTTTTGTTTATCAATCCTACACCTAGAGAGTGACAGACAGAACGTCATCGTCACTGTCTGGCACCAGAGCAGTTGTCCAGGTCCACGCTGGCCTCTGTGGCTGTGAATGTCCCAGCACCGTGGTGCCCTGCCAGGCAGTGGGGTCCCACATGGCTGGACCAGACTGGTGTGAGTGTAGGGCAGGGGTTACACAGCTCTGCATCCATCCCTGTGGAAAACTCCTCTTCTCCCACTGCAGCAGATGTGGGGAGAGAAATGGCTTTTCCTTTCCAGCACTTCTGTGCTCCACACTGCTCTTTTATTAAACTGGAGAATGACAGCTCTGGCAAGACCTTGATATCTGTTTAATATTAGGAGGACATTTTTCCTGTCCCCTTCATCGCACGACGTGGTGACCCCAGCAGTAATACAGCAGTGAACCAGGTGATGCAGAAAAACTAAACCTACCCCCTGCACTCCAGAAAGTCGAGTTGTCAAGGCCAGTAGAGGGGGACCTGTTGCTCTCATTTCTGCACAATTCCCACTCAAGGACAGGGATAGACCTGACATAATATTTTTAATGGTCCCAGCTATTCAGTCCCTTGAATCCAACTCTGTAGGGTTCAAGGGACTGCTCTTATTGCTGCTGAGCAGTAATTAGGCTGCCACAAGGAGGCTTCAAAGAAAACACTTTTTAGCTGAAGTTGCTGCATGTGTGAAACTAAAGTAATAAATTTGGCACTAAGACACTGGGGGTCAAGATGACATCTGAGTGTTTGCACAGCACCTTGCACTAGTCCTGCCTGGGGCCTTTGAGCAGTACACAGCATTAATATCAATGTTCCCTAAGGACAGCAAGTTCATTAAGCTCAGTCAGGAAGCAAAGTGAACTCAGTAGACAATGGAAAAAACCACAAGACAAATTAAGTGAGACTTTATACATCATTCATGTGTAAAAATTCTAGAAGCTTCCACTAGATTTCAATTAAAAAGTCCTGCTTCAACATGCTAAGCAAACCATTTTTCAAGGAGGACTAAAAAACTGAGATGACTTTCAGTGGTTATATAAGATATTTAAAAGTACTGTAGTTTATGCAATATTTCAAATACTAAGCAAGGACACAAAACCCAATTTACATCAAAGAAGTTCTTGATAGAAGATAAGTACTAAACAAACTTTAAAATCAGCAAAAATTTAGAACAAATTAGTTATATTTGTCTTCACTATGAAACTTTTAATTCTTTTCCCTTTCAATATTGCTCTGTAACTACCGCTCTCTAAATTCTTTATTCTTTAAAATCCCTGAGGCTGTAGTTTATATTTCTCCAAACATCATGTTGGAGCACACCAGCTTTATCTCTTCTACAGGCTTCTTATCTTCTGTCCAATCCAGAGTATCATTACTTTCCACTGCAGCACTCCATTTTCTCCCTCTGACTTAATTTTTGCTCTTCTGATGCAATATTTGCATTCTTTCTCAGTATCTCCTTATGACAGAAATGCCTTCAAGAGCAGTCAAAAAAATTTAGTCACTTCTCCCTGATTCTGAGTCACTCGCCTCTATTCTGAATCACTGTAAAACACTGCATTAAGTGCCATACTTAGAATATATTGCAAACAAAATGGGATTTAAAATACACTTCAACTATCAACTCATGTCATGTATCAATACGAGCAATGAATCAGGAGACTGCAAATACATAACCATCTGTAAGTTGAAACAAAACCCCTATCTTTCATGTAATTTAGATGAATAGGAGAGCAAGCTAGCTACCCTAAGTAATGGCAGGCATCTAAGTCTGAACTACATTTTCAGTAAATTTTGAGAAGTCTCATCCTCTAACATTAGAGGGAGAAGCTTGTAATGAGATCTGACCCATTAAATTGTAGCTTGGCTGATGGATTCCCAAACTGTGGTGCCTGGAAGTGTATCCTCAGTCCACAGTCTTCAGGCCACTACTGCTCCACAGCTTACCTGACAAAACAGCCCCCTCAAAAGGTAACACAATTCCCACTTGGAATGAAAACTCAAAGTTTTAACTAAACTATTTCTATGCTGTTATGTACAAGAAGATTTAGAACTCTTTTTTAAGAGTATATAGTCTGTGAATAAGAAAGGCTGAAGACAGATCTGGATGTCAAGGGGTGAAGACAATGATGGAAATGCAGACATCGTTCACAAGACAGGATGCTCTCAGGGTGCTGGTGTACTTTTGGTTTTCATTCATTAACCACATTAACAATGTCAAATTTTACAAGAGCCAGCTGAGATCTTGACTCCCTCAATTTTGCAAGTTTCCAACATATTATGATGCAGCAAGAAATACCTACAGTGCTTTCTTAAGGCTGCTATTCTCTGCAGGTTACTGCCTAAGCTGCTGCTTTCGTGTGGTGTAACCCTTAACGCAGACAGAATATGAACACGGAATAACTCTTCTCTTACAATGAGGTGCACATTATGAAAAGGCTTCATATAACCCCTCTCAATTCAACATTTGCAAGTAGTACCTGTCCAACTTTCTGCAATCATTAATGAAAACATCAGTCTGGAATTTCCTTCTTCAGCGACAATGCACAGCAGGAAACTGTGCAGCATGAAAGTGATTAATAAGATTTCCTTGAAATAGAGCACCGACAAAACTCCCCTAGTACTTTCAAACTCCAGTGAAGTGAAATCAAACTGAACAAAACAACAAAGTGAGCCTTAGTTTCTATATTGAGGATCAGAACAATGCTCTAGCTGAGTGGATACCCTATTTCCAACTCAGACTAACACTTTTAACCTCAGAGAGATGCATTTGCGCTCCACAGACAAGTAGGAGGAACCCAGAACAAGCAGGATTCTTTGATAGCAGCACATATCAGTATAAAGAGCTCTGCCTTAGAGAGCAGCCAGGATTAGATAAGTAGAAAACCTGGCCCTATGGGATAGTTGAAAACTCCCAAACTGAATGAATACTTCAAATAATTTTGTAACATTATTTACCTCGATAAAAAGTAGATGCTGCAGGCTCACCAAAGGAATATTTCAGTATATTTATGTTCTTGGGAAATGTCCATAATTTCAGTTCTGATGTTATGATGAAATTTAAGGACTAATCTCAGTTCAGAAATTTATTTATCTCAGTATTTATTCATCTGCTTCCTGGGAAGGGGGTGCAATGTGTATTTATCTTTGTGTATTAAGGTTGAGTACTTTCATTAAAGGTTAAGAAGTGTCTCCTTGTTTGCTCTTAGTAAATTAGGATAAAATTTTATCCTTCATAATGCTGACTTGCTTGATCAAAAAATAATCCATCAGCAGATAGCAACACCATTTTTTTTTTTTACTAAGAGATTTCAGAGGAGAGTCATATCTGTTTTTCAGAAGGGAAGAATAAAATGCCAGCAGTTAAAACTGAGAGCATCACAACTGAGTGAGAAAAAAAAAAGAACTCTCTTATCTAAAATGTGCTGAGGGGAAGAAATAATCTTCAACTAAATTCTGTACACAGAGATGCAAAATATCATTCTCACATGCACCTAATCTCGACTGGTTCTGAACTGCCAGCTCAATGAGTGCCCTGAGGCCAACAACTGCTGCCTCTGAAATCCACACTACCGTGGTAAGAGCTTCTCTCTTGGATCAAAATACACCTTGTAAAGCCACCTTATACCTGAAAAAACCTGTTAAATGAACAGTAAGTAGGCAGTAGAGTATTTAAAATAGATGTCCCAAGCATACTGCAAAATATTGAGAACAGGTTTAAATAATAATCTATATTATTAAGACTGAAGATTCTCTATGCAGGAATCTTGTGTATAATACATAGGAAACAGGAAATTAGAGCTGTTGTTTCTATAATGCTGCATGCAAAACACCTACATAAATGTATGTACAAGCTCACACAGAGACATATACCTGATCCTTAACCCTTTCACACCCCAAGGCACTTTATCTCCACACTTTAGTTATGCCTCTTCCTGAAAAGCAAAGACTTAAAATGGTTGCTTCCTATTCCATTATCCTGTCTCATCTTCTTGATACAGGTCTGCTGCATGGCACTTACAATAAATCGCCCATGAAAATATTAATCTTTATTTTATTACTTATTAATTAACTACTTAATTATAACTTCTTTCAATGATCATCTAAAATTTTCAGTAAAGATCTTTGGAATAGATCAAGCAGCTTGGAATGCCTTTTAGTAAAATAAGAGGCAGCATAACTGACTTTTTGTAGTCCTTCAAAATAAGAAATCAAAAGCTAGAATTCTTGATTTTCGTTTTTTTTTTTTTTAATACAAGTATAAATATGCCTATAGATAAAATAAAAGGAATTTTATTCTGTGTTTATACAACCACTTTAAATGCTTCCTGCAGTGGATTGTTTCCCTTGGGTTGCAGACAGCAGGAGAACCTTGTACAAAAGGATGCAAACTGTGATAGCCCAACAGTGATGCAGAATTCAAAGCCCCACCATTGTGAATTTTATGGTTCTCTCTTCAGCTCTTCATAAAGGGAGGAGAATCAAAGAAAACAAAATGCATTTTCATGGGTACTTCTAAAATTAACTTTGACAGAAAAATTCCCATCTGAATGTCATTGTCTGATCTGTCATTATTATATGAGTGAAAATTTAAATAAAAGATCTCTCTTCTACACTTAATAGATCTACTTGCCTGAGTCAGGTGTGCAGGATGTGCCCATAAATGTGGCACAACCAGTAATACAAAGGCTTGAGAAGGCAGTAACTGCAATAACAACTTGTACTTTATTCATTTCAGACACATAACTAGTATGCTCATGTAACCAGAAAAAGAAAGGAGTGCAAAAAATATGGGTGCAAAAGGGGGCATAGAACAGCCTGGTATTCAATAAACACATTGGGCTACAACTTAGATCATGTATATTTGTAACACATCTTGAAAAATTAAGTTTCCTGGTGACATTTGCATCTGGCTCCAAAGTAGCTGAAGGTTTTTTTTGTCTCAACTGCATTTGGAAGAAATCAAAAGCATTGCCATGCATGCAGAATCTCAATAATGTGTATGAACACCAATACCCTCACTGCCATGCTTGTCTTCTTGGAGACAGCAGCTCACCAAGATAAGAATATTTGTTATTGAATAAATTCTCTCTTTAATTGGATTATTTCACACCTGATACTAGCTTGCATTTACCTCAGTAGTAGTTGCTTTCTTCCCTTTCCCCTCAGTACCTCTTACTTCTGCCCATCTCTCCCGTATGGTCCATGTTGTTTTTATGACAACAGCCCTTTGGGGGCCATATCTGTTGCTTACTGCAATTTTTATTCATGCCAGCACAATACAGCTTAAATTGTTCCTGGCCTTCTGGTGGTATTTCAATAATGTATATTAATATGCAATAATAAAACATCTGTGTGGGCTGGGAGCACTGCGAGTGCTTCGCAGAAATCAACACAATGTCAGATCCTCCCCTGAACCGCGTCTGACTCCAAATTCCAGTTTGGCAGCCTCGTCCCCATGAGTACATCCTGTGGCTATACATGAATCAGGAAGGAGGATTAGTGCCATTTGTGGCAGTCTTTGCTCAGGGGCACGTGTGCCTCCCCTCAGAGCTGTAGTGAGGCCATGTGGTGCTGTGTGGGCACAAATGTTCTGCTACAGAAAGAAAGGTCTGGGGCCATGAACTCTGCTGATGAGTGGTTATCGACTTGCTGGCTCTGGGCATCAGGGAAGTCCTGAATTTTCAAGAGAAAAGGGAATGACACACTGACTTCTGCACACTCGTTTGAAGGCTCGTGTTAATCCACCTCGTTTTGGCTGGAAACCTTGGGCACAGGTTACAGCTTGATGGTGTGGATGATACAAGCAAGGCTGACATCTCACCAAAACTTTATGTATCAAGAGAAAAAAAAAAAAAAACAAACAAAAAAGAAGGCTGTAATTTATTAAAAAAAAAATTAGGAGAATCAAAGAACATCAAAGAGTTTATGATGGGAAAAATAAAAAGCTTAAGAAAGCTAGTGAATGTCTGTTACAAGAATGGAGGGAGATGAGCAGATGGATGGAGAAGAAAGGCAGAAAATTATGGAAATTAAGGAAAGCCAAACATTACAGCTATAAATCTCCAGTGGTTATATTCTGTGTGGGGAT
Organism: Edolisoma coerulescens; assembly: GCA_013397115.1. Lineage (NCBI taxonomy): Eukaryota > Metazoa > Chordata > Aves > Passeriformes > Campephagidae > Edolisoma > Edolisoma coerulescens. Next base: position 296,191 of record VWZW01006602.1, read on the forward strand.
TAATAAATTCCAAAGCTCTAAAATTGTTTCCCTATTCAGACCTTCACAGAAAACAAATCCATTACTTATGCTGCTGTAACTATAACACACAAACCCCACACATGCATGCAATTCCAGCTGGAAGCCATTAGTCTGCCTGGACTCCTTCAAGCAAACTACATTTTCTCAAGTAGAGGTTTACAAAGCTGTTAAGTCTTTACTACATGAGTGTTCTCTCAGATGCATCAGAGGCAGAAAAACCATCATTTTCACACTTCATTTGTGGTGACATATGCTATTCCCTTGGGAATTACTACAGCCACCCAGGATTTACAGCCCACTCCCAAGCTGCAGTGTTCCTGTCACTAAGCTCTATGAAATCTGAATTTCTTTGCTTGAGGAAAACTTGTGGGACAAGTGCTAAAAACTATAGGAATCCTGAGAAATGGGAGCCAAAATGAACTACTTCCAAGGCTTTTTTGCTCAGAAGCTCAAACTTCACTTTCTAGACAGACCCTTCTTCAACATTAACTCAACATTTCCCTGGGTAGAACACAGGAATTCTGGTTCTCTTATTCCCCTGAAAGATCATGTTGCTGAAAAGGGAGTTTCAGATCTCTTCCAATACACCCAAAAAGGGTCAGGAAGCTTTACAGCTGTGATCTGGACGGAGTTACAGCCCACGTCAGAAAATTGGCCATGGAAAGGGAAACTACTCCATGTGCTGCTCAGCCAGCTGGCAGGTCAGCCAGACTTCTGGGTTCATGTTCCACCCGTTCCCTCTTCAGAGGCACTAATCTGAGTTTCTTTATTCCAATGCACCCACTCATTTTCACATTTGGGCTTAATACTTTTGGAATCACTGCCTGTTCCGTCACATTTGGCTGAAACCAGCTGCTGGATTCCCCAGTTATCAGCAGAGATGGTCAGAAAGGTGAAGGCACAGACAGAGTATGGTTGAATATATCCTCCCAAATAAAGCCTAGAGGTGTTTCTTCAAGGAAAAGCTGTTGGTATCAATATGCAAAGACTTTATCCTACCAGAATATACAGTTTTAGGCATAAACTAATCTTGCAAATCACTTTATTCCACTTTTTTTTTTTTTCATATTGCAAGCTGTCTGTATGAGTGATGGAGATATCCTTTTTCTCATTCCTCAGCAGCCACTATTGCTTTCTGTATTTCCCGCTGCATTCCCAAATAAAGAGTAACTTCAGATCTTTTAGTTTTGAAATTACACTAGAACTACTTTCACAATCCAATCTGGCTGCATGCTGTCTTAGATCTGGTTTCAGTGTAAGCAACTGAGACATTTCTGAGACATGAATAACACCAAGTAGATTAGTTTATAATCATTTAGTCTATTCTCCCTAAATTCTGTTGAACCAATAGATCTCAGATTCTGTGGTTCATATATGTAGAGTTTATCTCATGATAAATACAGAAGAGGGAATCACATTTGCATACCAGAAACACAGTGGAGGTAATCCTAGCTGTAACTCTTTCAGGTAGAAGAGAAATATTCTATAAAAGCCAAGCAGCTTTCTTTCATGTCAATGAAATACGAAATAATGTCGGTATATATTTTGTGAAAAACATTTATCTTTTAGTCATTCATAAATGTATATAATCGTTATCTGAGATGAGGTATAAAGAACTTAATATGAAACTGTGGTTATGGGGTGCAAAAGACATTAAAGGAATGACAGCTCATGTCAGATCTTTAAGCAGAGCTTTAGCTGGAACACTCTCTTAAGAAACTACATATTGTAGCTCTGCAGGATTGTGTGGAAGGCAAATAACATCAGCCGTTAGAGAGTATTGCAGGAAACCAGAAAGAAATTAAAAGTCACTAAAAAAATGAATTACACTAAAACAGTAGGATTCTGATCCCTAATCACAGATGGCATGTGCTATTTTAAATGTCATGGTCTACCCTGCTTGGCTTCCCTCTGCCGCTCCAGAAAGATGCAGGTCTTCAGCTCTCTGTCTGTGACATGAAAATGGCACCAGGCATTTACATTCAAATACTTGAATGTCATCCCTAATGCCAGGGAAAAACCCCACATAATCCTATCTGAAGTCATTTGGAGACAATGAATGACTGTGAGGTAATGACTGCTTATGTGTAACGTGGTTTTGGCCTAACTTCAATCTTTCAATGGCACCAACTTCCAGCTCTTAGAAGTAAGAGAGGCTTTTTTTTAGCAGTTATCGCAGCAATTCAGACTTCAGTCTGGTTCCTACCAGAACAGTCTCACATAAATTTCTATTTATGTGTGCTTGTAGGCCCTCTCCTATAATTCCTAGAAAAAAACATAATTGATTTTACAGCAATTCAAGTACACTGTAGGTCCATTAAACAAATCATATAATTTAATAATGACTCTGATGACTAATGATATCCCTGCTTATAAGCAGCAATGAAATTTCTCAATATTATCCTTGCCCTGGTACAGTAGGGCTGTTAAGAAAAACACAAGTTTAATGCCTGAGGATGTTTTCAGGTTCCTTGGTCAAAGAGACTGAAGTGAGTAATGGATGTTTCACGCCATTTCAAATAGAATACCTTTATCAGAAACAAAGCATCACTTCCAACACAGCACTTCAAAGAACATGTGCACTCCAAGTCGCTGCCAGACTATTCCTAAAGGAACTTCCAACATCCCTATTGTTAACTCAAGCAAATTCCTGCTTCATGTAACAGTGGCTTCTCCTGTGCAATAATGTTAAGCTGAAAACACCCCCCGAGGTTCATGCACTGCTGAGCCATTTGTCTGTTTACAGGTATCAAATAAAAGCAGTAAATACCACACATTTTCCTAATATTTGTAATAAAATTGAAATATCTCAATGGAATGCAGCGAACTGCTCATAATAATGCCACAGAAAAAGCTGCGAAGTATTATAAAAAAAGGCAGCCACTAAGCAGAACTAGAAGTCGGCTTATCAAGAGACATCTGTTATATCTTTGATGTGTGTAACCTCAAAGAGGGACACGAAGAACTGCACGGGGAAAGGCTCGTAAGCTACACCAGAGAAAAAGCTTCCAAGGGGCTCTTTTCTGCACGTGTGCCAACAGAGAAATATGTACAATAACTGCATTTGCTTTTTATCAGGAGTAGACGTTGCCCCAGTGGACAAGAGAGGAAGTCTCACCCAAATTCACCATCAAAAGGTGCTTAAGGAGGAAACCACCCAAAGGCAATGCTGTTACTGACAGATCAGACAGCAGAGATGCAGCAGCAGCAAATGTGCAGTTTGAGCCTTATTGAATAGCTCCTACAATTTAAACATACTTCAAGCAAATCTGAGCCCATAATTCTTTCCTAATACACATCTGTAGTTAGATTGAAGACATTTTCCAACATTGATACAACTGGCATCCTGAACTCAAGAGAAGAGCAAGGAAGGATGAAAGCATGGAATAATATTAAATCAGAGCTGTGCTGAAAGAAGGCTCAGAGAGGTACTAAAAATGTCCTGATATTGACTGCTTTGCATCCACAAACTTCAGAATCCTTCCCTTTTATTGCACACAGTATTTCTTTAGCATCATGTCGTGAATAATTTGGATATCAGGTGAAAAAAAAAAAATCAAGCCTGTGGTTAAATTCTGGAAAATATAAGTCATCTAGAGCAAATTGCTAAGAAATAGAATTTTGCAGAACCATCATAGATATGCAAGAGTTCATGGAAGATAAATAACATGAGCTTTTAGCAAGCATTGTAAGTTCCTGGGAATGGAACCAAGAGTCACAAAAGAAATCAATAGAACTAAAAGGAAAACAGTGTTTCAAGTAACAGGGCTTTGTGCCTCCAAATAACACTTGCCTTGTAGGTACTTTTAAAATAATAGTAACATTTCAGGAAGACTTTTGAGAGCAGTTCCTGGTTACGCTACATTCTCTTCTTATTTGTAAATAGGAATCCCAGTTCTCAAAACTACAATTTTGGTTTGGTTTTGGGGTTTAAGTTGCTTTTTTCTCTTTAGTGTTTTCTGTCATGATTGGGAGAAGATTTCAACTGGAATATTTAAACAGTTTTCTATAAATGTGGCAGACCATACCTTGTTCACTTTAACAAAACAATCCCAGTGGTGGAGCCATTTGCAATGGCTTGTGCAGGTGAACAGGTGCTCTGCAAAGATTGGGGTGGTCCAGGTCCTCCAGTGGACCAACCTGCAGAAATGGAGCAGCTCAACAGCTGCTGAAACTCTCCCACAGCTGACAAAATTATTTCCCATAAACTCCTCCTGAGAACTGTCCTGCCACAGTAGTGATGCACACTGCTCCTATTCTGCTGAGGAGTAACTTCACCACCCAGTTCTAGAAGAACAGCTGAAGTCTCGGAGGCAATGGAATATGAAAATACATTAAATGGGGCTTTGTAGTGTTCACCACAATTCCATTGTTGGTGAAACCTCATTGTCATATGTTTTCTTTATCTCACAGAAATTTACTGGGATCAAAGGTTTTATTCTCTCTGTTGCTAAATCAGCCAAGATGGAACAAGGGACTGATTTTTTCCTTCAGAGCTACAGACAGCAGCCTCAGAGATGCCCACAAAAACCACTGGGGATGTGCCCTAGCCCACGGAGCTTGGTCTCAGCCATGCAACAATAATCTTGCTCCTTGTAAGGATAAGTCCTGAACTGGGGTAGATAGAGTGAGATTTCAAGCTGTGAAATAAGAGAGGCTTCCATCTCTTGCAGATGGGCATCCCTGAGTGCACCTCACGTGAAATCCCCACTGCTCTTAAGAATGCACTCAACACATAATATCAGAGATTTAGTGATACATTCCTGTTGGGTAAGAGAACAAAGCCTTGTTATTCCTAAGATTAATTTATATCTAACATTTAAAATCTCATCATCACACAGACTGCTGCTATTTCATTAGGATTGTTAGATTTTTTTTTTAATAATAAACACAATAAAAAAATGAAACAACACAGAAATGGGATTTAAAACTGAGAGTTTGGTAGTCATAAAGCAGAGGGATGAGATACTAGGAGAGAGGGAATAATGAAATCACTTTGTTCAAATTCCCCTCAGAACAGTGTTGCCAGAATCACTGCAGGCAAAATGCAATGCAGAGCCTCCCTTTTGTGCCACCATCCAGTCAGGCTTGCTGAGCTGCATGTTGAACTTCCCCCCTGAATACAACAATGAGAGAAGAGAATCCACTTGCAAGTGCACTTTTCCTTCTTTTCAGAGTCCCACTGAAGAAAACACTGATTTTCAAAAAGTCACACTCTTTTGGGATGAGCACGTTATTCATTCCTAATCATTGATCCTCAGTATTGTAATGCCCTCAATGTATTACCCTGTATTTTAGGATCCTTATCAAACCCTAGGAAGAATGTGACCTTTTTATTATCTTATTTCTTTCTGTTTCACTGTTTTTGCTCATCATCACCATGATCTTTTGCTTTACACTTAGTTCTTCATTTCCTTGGAAACAGAAACCATTAAAATGACCAGATCTAGTGATATTATTACATTATGAATACATACAAGATAACCTAAAAATAGGAGTTAGATTTGTGGCTAAGAGAGAATGAGGGGTGTTGGAAAGTCAATTGAATCAGAAAAATTAGAAGAAAATTTGAACAACGATTTCACAGAAAGGGCAGTATCTTCATCTACTCTTGCCACCCCTAGATGTGGTCATCTCTGAGCCAGAATCCAGCATGATGGGCTCTTTCCAGCATGGCATCTCCTGTGGTATCTCAGTTTGCACCTGGGTGTATCTGTGCTACTGAAAGATTATCACTGCTCTTTGATACCACAGCTCAGCACGGTAGGTGGGACCCGTGAAACAATGGAAAAAGGACAGGGTGCTGGACCAGTGGGATTCCATGGCAGCTGACAGATGTTTTCCAAAGCATTCCATCAGTTTGTGAAAGTGGGAAGCTTCCTGGGGTTAAGAGAGGTATTTCAATCCAATTGCTCCTCTCACAGTGTGGAATACTTCGATTTGTTTCTGCTGCTTCTAAGGAAATAATGTTTTCCCCTGTGAGGTCACATAAATTGTAGCAGCTCAAATGGCTCTTTTTTACTGCTAAGGAAACGTGCAGGATCAGGGAGTCTGTGCCAAGGGTATGGTAGAAAATCATGCTGGAGGTGGGAGGAATGCACTGTAGCATCAATTCAGTCCACTCTGACTTCCAAAGCTCAAAAGAGACATGGTAAGTGCCATGAGAAAAGTGATGGTAAAAAAAAAAACCTTCTTTTTGCAGAAGAAGACAATTATTTGCTAATAATATGAGACATTGCTTATGTAAAAGGGACAGAAAAAGTCTTAAATGGGTAGAGGAAAAAAAAAGCAAAATCTCAGCATGCAGGCTGGAAGACTGTATCTGCAAAAGAGATGAGAAAAGAATTAACACTGCTAAAATTACAGTTCTGACCCAACAGCTCTGGATACTGCTCGTGACTCTGCTAAAGATTCTGTGCCTGACTTTGAGGGCGTCTCTCCTCTTCTTCAGTGAGCATAAAACAAATTCTGCTTTCTGCAGGCCAGATTCTGCCTCCTCAGTGTGTAAAACAGGAAGAAAACTCCATTTGTCAATTTATACTGCCAGATCTTCATGGCAGTGTCTGATAAGAACCTGACACAATGAGGTTTTGATCTCTGATGTTTTCTGCAATATAAATAATACTAAAAGTCGACTCTGGGTCATTTAAATACCACTCGGTGCATGTCAGATAAAAGCCTCTGGAGGTTACCACAAGGTTTCTGATGTTCAGAACAGGGCCAATGGAATTCTGCATTCAAGGTTAATAAGAGAAATTGTGCCTATTCATGTTATGCACTGGAAAACAACAAACACTGCCAATACCTAATTTTAGCATCTCACACACAAGGTTGTTCTTAAAAGAAAAAGCTAACAGCCCTTAGGAAAGATAAGAAACTTCATGGAGTTCAAGCATCAAACACTGCATTTTTTCCCAGTGTATTTTCCAGGCAATGTGCAATGTAAATCCTTGCTTGTGACTCGAAAATACTCAACACTGGTCTAGCTCTGCTCCCACTAAAGCCATCCATAAAGTCCTGTTATCTCTACTGGCAACAGAGAGAGGAAGAGCCAAATGTTTTTGAAAATCTCACCTGTAATCAACAATAAGAGACTAAATCTACTTAAGGTTAAGGTTCAGACATAGGCAGTAAGTTGGGCAATATCAAATTCAAGCCTCAAGGTTCATGAGCTGCAATCCAGCCCCCTGTAAATACGTACTGTGCACAAGTGTAATTATACATCCTACATGCTTTCCACTGCCTCAGACACTGCACCAAGTGGTTGGTGCTCACATGTTATGAGGGCTCTTCAATATTTCATTTGACCCTGCATTTGCAGCCCACAATCCCAACCTGCTCTAGAGGCAGAGTTATCAATTTTCTCACAGTGGTTTCTATGGAGCTCATCACTACAACACATGAGTGCTTCAAATATTCATCACTCTCTTTCCACAGCACCTCTACGTCGTGAAGGGAAGATGTTATCCCGCTACACAGATGGGGAGCTGAGCCAGAGAATGATTAAGGTCAAACATTTTGCTAATTTAGGGTGTTTAATTTCAGATGCCTGAGATCTGATTTTATTCAGAGCAATTATCATAACTTTATATAGTTAAGTATAGCTCCTATCTAGTTCAATTGTAGCTAGAAATGTCTAGCACTTCTGAAAGTCAGAAAAGAAAAAGAAAGTTTAGAATCCAGAGCCTCACCAAGCATCTACATCCAGCTGAGCATTGGAAAAAAAAAAGGGACAAATGGAAACTGCTAAGCCTGTGAAAAATTTGGCTGAGGGGATCCCTCAGAATGGCATAGGAACTATGGCACAAAGGTGTGAGGGACCTCATGACAGCATTTAACCTTCTCAGCCATCAGAACATCTTTCTCGGTCCTTAAACTCCATCTGATACCTTCAACAACTGAGCCCGAAGTCCTAGATAGTAACACATCAGTGTTAGACTCCAAAAATCACTCTTAATATCAAAGTTTGCTCTTTTGAAAGACCTTAAATAAGGCATTTTGGCTTCTTTCAAGCTTCCCAACATTTGGTTCAAATCTTACTTGCTGTTTTCTTTGGATAGGAGAGGTTGGTTGGGAGTGGGTATTTCCACTTAGATACTCATGTCTGCATCTATTGCTTGCTAATATGTGGACACAATGAAAATAAAAGTAGTATCTTGAGTAGTTCGTTAGGGAAAAAGGGCTATCATACTTCATTGAAAGATACTTCTTAAAAAACAGCATTTATTGGAGTTAACCAAATGCCAGAATCCTTGTCTTTTGCAAAATACAGGGCTGTCCAGCCAGCCCTATGCCACTAACATTGCTAGAGCCCAAGGAAAGGGGAAAGACCACTTGGAGTATTTCAGGATAGAAACTATCTACAGCTTCAGATGCAGAATTTCCAGAAAGAATAAGAAGTAGAGGGTGGTGATGATTTATTTTACTAGTGACTTTTCCTCATCCCCACATATAAATTTTTTTAACACACTGCATCTATTTTCAAGGGAAGGCTCTCTCTCCTCCAGCCTCCACACTTTCTCTAGGTCTTCTTGCCCTCATTAGTTGTAGCTTAGAGAAAATGCTGTCACTTTCCCATGCTACGAAAAGCAGAAAGAGAGAAATTTCAGGGATTGTCCTGGAAACCTCTCATATTTCTTTTTCTCAGGCCAGCAATCCATGGCCACAGAACACTCTGTCTAGGGGGACAGCTAAAAGCAGCACTGTTCACCCATCCCTCATGCCATTCCTATTTGCCCACTAAGGAATAACATACACTCTGCTCCTCAAGGGAAGCAAACACGTTTGCAGGTTATAAAACAACTCCTGTCACTGACAGGAGACACTGAATTTTCTGGGAGAAAGAACTGATGCAGTGGAGAAAGCACTGAAGGCTTGGGAGGCAAGAGTTAAGAGCTGGGTCTGAGACAGAGCTGGATCATCAATCTGTGCCTCCATCCTCTCCCTGTGAAAGGAGAAGCACGAATTAAAGGCAAGCGTGCAGCCTGTTACAGTTTGGAACACCAAGCAGGCAACCAAAAGAGTCTGTTCAGGCTTCATGAGCTGTGCCAGCATCCCAGGCAGTGAGGTTAAATTCCTTAGCAGCTGTGAGGCACTCGGCTGCAGGAGGAGGTAATGTCAGTGCGCACGCCAGGCACTTCTGGGGCTCATTTCATCCTGTCACTGCAAAGCACTGACCCACAGCACTTGGATATTTTTTTGACACAAAGCAGCAGATATCATGAAATTCTTCTGCCTTCAGGAACAAATAACAAACCACTTCAAATTCAGAATCACCTGCAGGGGAAAGGCACTATTTTCTACTAAGGGATAAGACATTTTTTGAGAGTGGTGCACCAGTCTGCTTTTATTTCCCGGGTCAGTTATTACTTGGGCCAGTAGAAATCCAGGAAAAGCTGGAAAATGCTGCCTCTCCAAGGGGAGAGATAGTGCCTAACACCTTTCTGGAAGCATTTTAGATTTACAACAGTGATTTCTTGCTCTCAGGTTCAGAGTTCATTAAATGTTGCCAGGCACGAGGATTCATTTGATGATTTTCATGGTGGGCTGTATGTCTGTGTATCTGTGTGTGCACACATGAGTGTACATAATCAGTGTGCACATGTTCTCCTGATGGACTATTAATATCCATGGTTGCTTGCTGGACTCTGGGTTAGGAGGAGATTCTTTAAATGACTGTCAAATCTCTAGAAGTGCCCACAAAGGTACAAAGACCCAAGTGTGCCTGATCCCATTTAAAAGAATCAAAATGTGAGTAGTGGAATGAACGGATGAATAAATCATTGTTAACATTCTCAAAATGCTTAAGCAATGTAGGACATGTCTACAAACTGCCTGAAGCCAGTGCTGACCCAAACTGTTTGTCCCCACAGCACTGATCATCACTGCAATTCGTGGGCTTGGAGCCTGAAATACTAGAGTAATATAGCCCCAGGCAAGCCACTTCATTCTTGTAATAAGCTTCCCTTTCTGCCAAGTGAGGGTAATGCAGTTTACCTACATCGCTGACATGTCAGAAAGAATATTTTTAAAAGCAATTCATAGACATAAAGCATGAAGAATGTGTTAGGTATTATTAGCATCACATGTGGAAAGAGACATTTTAGCAACACACACCTTTCTGCAGGGAAGAGACATTTAAATAACATAACCCTACAATTAAAATTAATTTTCATTAATAATATAAACAGTTTATGTAGAGCATCTCCTGTCCTGAGGCCTTTCAGAGTCTGTTATATTCCAACTAAAAAAAGAAAACAAACTGTATTCTAATACTAAAATGACACTTCAGCTCCATTATTATCTCTTGGATGCAAAGGAGAAGATAAAACTCAACAGGGCTATTTAATGCTCTAAAATCTGAGAAACTGCTGCCTTTTCATTCTTAACACTGACCAAAAGACCACCCTCAGTTTCCTGAATTAAATGCCATCATTTTACTACACAGCAGTTCAAATGTGTTTTTTCAAGTGTGCTATTTTTTAGATGTTTTCAAAAGAAAACAGAGGGAAAAATAAATGACCAGTAATGACAAAAAGCTTTTAAAAAACCATCCTCTTTAATAAGCAAGAAAAGTGAGCCTTCAAAGCCCGTGCATAAGCACCTGCATAATTGGCTGGGTTTTCAAGAGCACTGAGCTTTCAGTGGTCCCCAGTGAGACCAACAATAGTGTTTGGATGCTCAACAATTTATCACGACTCAACAATTTCTCCCCTGGGCATCATTTACCAGTGATGGGGTATACAGAAAGTGGAGACATTTGAGACTGTCATTTTTGTTTGGACTTGGACTATTAGGCTCCCCAAAACCAATAATTCCACTTGTTTTATTCCTGGATCTTACAGCAATTAAAAAACAAACCAAACCAGACTTAATTTAAAAGAACAGTGCACTCTAGGACTCAAATGCAAATGTTGTATCATGCTGGTAAAGGTTACATAAAATAATGATTAATTAGTCTTTTTCCCCGCTCAGGTTTTACTTGTCTGTCAACAAAAGGCAGTAGATGATTGCCTGGCTAAAATATGCATTATTTCCAGCTCTCTAATATCCCTGAAAAGCAAGCAGCAGTTCAATTTGCCAGCAATAATTTATTGTGTAGAATTAAAATTCTGGAGGCAAGCTCTTCTCATCTGTTACTTTCAACATCTCCCACAACTATCTGATTTTCTTCCTAGGTTTTCATGTTAACTGGTCATCTCCTGCCAAATCCCAGCTAGCTAAATAAGTCTCTGAAGCTTGTTGAGTAGTTCTAGCTGTGTTTTATGCATGCAAAATGCATTTCACAACAAACAGAATCACATCATTCAGCAGCACAACCAAGACAAAACGCAGGAGGATATTTGTCCCAAATGCTCTGAAAAAAATGAGGAGCTACCCCAGTTTTTTAAAAGCTAAATAATGTGGCCAGAGTTTGAAGCATTGCCCAGATGACAAAAGGAGTAAGTGGCTAGCAGGCACTGAAATCTGCTGCTAAAAATGGACGGGAGCCTTCTGTGCCACCCTCAGCCATCTGCCTGTGCCGCGGTGTCAGGGCAGGAGCACGGATGCTGCAGCCAGGCACTGGGAAACAACAGCCTCCCTTCTCCAGACCCCTTTGCAAAGCACCTCCCAGGCAGGGAGGAGGGGATCTGAGACACTAGCAACAGCAGCAGCTAATTCTGCAAAAATCTCTCTTCCCTTAAATCCATAATTCTTGCAGGCAAGGGTCACAGGTGGGTTTTATTTATTTATTTATTCATCTATTTATTTATTTTAAAGAAAGCTCCTAGTTTTCTCTTGTTCACTGAAATTTCACAAAGTGGACAGCAGTGATGTCATCACTCTTGAGCTAACAGTCTGGCTTAACACAAATTTCTTGTGTATCCTCTCTTCCCTGACGGGATATGAAAGCAAAAGGATAATGTAATGGTAATTCATACTTGCAAAGACAATCAGCACAAACGGACAAGGGAATGCCACACCTTTTTCAGACAGATCTTCACTTCTGAATACTGCCAACACAACCAGTCTTGAAGAATCCCTTAACTGAAGTTGATCTGTTCTTGATTTAGTTGTATTATCCATGTTGATGAGTACTATGCAGTTCAACAGTTTTTTGCCATGGGAGCCATGCACTAATCATAATTGAAGGCTTCTATGATAGAAAGAAACTCTACAGAAACTGTCAAGGCAGTGAAAGGTAATGAAGTATAAACATCTCATTGTCACCTCAATTCAGTCTCCTTGGAGCAACTGTCATCTCTTGTTTTAACAGCAGTTTTGGCAATAAAAATAAATAAAAGTTATGCATTACACCTGATGAGCAGCCAGCCACACATAAAAGTGCAAACAGTATTTGGTGAGTAGCTTGCAACAAGTGAATTCCTGATTTTTTCTCTCTGAACAACATAAACCATTACTCAAGAAATGGGCCAAGGAAAAATAAAACAAAGGCTCAGTGGATATTGGAGGCTGTTTCTTGAAACCCATAGGCATTTGTGAGCAAAAATATAAGAGCCTGGTTAGAACTGAAGGAAAAATAATCTGGAAGGTGGTTTGAAAAATGTGTATCACAGTCTCCCTGAACAGTGACTCCACAGAGGAAGAGCATACTCGTGTAGATTCATTATAATCTCTCATTAACTTCTTCCCCAAACCTCTGCTACATCTGTTCTTCTGCTCTGTGGGATTATGCACAATTGGTGTATTACAGTAGACCTTGCTGTAGCAACTTATATGAAGAAAGAATTGATTCTTTCTCCAACTTTTTTCACAGAGGCCAAAGAAAAATGACCAAAAAAAAGCTATTTGGGAAACAAAAGCAAAGAGAAATAAGCTCTACTTGCAGTGAGAGAACTAGAAGTAGCATGAGCACAGACCATCCCAGTAGGATTCATTTAGGATTATATTTTTAGCCTCAAGTACATACTTTATTTCTCATGTGTATTTTACGTGGCCTGTTGAGCTCAATTACTTCATATCTTTGTGTACATAAAACAGTATTTCCAGAATGCTTTATTACAGAAGTAGCAACCAGCCGAGCTCTCTTTACTTTCCTAGAGCAAGATGGAGAAGAGATTTATTATATTCATTGCGTGGGGAGTGTAATTAACTCCAATTGTATCAAAGTGGGACAAAAAGTTTCAGTTTTCAGAAACTGTAAACCTTTGAGAAGAAAACCAGAAGCTTATTGCATATTTGGGCAACAGAAATATTTTTAGAACAATGGGAGGTTTTTCTGATTTGGTAATTCCTGATCCCATTAAATCTGGTTCCAGTCTTTTTTGGTTTTACATTTTAATGTATACACACACAAATTCTTAGGCAAAACTAGGTTTATGGTCCAAAGATGTTCAACATGGAACCATAGCATCATGGAATGGTTTGGGTTGGAAGGGTCTCAGGACCAGACCATCTTGTTCCAACCCCCTGCCATGAGCAGGGACACCTTCCACTAAACCAGGTTGCTCCAAGCCCCATCCAGTCTCGCCTTGAACACTTCCAGGGATCCAGGGGCAGCCACAGCTTCTCTGGGCAACTTGTGCCAGTGCCTCACCACTCTCACAGGAAGTAATTTGTTTCTAATATCTAATCTAACCCTATTCTTTCAGTTTAAAGCCATTACCACTTGTCCCATCACTGCAGGCACTTGTAAAAAGCCCCTTTCCAGCTCTCTCATAGCCCCATTTAGGCACTGGAAGGTGCTCTAAGGTTTCTCCAGAGCCTTATCTTCTCCAGGGTTAACAGCCTCTCTCAGCCTGTCTCCACAGGAGAGCTGCTCCAGCCCTCCGACCATCTCTGTGGCCTCCTTGGTCCTTCTCATGTCAGGGCCCCCAGAGCTGAACACAGTGCTCCAGGTGGGGCCTCACCAGAGCAGAGTAAAAGGGAAGAATCACCTCACCTGACCTGTTGGCCACGTTTCTTTTGCTGCAGCCCAGGATGTGGTTGGGTTTCTGGGCTGCCAGCTCACATTGCTGGGTCATCTTGAGCTTCTCATCAGCCAACACCCCCAAGTTCTTTTCCTCAGAGCTGCTCTCAAAGTCACCTGTCCCTGCCCTCCTTTGAATCCTGAGCCACAAGCTTTTAGCCAGCTCCCCATCCATCCCCAGGCAGAGTTCCATGAAGATTTGAAAGCTTTCCCCAATATATTTTGAGTGGGATGATTTACTGGGAATATCCTTGCACAAATGAACTACATTTTACAGAAAAACAACTCTGCATCATAGTTTCAAACAGCTGTAATTTACAGCAGAGAGATCACTGAAGACTTAAAACCTGGGCTTAGCCTGTGACAGCAGCTGTGTGCTATTGATCACTGGAGTCTCTTTGGAATTCACAGCAGGATGCTGAAGAACAAAAAAAAAAAATTGCTCCCTTTTGGCATGACAGACAAGATGACAATTTATTTACTGATAACACTGATTTACTACCCAGATGCTAAGAGCATTAAAACTGACTGGAGAAGTTCTAAAATTTATAGGAGCTTGTAGGAACCTACAGGAATTTATAGGAAGCACACTACCTAGAATGGAGGTTTGGCAGGGAACCTACGTGGTCCCCAAGTGTATTCTTGTCACCTCCCACCTCAAGGTCAGGAGAAGTCCAGTGTGGACAGTATTTCCTCAAAAGAGAGAGCATGAGAGCCAAGGGGTGATAAAATAAATCTTCTGAAACAAACAATGAGGAAACCAGGCCCACAACCTTATTCCAGTGGGCACACAAAGCCTAATTTATATTGTGGTCCTAATCCTGAAGTCCATTCTCAGAAAGAGCTCCATCAGATTTCCACACCTCTGAGAACCTAAGAGAAATCTGGTTTCTGGAAGAAGCACTTCTCCCCACTGTGATAGAACAGTACAGAGAACTGTTTATAATATCAGCTATTTCTGTAATAAAAGCCACATGAGAACAGAATGAGCCAGCTGGAATAAATCTGTTAGTTACAAGGTTGTTGCTCTTATAGATTTAAAGCCTTAATTTTCTTCATGAGCATTTTCAGGATAGTGGAAAGTAGTACAGGGGCCAGCTCATGGCTTGATGAAGCCAATAGATTTATTCTCAATGTAGATACTCATGCAAAACATCTCTAATTTCAGACACATACACTTTCCAGAATTCCTTAAAGTTCTCTGTTTTACACAGGGATGCTCTGTTATCGTACAGCCCAGTATCAACACTGAATTCCTTAACACATTTGAGGGAAAATGCCTCATACACAACAACTCAGTCTTGTAATCTCCCAGAAGGGCTTTGGAAAGCCCAGTTTGCAAACAAGGCACAAAACCAAAAGAAGACATCGTCTATTTACTTATTATCACCCTCAAAGTTGTTATGGGAGGGAAGGTAACATTTCTCAAGTAGAGGAGTAGTAACTGAGGTCAGCTGGTCCTGCCAACAGATTCTGATTTGGACAAGTGAGCACTGAACAGCCCTCAGCAACCAAAGTCAAAACATTTCCCAATCAATATAATCTTACTAATGCACAAACTGTGCTAAGTACTTTCCAGGGCTCTTTCAATCAATTTCTCCTTGGATTTTTCTGTCCCATATTTTCACAACTGCTCTTTATCTGGCTTGTTTAGCTTGTTGGAATAAAACTTCTGATTACACCACAACTTGCAATGGCAAAGTCAACTACCAATATAATCCATGTTAAACCATGTGTTGTACCTTATGAGGAAAACACCATGGAAAATAAATCAATTTAATGCAACTGAACCCTCCAATGATTAAGATCACAAAGATTAATCTCAAATCCTTGTTAGGTTCAATGGATCAGCATTCTCAGCAACGTTTGCAAATTACCTTTTAAATCACAGATATCGGGACACGAAAATTAGAAAAAGGAAGGTTGTTTGTATATTAGATTCAACGAAACTGTGAAGTGCCAAGGATTCTTTAGGAGAGAAAAGCAAACGGCTCATCCTGACTTCCTGCTATGAGGACTGGTCAATGCTTATTATACTCAGTGACTTGCAATGACATCTACAGAATCTTAAATTTAAGTAATAAAAAAAACCCACCTTCTTCCCCACCTCGAGCAATTCCTCCTTTTTCTGTAACACCACTGTATCTCAGAACAATAACAACCATGAAGTTTTTCCTTACTACAACCTTTAAGCTATATCATCTGCTTTTCCATGTATCATCCCATGTCTCCTCTCTCTCATTTAATATGGGCTAAGTTCCAATATGCTTTCCCTGTCCATCCTTGAGTTTCTTTCTATCAGTAGGCACAAAATGCTGCAAATGCATTTGAAAATAACCTGTTTGCTCCTGGCCATGAAAACGAAAACATAAAAGTGCAAGGCTCTCAGCACACTTAAGCGCAGTTACAACTTAATGTACCATTTGTTAATTCCTACAACCACGTTAAGCATCAGACCCCTTTAAACCCGACACAAAAAGAGTTGAGAGGTTGGTCACAGTGTGTGATTAAGCTAAATTAATGACCCAAAATGCATTCCACACAATATGCTATTATATGTTTATTACAGTATCTCTGACAGTCTAAATTAACAATAAATTAAAGTGTAAGTTGTGATTTCACTTTTGACAATATCTTACTACAACTAAGTCTTAAATATCTGCATGTAACTATTGGGCTACAGACATAAGCGAAGGTAATGGAGTCACAAACTGCAGACTAATTGCTTCAGATGAAGGCTTATTATCTCTCCAATTTCAGGCTCAGCAGCAGTTAAGCAGCAATAGAAACTACTTTAGCCAAAGCATTGTGAAACTTTATGTAAAAATTGCTTTTATTTTATCTCTCTTATGATGTTTTAAACAATAAAAGGAACATCCATTTGTTTTCAGACCCACAAAGGATGTAAGCTGAAGGGTTAAAAAAAAAAAAGACAACAATTCAGCCTCCAGATTTGTTTGGTTTTGATATTTCATTCAAATTTATCCTCTTCCCCTTTCTAATGGGTTTTTGCATGATCTTTTAATTTTTAAACTCAGCTTAACTCTTCAAAAGTATTTCCTTCAGTCTTTCTCATCCTCTTTCACCGTGAGACACGCTCAGGGCTTGGTTCTCTGCTCAGCTTAGACTTGTGTACTCATACAGGTGCAGTGAGGGCACGAGGTTTTCCCACCTTGGGATGGGTGGTGAATGCCCACCAAAGGGCTGAAAGGGACACACCAAGTTTGAGGGAGCAGCAGAGAGAGGACATCTGGATGCTCCTGCTCCCTTGGTGACTCACCAGGATCCCATCACTGACTCTCTCCATCCTAGCACACACCAGCTCTAACAAAACTGGTCCATCCTCTGCCCAGGATCATCTGCATTTCAGCTTTTCTAAGGTGGTTGTTTGAGACAGGGAAATGCCTTCCAACAGGGCTCCTCACTCACCAGCAAAGCAAGGAGATTGTCCCATCCTTTCACCAGCCTCTCCTGCCAAGGCCATTAGCCCAGAGGCACTGCAGGGTTATTTGACAAGACAAGATCCCAGAGCAGAGCCCCTGTTACGCCTCTGTGAGCAGGTGTTGTTCAGCAGTCTAGGACAAAACCTGCTCTGAGGAATTATGGTCTATCTGCACTTTTCACCTGCAGTTTCTTCCACAAAATAGTATCTCATAATAGTAATAGCCCTACATTGCTTGCCACTGACCATTTATCATGCAGACAGCACACAGGTTGTCTCTCAACAAAAAGCTTCAGTCCAGCAGCAGTAAGGGCACAGGCAATCAAGGCACTCAGGGGTGGGGAGTACAAGGGACAATGAGAGAAGCAGAGCCCTTTCTCTGGGCAAGAGGGGGACTTTAACCATTTTCTTCCTCTTGTTCTTTTGGGAATCTTCTCACCTGGCAAAGACAGCTGCTGCCTTTTCCCCACTGCACCTCCCATGCAGAAAAGCAGGCCATGTCTCTGGTTACTGTGTTATTTAAGTACTTATTGTGAAGGCAGGGTGTTTCTCAAGGGGACCAGGGTATCTGAGAGCTGGCAAAAATAAACCCCTCTTTGCTGCTTTGCTCAAGGCAGAAAGGTGCCCAGGTGCCTGAAGGTCCTTCTTCCCCAAGCATCTTTCACCACCAAATCCAATCCTACTTCTGCTGTAATTCCCATAACTAGTCCAGAGAGTTAAGAGTCACTCTCTAGCCCACTCACCATCTCCTCTCTCACGGATCATAGAAAAGTTAGGGTTGGAAGAGACCTCTGAAGATCCTCAGTTTCCTTGATCTGTGAAGGATTTTCACCAGTGGAGGTGGGAAGTAGCCATGTCCTCTCCACTATCACCACACTCAAGAGCTTCCAACAACTTTCAAAACTTTTTTCAAGGCTTTCTCTCTACAAGTACCAGACCCTGGGCTTCAGCCTCGGCTCATCCTGACTTTCAGGAAGATGCTGTCCATCAGCCTACCCAGCACCAAACTTCAGCTTCTGGCTTCCACTTCTGAAAGGTTTTGGTTTAACCTGTGACCACGCATATCCTTGGCTCACCATCCCCCCATTCACTTTTCCATTTAACCTCTCTGGGTCCTAATTATACTGCAGTATTTCTATTGAAAAAAATATTAATTACTCCTTCTCGGAAAAGGTCTCTATTATGCAACGGAGAGCTGAAAGATGCATCTCCATCTTACCTTAAAGTATAAAATTGCTTCAAGTTCCCAAAATCACACAATCAGATACAACCCTCAGATTCTGTGCTATATCTCTCTCTTATTTGCAAGTTTGCTTATAACAGTCTCGAGTCCTGACAGCATTTACCTTTATCTTGATATTTTTCCGCTGAAATTCTTATTCATATCTAAACCTTCAGAATGAGTTTTAAATTTCAGGTTTTCTCCTGTGACCCTTTCCCTACATTCTCCAAACATCAAGGAGTACATCTCTCTGATATCTCAGGTACTTGTGCAGCCTGAGTTACTACAGTATCTCAAAACTCCATATTTCATGTACTTATCCTCAGGAGACTCACAGATATTCTTTTTCCCCCAATTTTAGGCAACATGGACTATCTCAGCAGAAGAGAAATTGCTGACTGCCACTAAGGACCCAACACTCTTGCTCAAAGCCACAGTGGAAGTCTGCACACAAGAAGGATTAAGTTCCACACTCCACCCACTGAATTGCCGTTCAAAGCCAACCAATGATCCCACTCAAAATTTGTCATCAAATCAGAAAATCATATTAACTTGTCTTTCCATTCTTGACCACCTTCACTGATTTCAAATACAGATCCCTCTTCAAATTTATGTTTAATAAAGGTTTCAAACTTGCTGAATGCACTCCTCTCACAGTTAGTTCTTCGCCTCTGCATTTTGAAAGAGTGTGCACAGCTTTCCTGGTCCATTGCTGCTGGCACTCTCCTTTCTCTGATTCTATTTCATTTACTTAAAGCCCACTTAAGAATCAAGAGTGGGCAGAACAGAATGGTGAAAGAAAAGATGAAAGAAAAAAAAAAAAGGTCAAAAGATAAAAAAAGGTGAACGTAAAACATGCAGAATATACTACATTAAAAAATAGACATTACTGTACTCTACATCATTTTAAAAGTGCTGCCTTCTCTCACATCATCCAAAGTGACCATGATTCACCACAACTTAATGCCTGATAAAGATCACAAAGAAGCAGCATTAAAGGCATAAGAACTGAAAGCAGGTACAACCACTGTTCATGAAATGCCTGTAGCAATGCACAGCACTGCGAATGGACCACAGCTGGAATGACACATCGAATTCTCTAAGAGTCTTGTGGCATTCAAACACACCCTCACAACCCCAGATAACAGGCGAACTTCAGAGACAGATTATTCTGTCTTTATCCAACAGCAAAAGAAAGATTTAATGGGAAAGAACGCAACACAAGGCACCTCTGCCAGGAATGGAGGGAGCAGCTGTACCAAGGACAGGGGCAGAGCACATCCCACTTGGTCAAATCACAAAGAATGTGCAAAATTTACACCATCTCAAGCAGCATCCTGTGGAAATGTACAAACTTTAGAGGCTGTGGCCTTCCAGAGGCCTTTCAGAAGCACTTCCATTTCAACACTGGATACCAAACTGGACTGCACTTTTCTGCAGTCTCCTGGTTTTTTGAGACTCCAGTTTTACACCAAACATGCTCCTTTCCACCGCTGTCTCTCCCTCCCCATTGCTTAGCATTCCTCGTGGAAAATTAGCAGCTAGAAAAGACTGCCAGTTTGATGCAATTCCATGTTCTTGAATACAGTGTTCTCAGGAGCTCTATTACGGAAATTTAATCTCTTGAGGAATAGATCAGATACCATTAACAGAATGAAACAAATGTTCTCTGTGAGTTCCTGGAGAAAGCCTGTGTTGGGACTACAATAAAACATGTAATTTAAAGAGTTGTTATCAAGGAAAAAAAAAAAAGTATTCCTTCACATAAAGAATTTTATTTTTAAAAAATTATGCCCTCAAACAGCAAATACTAAACAGTTCCATTAAAACTAAAGAAACCTATTGGTTTCTATGCAAATCAGAGCTTTCTCCTTTTTCCCATCTCGTTGACAGACACCTTCCCAAAGTGGGCATTGCCCCCAATTTCTGCACAGCAGTAACAACCTGAGCCAGAACGCTGCAATGAGAATGAGGGATTCTCACCAGCAGGGCTTCACCTTTGGGATGTGACAGTTTTCAGCTCCAGCCAGGAACGTAGGAGCTCTGCTATCACAAGTCACTGAGATGACATGCTAAATTAGCTCATCTCCCGGGAGACTCACTCCCACCTGTTCAACAGCTCCAGGACAGGCTCCTTTCAGCCCAGTGTTGGATCTGGGCACCTCAGAGGTATTTCACAGTGCTGTTCCATTCCTCTGTGTGGATTCTGTGCTGCTGGGATGCTGCAGTGGGGAGTCTGACTGTGCCAGCTAATGGATCTGTGAATCAGGGCTTTCTTGTGAATTCCCAGCTCAATCTGCTTACAAACATTCAGTCGCAATGTGGAACTTCAAACCTTGCTGAAAAAGAGAGAGGATTCTTTGTGATCCAGCACACAACAGGAATGGTGCCGACAAATAATAGGGCAAAGTCCCTTCCCTATTTCAAGAGATAAAACTCACAATTTATAATTCCTGCCTGAACCTGCTGTACACTACTGCCTGTTTACAATGTGAAGGGATCCTGCACTCTTTGGACATAATCTGTATTGCTTATGAGCTGTACGGAGGCTTTGTTGTCACAGAGGATCAGGATCGTTGCATTCCTTCATGCAAAGCATGTAGAAACAACCAAGACATTTGGTACCCAGGGGCAGTGATTTTCTGGCCAGCAGCCAAGTGAGCAGAGAAGATCTGGAATGATTTTAAGTCACACTTCACAGGAAAAAAAAAAAACAA